>JACJUY010000030.1:130355-171758 GCA_014220935.1 Platorchestia sp. MABIK
TATTCTTCAAGTAACTATAACTCGAAAACTAATGAGTTTTGGACATTTTGTCATTCATGAAAATCGATTTATTTTGAGTTTTTGTACCTAAGTTCGAAGTTTGTTCAAAGTAAAAAAAAACACCCTGTATAAACAGATGTAGATAGAACTTTGAAATTTTGCTTTCATGCACACTATCATGCCATCATCACTACTTATTCTTTGTCTTAACTTTCTCTTCCTTCTTAACTTGATGTTTCTATGTGTAGAGTATCCTGTATGGGAGTGCTCTTAGGACATAGATTTGTATTTACTCTAGCCCCTTCTTTTTGCTTCCTTGAGATTGCATTAGCTGTGGCTAATGAACAGTAAACTAACTAATATAATAATAGCCATAATAATATGTGTGAAATAATTGTCTGGCTTAATGATTAATTACTTATGTACTTGAAGTATTGAAATCATTTTGCAGCATATTGTTTAGTAACTTTACTTCATGTTGTGTTAAATTAAATTTGTTTTTTGACAGATCTTAGTTATTCATTAGTTACTGGTGAAAAATTTCTCTGAAACCTAATGCCTCAATGACAGTATTTTTTGGTTTAATTGTAACTACTTTGATGAAAAATAGTGCATTATGATTACTTCACTAAAATATTTTCTGATGCCTGGAAAATAAGAGGGTGTTCATTTTAAAACTTGGCTTCTTGCTATTAGAGTGACATGTCAGATTGGGGTTTGGATTGATTTCATTATCACACAGTAGGTTAGCCTGGCAAACTTACTATCTGTCATTTGATGCTGGCTGCTGACTGCACTTTGCTTGAGGGGATGAAATTCAAAATGTATGTTCATATGTGACCACCGTCATGCACATGCACTTAATGTCACTGCCACATGTTGATGCTGCTAAAAATGTCAATATAGTCGTTGAGATTTTGAATGAGAATTGCCAAAAATAGATCATTGAGCAGTCTTCCATTGATTCTTCGTTTCTCTTGCATCCATTACTTTCAAAATTGATTAAATTGTACAAAATGTTTTAATTTTCTTGACTTATGTGTTTTCAAGTTTTCAAATACTTGCACATGAGTCGTCACACAGTAGTTGCTAGAATGTGCAGCAGAAAAATTATATTTATATCTGACGAATATTGTGATGTAAACTTCAAAAAAAACGATTTGTATTTGGCTAGTTTTATAATTTTGTTGGTTGGTTCTAGCTAATAAGAATTGCACTTTTATGTGTGCACTTGCTGTGAATGTAATGTAGTCATGTCCTCAGCATTTTCTCCTCTTAGTAAAGTAGTGATTTACATGAATTTGATATATATAGGTCGAGAGTAAAGTGAATGCATTATTCTAGATTTGGCTAGATTACCAATGACTGATTGGTCTGGACACAACTTATTTTTACACCTAAAAAGTGGGTGACAGTGAAGAAATTTCATTGGGGTAGAATAGTAGAATACCAATTAGGAGGATTTCCAGAAAAGAAGAATTGAAGAGTTGATAAGAAACATTTTTTAAAAAATAGACAACTATATCAGGCTGCTGTACCTACAATGACAAAACCATAACCTGAATCCTAAAAAAGAAATGGATTCTCTGATCTATCCTTGGAAAATTTAAATTATCTACATTATGAAAAAGAAGTTAAGTAACCCCTACCTTGTTGCTATGGGCATGTTCTTCAATTTTCTCTCATCTAATAGTAAAAGCAGGGAGTTTAATTTTAGCATGTTATAACTGAGGGCAGAGCATCGACAGTGATAACCAAGCTAACAAGTAAACCCCAAAAAATAATAAACCGCGATAGGTTAGTAAATTGTTATATTATATGCTATTTTTCTGAGTGAATGTAGCATTTCATAAGTGCATGTTTGGTATTTTTTCAGATATTGAGCATGAAGTCTTACATCATTAGCGTGCTGTACATCTCATGGCGCCAGGTGCTGACGCGCGCCCTACACCGCCTTTATTTTGCCGGCATCAACTACTACACCATCACCATCACGCCGCACCTCAACCTCGACAACCCGTGAGCAGGCTTTTCCAATCATGCTGTGTCGTTATTTTTAACTCCTTGCATGTTTAACCTTCCGTGCCAATTTGTCGACTGTTGTCAAGCTTTGAAAGAGCAGTTTTGTTGGTGGAAAATTTCACGTGCTTTTTTTTTGTAATGTGTGTGTGCACCGTGATCTTGAAAGCCAGATATTAATGGAAAATATGTGAAAAACAATATAAATTAAATAATGAAAATAGTAAAGTTAGAACCAAAGGACGCGCGACACGGAAGAATCGTAAAATTTTAACATGAAGAATGAATTTGTTGTAAAGGAACTGCAGCAAAGTAGGAGCTAGATCAATAATTTTCATAAATATTTGCAGCCCTTTAAACAGGCTTAATCAACAAATTTCTGTCTCTACAATTTTTCCGATTATGCAGTTGGCTGGGGTATTTTCTAATTTGTCTTGAGGGCTGTTCTAATGCCAGTGTCGTCAGTAAGATTTATTTCTCTTTGGAATTCGAGGCTAGAGATCGCATCTGCGTCAGCAAGTCATTTGCTTCTCATGATCTCGCGTCTGGCGAATCTAATACGTGTGCGTTAAAGCTGCTGAGTCAGCAGCCACTGCTTACTCTTGTTCGCTTTTTTTCGTGCATTTTTACTGTTATGTTCTGTGTAAGCGTTGCATTCAAGGTCATCTACATTAATAAATTAAACTGAAGCTACAGAGAAAACTCGTGAAATTTTTAACATTTGCAGCATAAGATTAAGTTTTTAAAATTAACATATGGAGTTTTTCTGTGTTATGACCATAAATAAAACTATCATTCATCACTTTAAGTGTAGTTTAAGCTTGATATTAATCGCATGTTTTGCGTTTACTTGGGGAAACAAAACTTTGGATTGTATTCTTTTCTTCACATTTATGCCTGATGCATTTTCCTCTTGTTTTTGCATAAACTGTCATTTTAATGATTTTGGTTAGTTCTTTTCTTGTATTTTTGCTACGTCCTGGTCTTTTTCTTCTCTATTCCATATTTTTTCGAATGTTCTTTCACTAGCACGTATACCTTTAAAGCAAAGAAAGTGTAAATCCCTAATACCAGTTGATTAAATCTGTAATTGTTTTACCTAATTGTTCAGTAAGCCTTTCTTATGCACGCTTCACTCATTTTTCTTTTGCGGAGATGGCTACATTTTCTGTTCAGCTGTCATACTGAGTGCTTTGTTTGTGAGCTCTCGAATGGAATTTTTTTGTTTTAAATTTAGTATGAATTACTAGAAAAGCCAACATCTCTGCACTATCTTTTCTCTTTGGCAATTCTGTGTGGTGTACATTTAATAAAAATTGACTATTGTCATTTCTGCCTAGAGACATGCGGATGACACAAGACGTGGACTTGCTCTGCCGTACCTTGGGGACGATGGTGACTACCCTTCTCATATCGCCCTTCAAAATAGGTTACTACACATACCAAGCATACACCAGGTGAGGGGACGAACGTTAGACCTCCATCTTTTTTGCGTGCGAATTGAATTTTATGATTTAAGCTATATTGTAAACACACTTCTTTAATTTTTGTCCTTTCATTCGTAGTAACTGGTAATCTAGACAGAGTGAGTATGCGCCGTTCAGGTATGCTTCATTGTATTGTGAGAGGGCGAGACGCGGTGTCACTCACTCACAAATGGAAGAATTATATGCTGCAAGTGTGTGGATATTATGTAGGTACTTTTGCAATTTATTGCAAAAATAAAACTAAGAAGAGTAATAGTTAAAAAGTTCCGTTTTGCTATTTTCATTTGCTGTTTAACTACGTTTAATTAAATGCGTTAAACTTTCAAATTCAATGCCTAATTAATAATGAATAGGTAATTGATTGAATTTTACTTACGGTTTCGTGAACATTGTGCATCTAATCATCACAATGTATAGTCCAAAGCTGGAAAATGATTAGTTGCAGAAATGCTCATTCATGAAGTGTTCAATTTCCTTTTTATCACCAACTTCAGCAATAGGCATGTGTACAACTTTTATTTAAAATACAAAAACACAATTCTTCCTTTTATTCGAGTTTTTACAGCTGTTTCTCGTTCTTCGTGTCTAGTTGTAGCTGTTTGAAAATGACAGTTTTTATCATAAGTGAACCAAAATATGAGTTGGTTCAGACTGAAGCCTCCTCAAAGTTAATTTCTTTTCTACTCCCAGGGAAATGTCCTGTTAGAGTTAGCTCTTTCAATAAGCGTACTTGAATCCTCTTCTTAAAATGATATTGTTTCTTAACCATCTTTTCAAAACAGCAGCGATACTTTCATAGGTGGTGTGAAATAAAGCCCTGACAATCAATTTACTCACGAAATGAATTTATGAATGCCATTTCTCCACATTTCACAAATTTTTCGATGGTGCTCTTACGCGGCGTTTTGTTTGCTCCCAGCACAGGGTGGCTGGGCCCCACCATGATCCTGGTGTTCTTCCTGCTGAGCAGCGTGGTGAACCGTTTCGTGATGGACCCGCTAGTGCCGCGTGTAGTACTCGCCGAGAAGTGCGAGGGCGATCTCAGGTCTGTAGGCGCGCTTATTTGGCAAAAAATACGAATAAAGTTTAATTGTGTTCGTGTACCATTTTCTATGGATGAGGATTTGTTGAGATTGTTGATGGTTCGGATACCTTTACAGATGAATTGTCTGTCGATTTGATTCTCCTGGCTTATCCTGCGATTGATTTCTGCATGCTGCTTTTTAGACTTGCTGCTAAAAAGTGTCAACAAACGTAAACAGAAGGTGGTCTGATTTAAAAATGTCATTAATAATAGATATTCTTTCACATGCATTTGACTTGGGCCCAGTAGTTACACTTTGAGCTGTTACCTATTAGTGTAAAACTTTTTTCTTTTCAAGGGAATGAAATTTCAATATCTAGGTATTACTGACACAGATCAACCAGTATACCACTAATTGCAATTCTGGTAGTGTTCAGTAGTTCAGAGGCTACTACACATTCCATAAATGGAAAATTATATCGATTCAAATATTTCTCTAGCAGAAGTGATTGTAATGCCACGCGCTGTTGTTATGAAGACTGCTTAACACTCATTCCATGCGCTTAATGAAGTGCTCTCTTAAAGTCACTGTAAGATTTTTAGGTGTGTGCTTTCTGACAAATTGGGACAAGACGGTAAATGTGTGACAAATATATGTGTATATTCTCTTTCGGAAATTGTACATTTATGGTACTTGAGAAGGAAACGTGGGCTCTGACTCGATATGAGCTAAAAGGATCTAACGTAACCTAAATTGATTAATTCAAAATGAGGGACCCCATTAGCACCCTATTTGGTCCTACCCATGATGTGCACTATCCAGTCTAACTTTTCCGCCGTATTATCAATTATCATGAATTTGTTCCGCCGTCTTGCATGCGTATATTTGTATGTCGTCACTTGGGCGACGATCGTCGCCGTATCGTGGCCGAAAACACTTTGATGCTGATACGGATCAAATAATTAATGCCTCAAAGAGATTACCAAACACGGTGATACATGCTCAGGTGCTATAAGAATGCTAAATTATAAATGAAAAAATTGTATAAAGTAAAAATTTCTGTGGTTCAGCACACACTAATGATTATTTACTCATACACATGTGTGCATTGATATTTGTGTATATTCTGAACCAAGAAAACACATGAATTTATGTAAATTTTTCATCAAGAACTTTGCTCTTTCTTAATCAAGGCATGCATCATGCTAAGTTACCTTTTTGGAGGCAGGGATCATTTTATCCTCGATCGTTACCGGAAAAGTTTCTCTAGCAATTGTTAGACGTCTATACATCGCCGCCGAAGTGCCGATAGCCGTACATTGTACAAATGCGAGGTTACAAAGCAGATGCAGGAGAATCGATGGTGTGGCGAAAAAGTTAGGCTGGGTGTGTGGATCGAATTGTTCTTAAGTGTTGATGTTCGATAAATATATATGTACTAGTCACTAATTAACGCTTGAAGGCTTTTCGGCCGTATATTCCAGTAGTAGGAGGCTGCTGAAATTATTTTTGACCCTCATTTTCTTCGAATTACATTTAGAAGAACTCGTTCTTTTACTCTAAAATTTTTAAAAAAATAGCCCAAAGAGGAAGTTGTGACCGAATGAAAAAGCTTGGCTTGTAGCACAACCACCGTACGTCACTTTGTCATGGATGCACTACAAAACTTCTTCATCAATCAATTTAGGTAAAATTGGGATTTTTAGCTGACGTCGAGTCGGTATTAAACAATTATTAGCAAGTTAAATGTTAGACTCCTAATTTCTAGAGTAGTGGCCTCATTTTCCAAAGTCCGCCAAATGTGCAGTTTTCGAAACATGCGTAGAAGTGCATATATGTATTCGTATTCGTCGCACATTGACACTTGAGGGCTTATTGGTCTGTATATTGCAGCGTTAGAGAGCATCTTAAAATGGGAGGGGAGAGGAGCTATTTTTGATTCTTTTATTTTCTTAGATTAACTAATGCACGAAAGGTGTTCGACCAATATCTCCAATTATCACTATGTTTTTAAAAAGCTTTTTCAATAGTTTATTCTTGTTTTAAAAAAATTGCTGGAAGGAAAGATGATCATAAGAAATCAGGAAAAAACGAGTCCGAAATAACCAGCTGACGTAACGATGTCACATGTGACGTGACCTTGTCAAAAATGCGCGATAAGTTTCAACTACTTTGAGTTAAGTCCTAATAGCTCATGTCGAACTGCAAAAGATAATGCAAGTAGAGAAGTCGATTGAGAACGAATGCGATTTTAAGCCAAACAGAACATTAAAAACTAATTCGCTCAGTAGAAAAGAGGTCTATACTAGTGTTTGTAGCTCATTTTCCCACATTAGTAGAGTCGCCGTAGATGAGTAGAAGAAAAACCTAAGAAAATGCGTGTTTTTTCTATATTTTGATGTGCTCATGTAATTTTTTTCAGTGTCTATTACCTTGTTCAAGACATATGACTCGATGAAGTTATTTGCTCGTTACGACAGAGTACTAAAACCCTAAATATTAGTAGTTCATGTGTATTATGGTCCAGCAAAATTTTCACATTTGTTCTACTACTTGTCCACGGCAAAAGCTGATTCACTGGGCGCAAAATCAACCATTGGAAGCTCACCTCGCCCGTAAAATTAACCCTTGAGTTGAGATCCACGAAAGATGATGCATAACTCGAGTGACGACTAAATAGTTTCCATTTTTTATGTTAGTTCCTACATCTACTGCTTCAATTTTAGACGATGGCAACCGCCGTAACAAGAAACCAGCCCAGTAAGATTATCAGAGTTGTATTATATATTAGAATATAGATGATGAATAGATTCGGTGTTTTCACTCAGTATGGAGCTGTTGTTTCTTTATGAATGAGCGCTACTAGGAAAAATTTCTGCAGTACTAAGCTAAAGGTTTGGCCTTTTGTTCAAGTAGGGATTTTTGTTTCGTTTTGTTATAGGCCATCATTTTTCGGTCCACTGCTGTCTTTTTTCAGCTCCTATTTCTTTCTCTTTTGATTTTCAATTTGATTTATAAACTGCTTTCAACCTAGCTGTTTTTTTTTCGCGCTAGGAATCCTGTTTGGGAACACACTGTTGCTTAAATTACCCGTCCCCATAATTCTGTACTAAATTGTGCCTTCCTCTTTCCTCTCTTCAGTACTCATTTTATGTGGTTAAGAAGGCTTAAACTAACTTATGATCTAAATTTCTTCTTAAACTAACGTATAATCTTCGTTATTATCAAACAAGTCAAATTTGATAGGAGGAATTAGTAATCTGTAATCCAATATAGAAATAACTGATGCAGTTCCTTTTGGTGTGTAGGTTCAAACATATGCAGATCAGGGCAGGCAGCGAGAGCGTGGCCTTCCACGTTTCGGGAGCTGTGGAGGCCATCAAAACCAACTCGGCTCTGGACGACCTGGTGCGCGCTAAGCAGGCGCTCTTCAACAAGCAGGTCAGATCACTGTTGCCACTCGTAATCAATACTATTTCTATGTAATAAAACGCCAGGCGTCTCATTGAATTTATGAATAAATAAATTTACGTATTTTTTGTGCGCACTTTCTTCTATGTTATTACAATGAGAACCTCACACATTAAATTGGTTGGTGTATCTTGGCTGGTTGGTACGTCTTTCTTTCATGCTCTTGAAGGATACTTTATGACCGTAAATGTGATACGAGTTTCACCAGTGCACAAGTACAGGGTGGCGCATAAGTCACGCACTCTTTTAAAAAATGAAAAATAAATAAACCATGAAAGGTATAACGATAGGGTTAATTGCAAACGATAGAGGAACTCTTAAAGTTTATTTACATGTCGTATCGTGTCTACAGATACCCAGTGTATATTGCGGTAATAGATCTTTCAAATTTACCTTCAAAAGGGTGCGTTACTTATGCGCCACCCTGTATAAACATTTAATAGCGGGTACTATTAGGATGGGCATATTTGTTTGTCATCCACATTTGCATGATTTATTGAAGGAAAATATCGAATCGCGTCATTTTTGTCAGGTCGTATACATTATTATTTTAGAAAATGCCGACAGCTGGTTGCAGTGTCATCTTCAGTATTGATGCGCTTCATCAGTAAATGGAAAGGTTTTCAACAGTGTGGCGTTGTCAGCTGTTGCACTACTAAGCAAAGTGAACTCGACGAAATTTTCACTGTGCAACAATTTTTTATGGCGAGGTGAAGCACGTTAAATAAAAAAAAACTTCACTGATGCGCTTAGAGCTGTACTTCCTGGCCGATGCGTCGTATATTAAAAAAAATTGTTCAAGCATTTGTTGCGCAATAAAATTGCAATTAGATCGCACCAATCACCAATATTATGATCATGAAAAATTACCCTTTGGAAGAGTGCGTCAGAATGAGTTGAAATATTATTGCTTGAATTGTGTCTTATTTAACTTGTCATCATGTCCTTTGATCCAATTGCAATTTTAAAATTGTTTTTTTTTCGGGTGGGGGGAACTGAAGGATATTACTCGTTATGCCTATAATATCAAGAAAATTGGATTCCTGCCGTGCAATTGGCCTTTTACAGAAAAAATGACCACATTTGTCCAGTTGCCAGCTAATCATTCTTCTTCAGGTGACAATCAGATCAGCGAAGAATAGTTAAAATTACATGTAAACCGTTACCTAAAAACACATATGTATCCTTTGTAAGTTAAACTGTGTAAAATGCATTGCTATTTTTTGCAGTTTTGGCTAAACCTGTGCCAAAACTTGTTCGATTACCTGGGCTCCATCTTGTCGTACCTGGCGATCGCGGTGCCCATCTTCACAGGAGTGTACGACAACGTGGACTCCACCATTCTCTCTTCCATCATCAGCAAGGTGCGCATGCTCAATGTGCTTGTTGGGACAATAATCTGTGCTTTCTATTCATTTAACGTATTTTTTTCTGTAGTTACATTATCAGGTGTTGTTTTTTGATAAATCTTGAGGATTTGTTAGTACATATTTCGTTTTGTAAGTTTCACCGTATGTCGCATGAACTACCTAGAGCAGAGGCAGCTGCAGTTGTGCTCCATTATTCAGACCTTGGTCAAGAGTGAAATGGTTATTTTAGAGTTCAACTGTATCATTGAAGATGTGTGAGAGGAGCATAACTGCTTTCAACACTGACTATTCTCCAAGTTTAATTGAATGTCACCTAGTAAATGTATTACTCCAGCGAGTGTTAGTATTTTCAAATTATTATTCCACCCCAGAGTTGTCTGAATGAAATGTGTACTGAACAATACCAGAAGAAAATAGAGGTTACTCTAAAAGTTTCGGTAAGTATGCGACTGTTCTATTCTGGGAATGAGAGTAGCAGAGAATAGTAGGAAATAATTGCTAGAAGAGGCATGTGAAGTGAGTAAGATGATGTATTACATAAGTTATACATGTCTGCGGTCTGGGTTGATGTCAAAAATGAATCATCAGTTTCTTGTCCATAAAGAGGTGTAATAAAAGGGTTTGTGTGTGATTTAAACTCGAGCTAGGATAATATTTAAAGTGCGAAGAACTCTTGATGACAAAGGCATGTGCTTAGATAAAGCAATCATTTGCCTCTTAGCCTGGAAAATAAGTCTCTTGCTTTGTGATATCTGCTGAAATTTGATGCTAGTTGCATGATACAGTAGAGGTTGCCAGTGCATACTAAGTTCATACGCAGGACTCGTTCTCAAAAACCTTGAGATGCTTGGTTGCGAGTAGTACAGGAAAGAAAGAGTCGGAGGGTCTTCTTTTGCTCTTCTCACATAGTCCTAGGGTTCTGGATATGTACATTGTTTAGAAAAGAAATGTACAATGATATGGGCTTTGTCAGGCTATTCAAATTGATACTGATCTTGCCATTATTGATGTCCATTATTTCTAGCTGAATGGTTATTGGGATTAGTTCTAGGCTCGTGTTCAATGCCTGTCTGAAGTGAGGGTAAAGAGAGGAGTGCACGTTGTAGAGTGAGTCTAGCTGGGAATGCGCGTGTGAGATTCTGGTCGAGTCGCGAGTGTATTTGATTCGGGTTTTTAATTACTTTTCTCACACAACAGCATGTTTTGTTAACTTTCACACTTAAAGCTGAATTATATCAGAAAAAGCATGATTCACTCTGTCAGCTGAACGCTTGCTCTCATATTTGATGCAGATAGTTTCCTCAACTTCAATGTTGAAATTTATGTTTTGAAATGTTTAAGATCTTTGGGAATGCTCCTTTGAATTTAAACTTTAACTCGCATCCATACCTCTTGTCTGTTTTTTTTTCGGCTGTTTGTTCAACTCATCAATGAAACGTCTCACTTTTCATGCCTGATTTAATTAACTTCTACCACCTTACTGATAACCTATTACCTATTCTTGTTAGCTTGCTCCCTGGATAATGGCTTGTTTCACAATGCTGGGTGATGTTTTTGTTTCGGTATAAGTTGCTGTGAAACGAAACCAAGAAATGTTGAAAGCATTCTTTGTGCAATCTGCTCTACGTTCTGTTCCTTTGATTACCTGGAGTCTTATATCCAAGGGCCTTGGTTTCAGTGGTTTTTGAACCTATAAAATATACCTCCAAAGTTCAAAACACGTTTCAAATGATTTTCAAACCTGATTACAGTTTCTTACTGATGATTAAACATACAAAATTGGTATGATGTTACATACAATTGTTGCTGTTGAATAATTTGTTTCCAAATCCGATATAAAATCTTGCATGCAAATACCAAGTCTTTCATACTTTTGAAAGGTTTACGTAATTTCAGGTTGATCCCGTGCAGATCATGCTGTGTAGATACGACTCACACTAAATAATTTTTTGTGTAAATGTACCTGACCTAAGTCTTTGATTTGCTACAATTGCTTTACTTCCCACCTAATTTCTTGTTGATTTATACTCCAGATGCGCTTGTGAGTTTCCCCAGATGAATTTTGTTGTGTATTATATGTGTGCGTGTGTGTTGTCAGAACGCGTTTGTGTGCATCATGCTGAGCAGCTCGCTGAGCGGGCTGGTGGACCTGTGCGGCAGCGTTGTGCAGGTCGCTGGTGCCACGCACAGAGTGGCGCAGCTCCTCGAGGCGCTCCGTGACCTCCATGCCCACTGGAACGTAGCCAACGACAAGGTACTTTCTTATACCTACAGCGCTGCCAACGACAGCAGGTAATGCGAGTAGGCAGGACATTTCTGGCTTGAAATGGTGTGCTAACGGCAAGGTATTTTCTTATCTAGCGCTGCCAACGACAGCAAGTAATGCGAGTAAGCAGGATATTTCTGGCCTCAAATAGTGTGTCAACTACAGGTACTTTGTTACATTTTCGTTTCCTTGCAGGTTATACGAGTAGGCAGGATATTTCTGGCCTGAAATTTTGTGCCAACGACGAGGTAGTTTATTACATTCTTATTTCCTTGCAAGTAATACGAGGAGGCAGGATATTTCTGGCCTGAAATTTTGTGCCAACGACGAGGTAGTTTGTTACATTCTTATTTCCTTGCAAGTAATACGAGGAGGCAGGATATTTCTGGCCTGAAATGGTGTACTAACGACAAGGTACTTTGTTGCACTCTCGTTACCTTGCAGGTCATACGAGTAGGCACGAAAATTCAGCCCTGAAATGGTGTTTCTGTGTGCCATGTGTAGGGTAATGCTGAAATGAAGGAAAGGCTTTACTTTGGGTTTATGTTATTGGTAATGGGATCATGGGGAGAAATGTTTTCAATCTTAATGGCTCTCGATTGGAGTCCTTGTGCGCTGTTAGATGCAGCTGTGGCCATTTTTACGAGATTATTTGTTTTTGTGTTTTCAAAAGCTGCTCCAAATCGCCCTTTTTTTGTTTATTTATGTTTTATTTTTGTGGTTTTGCTACGACTTTTTTCGGTTCACTGCTGTCCTGTTTTTCAGCACCTTTGATTTTTTCCTTCAACTTTTCTCTTGTTTCAGTGCGCAGGGGATCCTGCGCGTTAACATGCCTTGAGCATAGATTCCGTGTTCCCTTTACTCCGGTCTAACTGGTGTCTCTTTGAACATCTCTGTTGTAGTTAGAAAGGCTGAAACAATCTCATAATCTACTCTAATCTGTGTTTTATTTGCACTGATATTCTTTTTTCTTGTAAGCTGAACTGCATAAGACAGATTTTGTTTATGAAAATAGCTGTGTTTTTATAACATTTTCCATCTTGTGCAGGCATCTGCATCCTACTCAGACTTGACGAAAGGTTACTTCGGCCCCACTCCTCCGCCGTATTTCTCACCCTCACATGCTGTTCACGGTACTTCTCATGTGTTCAGAGTTTTGTGCCGTACCTGGTGTGAAAGTTTTACGCTGAATAAGAGATTTGAATGGGCTGTCTCTTCTTTCTTCCTATTTTTTGCTGGGTGATTCACATTTCATTTCAATCGTCTTATTCATGGATGAAATTGTTTATTCGCCAAACTTCTGTTCTCTTGGTTTGAATGATTTGCACATGTCTAAGAACCAAATCCAGGTTGAATTTTTTCTGTTCATCTTATTTTAGAATGAATCCATCGCTAGAAAATTTGTACGTGAAGTGGGAAATTGAGGCCTAACGTGCTGTTATGCTTGATTACTTTTTTCTCCTTGGACGTGATTAAAAATAGAAGAAACTAATTCATTTACTTTCTCTTCTGCAATTTTATTTGGCTTGCATCGTCCACGACCTATGAGTCAGTTTCCTGGAAATGTGAACTTTTTGGGGATGAGCTGAATTTTCATATTCCGAGGGTTACCAAGGAAGTAACGAATGCAGTAAATTTCTAAGGATCTTGTCCATAATTTCTCCGGGAATCTTCTGATGTTTATCTCTAGAATGATGAGTGTGAAACATGCGGAGAGATTAAACTTTTCTATTCATTCTGGCTAACAATGTGAGTTCTAATAAATTAAAGAGTAAAACAATTGTCATGAGTGAAAGCAGAACTCCAGCGCTTATGTAAGTTCAAATCCATTTTAATTTTTTTTCAAATTCATGTTTCGTAACTTTGCTCGTAGACTACACATCCTTGATTATGAGGATTTTTTCAACTGATATTTGTGAAACTATATTTTTTCTACATCGGTCAATTGAAAAAATAATTCTCCAGTTTGCTAGACTCTATAGTAAACTAGACGTTAACAGTACGTATTTGTTTCTTCAATTGTAGTTCAAAACTTGACAAAAAAGCATGTGGTATTTCCAACTGACTGAGTGTGCAATATTGTTTAGAAACGCGTTTTAAAAATGCAGCTAGTATCGGTTTCGAGTACTACAACGGTTGAGGGTCAGATATCGACCTGACACGAAAATTTGGTGTTGAAGGTCAAGCTATTGATTAGAAATTTTGCTAGAATTTAAAATCGTAGTCGGACTTGGTCTATCTTTGATGCGTATAAATAATTTTTGAATTAGTTTGAATCACTAAATTAGGTAGAACCTTTACTCACGATTATTATAGGATGATTATGGCAAAATTTCATGTAGACAATGTGTCGTTAGAATTAAAATCCACTCCAATAAAAAATAAGTAAAAAAGCTCAAAATCATGCCTCAGTTGGAGGCTACGCCTGATTTCCCCATGATTGCGCTCACCCGCGCATGGCCCATGTCGTAACGAAACAGCTACATGAAGACGGTTGCCAACAGTTACCCCATGCACCCCACAGGCCTGGCATGAGTGCAACAGACTTAGATTCATTCTCGGAGTTCAAACTGCTCTTCGGTATAAGACGTCGTTGTGCATTTCTTGACGAACTTTCTGCCTCATTCATCAGCCATTCGACCAATGAAAGACCATTTACTAGGTAGAATTGCACAGCTTCTGAAACGTTAAAACTCAGACTCAGATATTTGAAAAGGAGCTAAATTGAAAAAGATATAAACAAAAAATAAGCATGAACGCAAAAAATTTGTGCGTTAACGAAACGACTCCCTTCTGATATTCTTTGGTGACTACTGCGTGCAAAAAATTACGAAAAAAAATTGATAAATACTGATGAAACATAAGTAGCCACTCAAGGTACACATTGTTTTTAATTCGAGTCTGCTTTAATGCATGTCTGCTGTAGGAACCAAAAGAGGTGTTGTTGAACTCCTTTAAATGCCTTTTCCTACGGAGGCCTTGTACTGAAATGGTTGTAAAGATGAGTACTTTTTCTCATGTAGTAAGTGCAAATTTAGCAATCGACAAAACAAATTTTTAAGGCAGCCATTAACTAGTTAAAAGTTTCTGAAGTATTAGCATCTAATTCTTGTGGTTCATACTTCTTCAGCTTCAAGATCTCCGCCTCCTTCTTACTGCGCTGCTTGCAGTGCTCCAAAGGAAGCCGACAGCGGGCAAGTATTCATATGTTGTTATGCGATGTACATGTCTTATATTAGGGAAGGTCTTGAATTTTTTGAGAACAGATATGTTATTCGCTGGATTATGCCTACTACAGATAGAATGAAATCTATTCATCGAACCATCCTCTAATTTTCTATTCATTTTTTTAACTTAAATAATTGAGAAAAAAGATGAAAGCAGGTAAGATTTAACATTCATGGAAAAGTAGTTCGCACCGGTGGGATTGATATTTTTGAAATATTTTTTTTTTTACCAGATCTTGCAAAAATACAGTCGCGAGCGACGGTCCATCTGTGTCTCCGGAAGCGAGCGGCGCTGCCGTCACCTACAGCTCGGACTTGCTGGATGCAGGGGTGGTCTCTACCTGCCGCTCTGAAGACGAGGCCGCTCTTATATCCAGCGCATCTGCTGCTGCTGCCGCCGCTAGCTCCGCGAGTGAAGACAACGCGAGCGGCGTTGAAACTAACGACACAATGCCGGCCTTCACCGGCACGACGATGCCTCTTGGTTTTATGTTACAGAACATCACACTCACTGTACCTGGCACCAGCACCACACTTGTCAAAGGTCAGTGTGGTCGATGGTAAAAGCTTGTTGAAGTAGGCATATGTATAGGTTGATTGATACACGTGTCAGCTACATCCAGGGTGGTTGCTAAAAATGTATACCTTTTAAAGCTGCTAAAACTTTTTCTCAGACAGGATTGAGAAATAAAACTAATATTGGAAAGAAGAGGAGTTAATTTTAGGACACACTCTCACAAATGTATACACATGTACTTGTACTTGCATATACTCATGTACGACATAAATGCATACAAGTGTATGTGTATACATTTGTGAGAGAACGTACTGATTCGCAAATCAAAAAAAATGTTTTTATAAATTTTAAATTATGCTTGGTGCTCTTTTATAGCCGCTTGCCATACATAATCATGCTTAGTTATCTTACTGAAGTAGCGATAATTTGATGCCCCATTGGCGCTAAAAAAATGGCTTTGGTAACGGTTAGGCGTCTAAAAATCATCGCACCGGTGACGATAGGCAAATAGAAAAATGCATAAGAGGCAGCGAAACGGATGCATGATTGTCGCTGATGTGGCAGTAGAGTGAGACAGGGATGCTTGGGTATCCCAACCTGCGTCTTCTCGAATATAGTATTCTTTTGTGGCATGAGTGTCGACTGTACAACTGTATCATTTTGCTCTTTATTTTTAAACTACATTCTTTCACTGGAAAATTGGTATGGTGACTATTCATTTTTTTTTAATTTAGATCATCTTTGGCGTCTTGGGTTTTTCTTTTTTCTCTTGAGCACGAGTGTCTTCGGTTCTGTTTCTTACTCCTTCTCTTTTTTCTCCATTCTAGGTATCCAAGTTTTCTCTATAACTAAACCATGTTATATCAACAGAAGTATTGAAATCAGTGATCAATTTTGAGAACAAGGTTCATTCATGTTTAGTGTTCCAAAAATTACGCTCAATGTAACCGTTGGTTCGAAAAATTAGTATGAAGTTGTATTTTAAGTAATAGTCTTTGCCAGTGTCATTTCTGGCTCTGGCAAAAAAAATCTTGCTGATCAAATTAATTCAATAAAATATTTCAAATGTCTCATGTGTTTCAAAAATTTCATGTTTTGGTCGTTTGGAAGAGTACATAACCCCCTCAGGGGAATACGACTATTGAATCTTTTGGAATTAGCACTCCCTAAGGGAAACTGTGATGTCCCGAGCTGAGAGTTAGGTAGATCTTTTTTGAGATAATTTTTGTTTGGTTCTGTAAGAACCTTTTTTTCGGTTCACTGCTGTCCGGTTTTTCAACACCTCTAACTTCCTTTTTCAACTTCTATCTTGTTTCATAACTTTCGGTCTCAATTTACTGTTTCTATGCGGACAGGATCCTATGCGGTAACACTCCTTGTGCATAGATTCCGCGTTCTCTCAAACTCCTTGGTATGAGCCTTCATTCTTCCTCTCTTTCAACATCTTTGTTGTGGTATGCGAGGCTGAAACTAACTTATTATCAATGTACCAGAGGTGCATTCTCATTTTCTTTGATCGCACTTGGATATTCTGTGGCTTATGAGTAGATAATCTCCTGAACTTGTAAGAGGGGATTTTTGCGGATGGGGAAATCCGTCTTAGTGTTCATGATGAGTTACGAGAAATATATACCTAGGAGCTGTGCGAAACTATTAATAGCAGCATCAACGGGACTATTTGTGATCATAAGGTAGTTATCAAGTCAAAGCTCTCGTCACAATTATTTGCGTTCTCATCCCATTGCAATTCGAAAAGTTATTGATTTCAATCCTCAAATCAAATTCACATATTACCATTATTTTCTGTTCATAATTTCTAATGATTTCAGATTTAAGTTTAGATATCGTACGAGGCTCCAATTTGCTCATTATGGGCCCCAGCTCGTGTGGAAAGACGAGTCTTTTGAGAGCCCTTCGTGGTCTGTGGCCTATCCAGGAAGGAGTGCTAGCGTACCAAAGTCACAGCGGCCCCAAGGCTATCATGTTCCTACCTCAGAAGCCATTTCTCACCAACGGTACTCTAAGGGAGCAGGTTTGTGCCTCGTGACAAATTTTCTCGCACATGTTTAGTGACGTATGAAGTAAATTATGTGTCAAATACAAAGATGCGCGGGGATCTTCATTAAACTGTCTGCTGTACGGTTTTAATGGATCGTCAATAGAAATTGAATTGAAATTATTGTGAGATCGCATAATTTAAATTTGAAATTTGAGTGTGCTTTTTGATAAATTTTTAGCCATAGATAGCATTAAGTTCAATAACAACGTTAGAAATTTCCGTCCATGTTCAAGCTATGCTATCGATATTCGTTGCAGATAATGTATCCAGAACAGCTTCTCGACAGTTCTTCTAGTCCTTCAGTGGTCATAAATGAGGACAATTCAGTCGATTCTCAAACACCATCAAACGTAGAAGCTCCAGATGATCATGTGCAGGATGAATCATCAGCTCCCAAATCGTCTGTAGTTGAAAGAGACCATTCCAATATTACAACGAAAGCATCCACGTCATCTGCTGCTGATCACGTGGATTTCTCAGCTATCTTGGATACAAAAACAGTGCACGAAGTAGCGTCTATGGACTCGGGAGCAAATGGATTAACTGAGAGTGATGACAGAGATGTTGAAGCTGGTAATATTCTACCTGAGCAAAGAATAACGTCCTCTGATGAAAGCGAAGGCGCTATGAAAAACGCGACTGAGAACTGCGAAGAAAGGGATACGCTCAGTCCTGCTGCAAGCCATGCGAGACTGCCTCCAAGTGACAAGGAAATGCTACGATATATGAAGCAAATGAAATTGGCTTCACTTGTACGCAGGTGTGGAGGCTTGGATGTGGATCCAGGCTGGATATGGTAAGTGCTAAACAAATTTTGAGACGATATTCTCTTAATGAAAGTATACTGTAACTCAATGTAAGAGTGCGGGGCTAGATTAATTTGATCTCGAAGGACTCTTTACTTTTTTAAACTTTTTTCGTTGTATTAAAATTAATTTTTTTTTTTCAGGTCAGACGTGTTATCACCAGGAGAGGTTCAGAGGCTATGCTTCATGCGGGTTCTCTACCACCGGCCACAGTTCGCCATTCTTGACGAAGCCTCTAGTGCACTCAGTGAGGACGTCGAGCAGATCTTGTATGAGCTGGCGGCTAACGCAGGCGTCACCGTCATCAGTGTGGGTCACCGGGCGACGCTTAGACAGTATCATGACGCCTTGCTAACGCTCGATGGCTCTGGAGGATGGAACTTGGAGACGTTACGGTAGGGTTTGTAACTAATCGTTCATCGGAAGTGATCTTTTAGAAGCTATCATGCTGTTTTGTTTGAGAACGTTTTAAGCTAGAACTCGCCCGAAGAAGCTAAGATATGAGCGAATTCAAATTATTGGACTGTTGGCTGTGTTGTGAGTGGAAGTGGTATCAGCATTGCTAATTAGGTCCTTGTTATCTTCGGTGAGGTGCAGTTGTACAATATTAATCTTGCATCATACACTGAAGAATGAGTTTGGTTATTAATTTAAGTGTTTCGAGCCCACTTCTGGAAGGTTACAATTAGCATGACGTACCTTGAGTTATTCACGATGTTGATTGTCAATTTGAAGAATGTATGATTAAAATTGAGGTCATAAGGGGAATGAGTTGTGATGGAGGTGGTGCTAGATTTGCCACGAAAATTATTCCGGTTTTACATGAAACTATTACTGTATCTGTTAGAAGGAGATGTATATGACTAGACTGTTCTAATAGTTGCATCCGGAGTGCTGCACATTGTAGTGATTAAACCTGTTGGGATAATTTTAATAAATATATAAAATCGAATTTACAATTGAAGTTCATGGCCTTTCCTAATAACTTAACGTTAATGATATGCATAAACATACGATGGAATTTTTCTGTTAATACCATATACCACCTTGCTTCAATTCTAAAAATTGAACAAAATGATTTGTTGTCTCAATATGATACGAAAGGTGAGCTTAGTTCATGTGATGAAACTTGAGAAGGCAGCTGATAATGGCCGATGCGTCAGGATTGGTGTGCATGCTTTGCCATTTACAGACTCAATTACAAATTCATGCAAGAAAACGAAACGTAATGCGTAAGATGTATGATACTTCCCTTATAGAAAAGCTTGATAGAAAATAGAATGACTTAGTATCATGAAATGGAAACTAAAAGGTTGACTTAAACGACTTTCCGAAATGTATGCTGAACTTAAAACTCCCAACCTTTATTGTTTGTTCAAGATGGGCCTAGCTTAAAATTTTTGCGTTCTGGCAATGAAAATGATCAATCGAAACGAAATGCCTAATTATTGATAGCGTAGCGAGAGTACTGTGGAACTCTATTTGGTTTATTCATAAAGATTCCTTTCGTTGACTCAATTTCACAAAATTTAACACTTACCAGTGTAATTTTATTTTTGGCCTTTTCAGGCCTGGATGAATGATTAGCGACATGTTTTTAAGATGTGGCTGCTTCACATTCAAATGAGTGTTCGATTTTATCATTTTGATTTAATCGAGGAGAGTTAGAAGAAATCAGGTAATTGCTTACTGATATCAGCATGACTTGATTAAATTTTCAGTATTTTTTTACTTTCATGGACAATGTTGGCATGTGTACTGAAATTTTTACAAACGTGAACGAGTACGTTTATAAAATTTTTCATTTTTGATACACAATTTCACTAATAAGTCTTCCTGGTGAAATGCGTCATTTGGAGATCTAGGACTATTTAAGTAGTGTAGTATAGTTCTTGATCAGTAAATTTTATGACTGAAGGAGGCTGTTTCGCAACTGTTAAGCGAGTGAGTTACAGAAAAATGTGTATTAAATTCTTTTATACGTTTCATATCATCTAATGCATTTGAGAAGGCGTAATGAAGTTGCAACTTTACTGGTGGACTAGAACTAGTCAGCGGTTGTGATGGGCTGTCCAAATAGGTGATATGAGTTGGTTCAGGTACTTGAAAACGCTTGGTTTTTCAATGAAGAAAATTTAGTTACTTATGTTGGAGTTCTTTTGTGCGAATTGTCTGAGCAGTTCTTGTTGCAGATAAACTATTATTAGCATCAAATTCAGAGATTAAATCGTATTTATATAATTTGTATCACTTATTTTTGTGCTATTATAAGCAGACGTATTAGTTATAATCGGTGATGACGAGTTAATCTGGGTTTTGTGCAGAAAATTTTGCGCCTGTGTAAGCCATTCCATGAAAAAAAATCGTTTTTCGTTCTTGTAAGTTTAAGTGAGCTCTTCAAAGCTACTTCCTCGGGTGATGGTCTGAGAGAAAATATCCTTCAATGGGTCTAAGGAAGGGACATCCTGATTTTTAGGAGTCTATTGAATTTTTGAGCTTTCTGTAAGGTCGTTCTGAAAATGCTTCCTAGTTTCTCTACTTCGGGTGCGTTATCATCTTTAGGAATGCTCTTATGGGCTGCTCGTTGCCTTGAATCTGGAACTAGTGAACCGATTTTGTAACGCTGGTTTTGACTTTCAAGAGAGGTTTAGTTTCCGTATTGAGTATTTCTCTTTTTTTTTTATCGCTCCTCATAAATGAAGCCGATTAGTCACCTTCGGCAAAGCCCGCTGGTGCACTCTTTGCGTCTCTACTTTTGCCTTTTAATCATCTTGATTAATCTAACCCGGAACCAGTATGCCATGGTCTCTCCTGCGCTGAGCATCCAAGTAAAAAATCCTGTTGCTAGATTTGCACTCCGGCGAAGTTCTACGTAGATGTTCTATATTTCATCAATGTTTATTCATTTATTTAAAAATATTAATAATGCATATGCATCAACTGTCTGAATAGAAGACTCATTAAGGCTTCAGTACACTTAAGAGTGAGGACTATAGCGATGAACGTTCATCAACAGCAATGAAATTCAACCTTTCATTGCTCTTCATTTGTTTATTGTACTTTATTAAAGTTATCTATCGCATTTATTAAACATTGTATGACTTTGCACTGAAGCGTTGTCATAGTGATGAAAGAAAGATTTAGGGATCAATTTTAGTGTTTTCATATTTTCCATTAAGTTTGCAATGACGTGCAAATACCAGTGATGGTAAATCATTGAACTCTCTCATTCAAATTGGTCGATAAAATATTTTATGGGACAAATGAAATTAGCTGGAATGATTCTTAGCGAACGCTCGTGGGAGAATATAACTGACAAGTTTCTTGGCCATAAAGGTTATTTAATTTCCGGTCGTACAGTCTCGACATATTTACTCTTTTGTCTCTTTGGCTGTTTCAAGTTCGAGTGAAGTACGGAATATCCTTGGTTAACTATTTATCTGTAGGCCGTTCTACGCAAAATGGCCAATTATGCATTTTCTGTAAAAGTTGTAAATGTGTCATAATTTTAGCAAATGTATTTTTCTTACTTTTACTTTACAGTGATTTGATTTTAAATTATGTTGAGCTAGAATTTTGTTTCGAACGAATGTTCGTAGATATTGAATATTGACAAGCCACTGAACTCAAGTTCGTTGTTAATCCCGAGATTTGAACTTGCCCTAGGTTGTTGGCGTTATTGTGATTACTTTCGTCATTGAGTATCCCGAAATGTTCCTGGGATAATTAAGCTAATTGCTTACAACGGCAAGTTATGCATCGCTCAAACGTTTTCCATACAAGTGAACTTAGTTAAATAGTAATTTTATTTCCTTACAACTTGGTTCTCGGTGAAAAAGGTTACCGTTTGCTACGTCATCAAATTATTACATTTTTTCTACCACATGACATTTTCAATCAAGGTTTACAAGTCTTCTCTATCCAGTCTGGGACGAACGCATGGATGATTGATGTAAGATTGAATCAGTTCTTTGCTTCAGATAGCAGTCTCAAAATTTGTTTGAAAGAACGAAATAAAAACATTTTCAAGATTATATTTTAAAATCTTAAGACAGCATTCACTATTAGAGTAAAATTCACTAAATTCACAATTAGCTGAAATTATTAACTTAAGGAGATTTTGCATAATTTACACATAATAGGTTTGAGGAGATTTCCTCTACGAGCGTAACTGATTCAACGTAAAATAATACAGATAAGTATCAATTACAACATGCAAACATACTTGTTTCTACTCCTGAAATCATTGCCATGCAAACATTTAGGGCAAATGCAGTATCACATGTCTATTACGATAGTACAATGTTTAGAGAGGTTTAGGAAATAATTTCCCGAAAATTTCGATTTTAAATATCGTTCAAAATGTACCAGCACGAAGATCAACGAAGTCCTCCTGGCCGATACTGCTAAAAAATAACCCCGTTTGACACAGCGCGTAGCTAGTCAATACATCATACATACATAAGTTCATAATGCGAATAACTAATGTCTTTATCCTAACAGTAACTTCAGTGAGGAACCAACAGATGCAATGCCAAAAATACAAGTCATTCGACTTTCCCTAATTCTAATCGAGAAAATAAAGTCTGACACTCTTACCAGCGCGTCTCAGCACTCCAGGAGGAAATGATGAACTTTCATAGTTGAAGCCGTTTCAAGGCAAAAGGTCAAATTGGCATATTGATGCTCGCTCTTGAGGTCTGGCCGCAGCTAATTGGCGGGCAAATTTGCAGAGTGGCCCAACCCACAAAAACACAGAATTTTAGGACACTTTAGTTAGAGGCGTGGTGTTCATCGCAGGATTGCCAAACTGGCTTTTCGTAGCCCAGTTACTAATTAGGAACTGAACTAGGCCACTCTGCCGGGAAGACATCTACGCCACTATAAGGTGAAATTATCACTTAATCCACTCTGCATTTTTGCTAACTTATAGACAATTTCGACCAAACTATAGCTATTAAGAAAAAGTAGCTGGTTTTAAAATTTTTACAACATTGAGTTCAAACAGGGCAATATTCGAAACGTTTTCATGTTTTAAAGTAAATTGCTGTAAGCAAAAACACGTACATTAATTCAACACCTCAATGGCAGAAATACACGACACCCAAAGGGGCTGAGTAGACATTGAAGTTCAATTTGTTCTAACCGCCACAAATGCGCGAAACCGTTCAAGAGATTTCTACGATAAACAATTGTGAAACGAATCAAGCTTTTTACAACTTCGTCGTTAAAATACAAGCAGGAACAGGTCCCCCATCACTCTCATGTCCGAAGTCTCTTCTTCACATTACAAGGCCTAGGCCCACAAGCCACTACTTGGCTAAATGAAAAGCGATTACAAAAATGTAATTTATGCACTCTAGTTGCCATTTGATTTAAATTCTCATTTTTGAGCTAGCAACTCAAACGCGGCCAAACAATTTGCTTAAGAGTCATTAAAGCATTCTAGGGCTAATATTCATAACGTTAATTGACATAAAATTTAACATTTTTGCAAGCACAGCAAAAAATTCACACCCCTCAAGATCTGGCAAAAAATACTACCTGAGCAATTGAGACATTGCGATTATGTTATTGATTTATTACACGAATATTACTCGTACCATGCCCGACAAGAAATACGAGAATTTCATCAGAGACTTATACTTAAAGGAAACGGTAATACTACCAGCCGCAGCGTTCGCGACACCACTACTTACTGCCATATATGTACAGAAAGAACGAGTATTCTACCATTGAAAATAGCAAGGTACATTAAGCAAATTCAAGAAGATGGGGAAAGAGAGACAGACAGACAGAGAGCTTGCTATGGCTGGCTAATGTAGTTTCTAAAATGTATGTACAGAGCATTCTTCTCCAAAGATGCATAAGTTGCCGCATTCATAGCTACCTAACACATGGCCCTCTGAACAGCCACACCAAACATGACTGGGGTTTAATTTTATGTAAAACCATCACTGTTTCAAAATGGTGTTGATACATCGGCTTCTATACGTGAAACAATAACGCGGGGTAGATGAGACAGCTATTGAAACATCACTAAGAAACACGACAATTCACAAAAAATTGCGTATCGCCAAGATCACCATCTTTCCAAATATTCACACCCACAAGCCAACAACTTTTATCTGGAATACCATGAGTTGAAAAGCTATATTAAAACTTGAATAATAAATCACGTAATATAAACGTAACCTACATACACACAGCATGAAATGAACTTGAATTCTCCACGTCCATGTGCCACTTGAGTATGCAACTTTTATCGAGACGAGTTCCCCAAAAATGTACAACTGGACCAAGTTAGGTTGAGTACTAGAATTGCTACCCAATATAACAATGGAAAAAAGTTACGCCTTGTTATTTACTATCTTCTTCCAGCTATCACACTAAATTGCAATCGATAACCTTATAACTTTACAAACAGGACACCGAGAACTACTTATGGGGAAGGATAGCATGAGTTACCATAGCAGCTCCATATTAAGCGAGCACTCAAGAAAAAAACGTGAGCACAGCATACATTTGCAGCACTGACAAATGCAATTGAAAATTTTCAAGTCATTTTCCTCACACTTTACGAGATTCTCAAGAAAATTAGTTACTTTTTCCTTAATGACACGAAAAATTATAAATTGTGCGAAATTACAATAATTTCAACACAAATACAGTTACATAAATTGGATAAATTTAACGTATAATTCTAAATTAAATTTCGCTCTTGCTCCTCTAAAGGAGCCACTTAGAGAGAAGCCAGAGCGGAATTTCCCACGAATTTTCAATAGTGAGTACCAGTGATTGGTATTGTGAGAGTGGCATTGCTGGAATTTGAAGTACAACTATCGAGATTAGATGCACTGAGTACAATGGCCGAACTCTGCGGAACGATGATACTCGAGTGATCGTGCTGCGTTCCCACACTCTGCGCATGCACGGTCAGTCTGTTACCGGTATTTTGCTCGATAATGGTGGCCACGTCGCTGTTCGAAGTGACGACAGCCACGGTAGCTGCTCCGAGTGCAGAAGAAGCTGCTGCGCTAGACGAGGAAGTAGCTATGGAGGAAGGATCAGGGGATGAAACCGAAGGTGCCCCAGCGGACGACGGTTGGGGGTCCTGTCAGTGCTGCAGTGACAATAGCGAAGAAGTAGGCAGTCGGCTAGTAATCGATGCCAAGGTTTTGGAAGCAATGGCGAGACTAGATCCTGGCGTGATGATAGTGCCTTGAGATAGAAGGGTCGCACCATTGACGCTGTGTTCAGTGGCATGCACAGCGGTTATCGCCGCGCTCGAAACGCCCAGAGATTGGGAACTGTGTGGAAGCGTTTGTGGTGTAGTGCAAGCCGGAGGAGTGATGGTGAGACGTTGAGGAATATAGGAAGGAGAGGGAGCAGTAGTAGGTGGCTGCTGAACTAAAGTGTATGGCAAGCGTTCAGGATGTTTTCGTTCCATATGGCCATTAAAGTCTTCCTGGCGAGGGAATTCGAGATTACAAGGGACGCAAGTGTAAGGTTTCTCGATCTTGTGAATGAGCTCGTGGCGCTGCATCTTATCTTTCCAAATGAAACTTTTGCCACAATGTTGACAGACGTGTGGCCTCTCACCAGTGTGAACAAATGCGTGGCGTGTGAGTTTATCCTTGCGGGTATAGGCTTTACCACACACAACGCACTGGAATGGCCTCTCACCAGTGTGGATGCGTGTGTGAACCACAAGGCCCTCATTCCGGAGGAAACCTTTTCCACAGGTTTCACACCGAAAAGGGAAGTTGTTTGTATGGATCCTCATATGGTTCTTTAGTTTATCCTCCCTGCTTAGAACTTTGCCGCAATGTTGGCAAACAAAAGGTCGCTCTCCTGTGTGGATAAGGGAATGGCGCGTGAGTTTCTCTTTACTCGTGAATCCCTTGCCACAGACTACACACACGAACGGACGTTCCCCTGTGTGAAGGCGTGAGATAACCAATCAAGCTCACATTGGTCAAAAAGCATCATGTTATTATTCATGAGTAAACTATTATCAATGATCGAATGATTAAGTACAATTAAACGTGAACCATTTTCCAGAATCTGAAGTTTGTTCTTTCATACGAGTGTAATCAACTAGTCAACTTGGATTGCAACATGGAAATTTTGGAAGTTAAAATCAACTCAAATCTAACGTACACAAAATTTATTCGTTTAGTCCATCGTACCACTAATATCAATATTATAACGTAGACACTTGAAACAATCTAACATAACAAATACTATCGTTATAATTGGAAATATCAAACCGCAAGAACTTTTTAGAACACGCCAAAATTTACACAACTCACAACAGGGGAACACGCAAGAATTCACATATTTCAAGAAGTTGAGCACTTTTCCTTTCAGCTTCACACTCCACTTTTCGGCCCCTTCATGTTGCAATCCAAGCAAAAGTTCCTTCTTCAAGTTTAAGAATTTACGATCACGCTGGAAAATCGTCCACTGTATTCAGCAATTCAAATATTTCAGTTATAGTTCACTTATGTTAATAAGATATATTTCAGAAGATAAGGAAGGAATGCCACAATATAGCACGAGTAGATGGCACAGTACCCACGGATATCATCCCAAATTTCTTGAAGAGAAGCCAAGAAATTTAAGGACAAAATCAGTGAGCGCCGCACTCGGTACAGAACTTTGTCAACACTGCGACTAACAGTCAAGAGAGACTATAAAAGTTTCCTTGACAAGTGACAGGCAACACTGAAAGTGTTCTTTTATTGACTGAATTTACTACTGAATGTTTTGACGCGCACCAAATCGAGCTCAATCACAAGCAAGAATATAAGACACACCTATTGGTATGTATGCGTGGAGGAAGTAAACAGTGGTGAAGTGAGAAATACTTTTCGAGTTATGTAAATATCATTTCTCGTGTGAATGACGTGTGACTAGATGGAAAAATTATAAGGAATATAATTATGAAGCGTCAGAAAAATAAAATTGCGGACGGTAATCCGTCTTTAGAAAAAATACTATCTGCACGCTATGCAGATGGTGAAAATTAATGGATAACAATAAATAACGAACAGTTCTTTAAACAAATACACTGAATCGTCAAATACTTCAGGCGGTGAAAGGCTCAAAACAACACATAAATTGCATTTCAGATACACTGCGTTGATGATAATGAGAATAAAAATAGAGGAAATATTGAAGCAAATTCATAGTGAGGTATAATAGTGAAATTCAACAAAGGTTAAAACTTCTTGAAAGAAAAAGAAAATGATAAACACGTGACCATAATTTCATAATAAATGGCGCTTTTGTAAAAAGGCAAATTTTTTAGTATAAAAAGCACTATGTCGCATTTGATCAAGATCGCATAAGAAAATTTTGCACAGGAAGTACAGAGACAGGATCAAACTCAATTGACTCTAGAACCAGTAGTTAACAACGACGGACTATTTAAGGATTATTTAAAATGAAACAGGACAGTTATACGGTTAAAATGACTGAAAAATTTACGCACAGGTAGATTGAAAAAAAATTTAAAAGGTGTACATCAGATACGAACTCGAGCAGTTCAAAAGCATTTCGGAGGCGAACGATTCAGTTCAAGGATAGTGAAGAGAAAGAAGTGATGATGAGGGCAATCTACTTGTGATAGCAGCAAGAGATCGAGATGTCAAGTGGGCAGCAGAGGAAGAGTGAGTGCTGCTAAGGTCGGTAGGGATGGCATTACTATGACTAGCAACAGACGCAGCAGAACTGGCGACGGCAGCAGCAGCGCTAGAATGAAGTGCTAGAGACAAGGGAACGGGAGAAGAGGTCGAGCGGACGAGTGACTGGGGGACTACATAGGATGCGGCTGCTAGCAGATGCTGGCTGCCTTGGATAGGAGCAGATTGGGTAGAAGACTGCAATGCCAGCTGCTGCGCGTGCAAAGAGGTGTGTTGCTGGTAATGAGCCTCAGGGGGTTGGAGCTGGGGTGATGAAGAAATTGAAGCTGTGGTAGACGTGGTCGTGTGAGAACCTTCCTCCGCTAAAGCAATAGGACTATCAGCGTCATGCTGTTGGTTTACAATTGTAAACTGAACACGATCAGGATGCTTTCGCTGCATGTGAGAATTGAAGTTATCTTGATGGGGAAATTCAAGATTGCAAGGGACGCAAGTGTAAGGTTTCTCGATCTTGTGAATGAGCTCGTGGCGCTGCATCTTATCTTTCCAAATGAAACTTTTGCCACAATGTTGACAGACGTGTGGCCTCTCACCAGTGTGAACAAATGCGTGGCGTGTGAGTTTATCCTTGCGGGTATAGGCTTTACCACACACAACGCACTGGAATGGCCTCTCACCAGTGTGGATGCGTGTGTGAACCACAAGGCCCTCATTCCGGAGGAAACCTTTTCCACAGGTCTCACACCGAAAAGGGAAGTTGTTTGTATGGATCCTCATATGGTTCTTTAGTTTATCCTCCCTGCTTAGAACTTTGCCGCAATGTTGGCAAACAAAAGGTCGCTCTCCTGTGTGGATAAGGGAATGGCGCGTGAGTTTGTCTTTGCGCGTGTAGGCTTTGCCACACACGACGCACACGTAAGGCCGTTCGCCCGTGTGGATGCGCGTGTGCACCACCAGCCCCTCATTACGCAGGAAGCCTTGGCCACACGTGCTGCAGTGGTACGGGAAGTTGTTCGTGTGGATGCGCATGTGGATCTTGAGCTTATCTCCACGAGATAACACTTTGCCGCACAGGTTACACACCTTCTTTGAGTCCCAGCTCTCACCTGACAACAAACAGCAAAGAGTTACGTACGCTCAGTCGAGTTGGTAGGTCATCACAGAAGCTAACACTTGATACAAGCCCTTAGTAATTTCCGTAACCGTCATCGTCCTTCACATCAACAAAAGGGACTGTTCATACAGATCCCCTATAACTAACATAGCTGTATGAGCCAAACGCACTCTTTCGTGAAAACTGAAAACTAACAAGGATGCTTCTAGTCTCTGAATTGCTCTCAAGTCAATCATACCAGAACTCGAATGATTTATTGTTATCCAATGATAAAATGAGTTAATCATAATTTTAGTAAGCTAATAATAACCGACGATACTAAGCTAACTGATGAAAACCAGACGATGAAGAATACGGGGATCAATGAAGGCAGTGAATCTTAATTATGGATGAAGATGATCGAATACTATGAGGATTTGGACATGTGCCGGTGAGAGTGGGGGATCAAAGAGGATGGTATACCGTGCACGGCACAAGGAGATAACATAAATGTAATTCCAAACCTTGACGAAAGCCCTGACTTTAATTAAACCATAAATTAATCGCTGATGATAAACTCCGTGAGGATGTCGAGCAACAATCAACTTGGAATGAAGCACACGCTCAGCCGCGTCCCTTCAGTTATTCATTGCAACGAGAATCTTGGGCTATCGCTGCGGATGTTGGCATGGCAGGCAGGTAAACGGTACTACTAAGTTATCAAATTCATGTGAACGACCGCGGTTCAACTTCCGAAGCCTGTCGACCCAACTTCGTGTTAGTTAAAGGGGTGCAGAAGTGCGGAGATGAGTTAACAGTGCCATTTCTGAAAAAAAATCCTAAACTACTTTTTCTTTAAACTGAATGTGAAGAAGGCACATCCAAAAACAAGGTGGAGTGATTAAACCTGAAATTTTTTGAAAGAACACATTAGAAATGCGTTTCTAAATATTCGACTAATAAGATTACACAAGCATTCAGATTAGATAGAACAATTCGTGTGCCAAATCACGAAGCTACAAAAAAAAAAGCATTGAATGAATCACGAAGCATTGAATTCATTTGTGAGATTCTGGCAAGAATTTTCTGAAGAATGAATAGCAAGAATTGGAAAATTCACACATCAGTGCCTGTGCTTGATAGGTTAAGTATCTATGATGCAGCTCTGCTCGGAAAAAAAATTTTACTTAAACTAAGACAGAAGTATCCACGGATTTGGCAAATGATATTTCACAAGCACTTTAGGACTGCATTGAAAGTTTCATCATTTGCTTTCAGTTTACTCCTAAAGGCAGTTTGAAGAAACTGATGAAGCAAATTTTTAGGAAAAATCTTCATTAAAAACTCGGACCACCATCTTCAAGAACTCTAAAATTTCAATACTTTAGTGTGTGTTCTATGCTTCCCTCAAATGAAGTAGAACGTATCTTACGGGCCATTAGCAGCCGAATCAAACTCTCGTCAGCAGAAGCTAGACAAACATATTATAAGTATTTGGAATAATAATGTAAAATGAGGATGTCGTGTGGGCCAACACTAGCCATTTTTTGAAACTAGTTCTTGTAACTAGTCTCTCCTAAAAAAATATGCTTAGTTTAACGTTTATCGTTGAACTAAAAATTCTTCAATTTATTTGGGATCGGCTGAAGAAAAACTGGGCACCGATTTCCGATATCATTTTCCCCAGTACATGGACTACTTAGCAGTCTCAAATACGAACCCTACACACAGGATATAATTCATTAATGTCACACATAAAAATGAGGAGGGAAAATATGTTAAATAGAAACACTACTTCAAGTCGAAAAATAGAGGAAACCGCTGCTTTCAAAGTTTCCACATAACGATAAAGAAATAAAAGTTCTAACATTGTAGGTAACTCCAACACTGGAGGTTGTAGGAAATTCTCTTAAGTTATTCGGAGACTTCTAGCAACAATATCCTAATGATAATCATTTACGATTATCATTAGGAAAACTCTCCCTCAGGCATCACTTATGACCCGACCGAGTAAACAACAAAGCCGAGCAACAACCACCTGCACTACACTTCAACCTAGTGCGTCAATTAAATGATGTGAAACACATTTACAATACTAGAATAATTCATCTGATTATTGAATTGAATCTTGAAAAATTTATCGTAACTTTAGTTTTGTCAAGAATTAATCATTTCAATAAAAAAACATCACCATTTTCTACATTACATAATAATGCGCGATGAAACAAACACAGTACACTAAAATCAGTGTTATAAATCTACCACTGATTTTAAATAAAATTTAAAGTTTTCTACCAGAAAAAATACTATGTTCATCTCCTAGATTTGCCTCAGTTAACCCTTTCGAGTCAGCTTTTACGAAATTGATTTAGACAGGTAAAAATATGTGCCCCGACTCCAATATTTATATGGAAACAGATTAAGCAAAAAAAATTACATTTTAATAAAATTATAGCATTGGCACACTGGTGTCCCAGCAGACATGCGAGTTTATGTGTACTGGGATGGTCATATCCCTATAGACAGTCACGACAGTAGGGTTTAAACAATCTTGAACGTATATTCCCTTTATAATATTACAACAATAAGTAATTTTACTCTGTAAAAAACCTTAAAAAAATTGTACACAAGGACTTCATCAGCAGTAGCGAGTCAACTGGGCGCTATTACTCTGGCACTGTGCAATAGATAGAAACGTGGCGCGAATAGTTGCTGAACATATGACTGTGTTTTGATATAATAGAACACGTTTCTGGGACATATATAGCCCTTTGGACTTCTAAAATATCTGGTGGGACACATATGTCCCGGCAGACTCGAAAGGGTTAAACCTTAAAAACAAAGCTTTTCAGAATTCGATACTATGCCTCACCACTACTTCCCACGGAAGAAACCATCCCTCACAAGTACTCAAAATAGAAAGTATCTAGAAGATTTCCAACTTTGCCACAACGTTATCTAGTGATTTATAAAGATATAAGTAGCCAATACTTCTGTACTCTACGCTCACAATTTACAAATAAAAGGTTGCAAATTAGCTCATCTTCTGGCTGACAATTCTGTAGTAAGAGGTGGATAGGTAAGGAAGGTCTTAACACCTAAGGCGAGGTACAGCAAATGCAAGATGTTTGCCATCTATTGATAGAAATGGAAAGATATATCACTTCAGTAACTTTATGTTGAAAGGCACACAATGAAAGAATAGTAATGCTTTATCCATCTTTTGATAGCTCTTTTAACCTGCACTTCAATTATCAGCACTTATATTTGTATACGGTGCACTCTTGATTACAAACTTATCAATACTTCCACTATAGTTTTGAGAAATGCAAAAATTAAATCAACCCTAAACCAGCAACGTAGAACTCATCGAACATGCTGTCAGCCTGGAAGAGAACATCGATCAACGAATTATGCTAAAAATTAAGTTTTCCTTCAAATGGTATCCAACTTACCACAAAAAGTCATGGGAGAGTGATGCTGTTAACAGGAAAATCGGAATAATTTGTGAAAAACAGAAAACAGGAGATTATCAGGTGAAAACACAATTTTGTTGTATAAAGACACAACTTTGTAAGCAATAACGGCGTAAAAAATACAGGATTATTTGAGCAAGGACAATTACGAAAGCAAAACACGATAAAATCAACATTTTAATATCAGTGGACTACATACATTGGCACAAAGAAGCTGTCAAGTACCACCTAATGAGAAACTACAGAAGGAATCGCTACGCTATGGCTATCATTGGATATAACTACTAGTGTGTTCAAAAATTTCAAAATAATCATTTTTCACGCCCGTCGTAGAACAAAAATCTCGCCATAGAAGTTCGAGAATTAAACGAAAAGTTTAAACGTAAAGGTAGGCATGAACAACATCATAGTAGTAGCTCTCGATAGAAGTTATTTGTCCTGAACGTTGAGTACATCGACAAGAAATGGAACAGAACTGTAAACAATAAAAACGTGCATAAAGGATCTCACACATGTTGCTTCATTTACGATCGACTACAAGGAACACTTTAGAATCATTAACCCCATAAGTGACAGAAGGAGAAAACCCCTCTGTTAAAAACTGATCCAAAAAATACGAACGTAACAGACCTCACAGATACATTACCAAAGACAACAAATGCCCTCAGTGTATCCTCGCATATAAATAGCTGACATCTAAAATAATAAAGAATTAAGGAAAATCATTTTTCTTTAATCGAATGTTCAATAGGAATTTAAAAACGAAGAAAACTGCTCGTAGGTTGAGCATTATTTAAAATTACACATAGTCAAATCTATAAAACGTTTCGGAGTCCTGCTCCATCCTCAGTAAGTACAGTCTGAAAAACGTAAGAAAACAAAAGTTCGTCAGACACGTTGAAAAAGCAAAATTGATAAAAAACTCATGTAAAAACTTCCAGCGGATAAGAACTATTCATATTGTTTAAAACGGGTTTTTCTTTGGCTATGTACAAAGATTCTAAAATTCGTAGTTCTGAATCATTAAAAGCATTGCACAATATTTCAAATTGGTCTTCAGCGACTCCAACACCACACTGCTCTGCATGGAGTCGCACAGACGAATGAGGCGGTTGCGCAAGAGGCCTCCCAGTACGATAACTTACTCCGCGATGTTGGGCAATCCTTATATAAAACGGCAAAGTCGTCATACCGACGTAGCCTGATGTACACTGTACACAACTGAATTTGTAAACTAAGGACGCCCTCATTCGCTTCGGAAGTACATCTTTATACCGAAAAAATGAGCCTATTTTAAATGAATTTACAGAAATTAAGCACAATTTTACGTCAGAAAAACCCGTTTTAAACAATATGAATAGTTCTTATCCGCTGGAAGTTTTTACATGAGTTTTTTATTAATTTTGCTTTTCAACGTGTCTGACGAACTTTTGTTTTCTTACGTTTTTCAGACTGTACTTGCTGAGGATGGAGCAGGACTCCGAAACGTTTTATAGATTTGACTATGTGTAATATTAAATAATGCTTAACCTACGAGCAGTTTTCCTCGTTTTTAAATTCCTAATAAAGAATTAAAAACGATTGGAAAACAATTAATTGAATGTTAGAATTTCCACTAAATAGTGAAACGGAAGATTCTACTTCCGTCACAAACATTTACACAGACACAAATTGACGATGTTAACAGCCTTCTGCTTCGACAGGTAAGTGCACAATGGAGCAACAGCTTTAATACAAATGCACGGATAAGGTACGAAAACAGATCTATTACCAAGGTTACAAATACAAACTAATTCGATTGCTGCTCACCTTTGTTCAAGCGTAAACGCAAAAAAAATTCAAAATATCAACTAGAAATGATTGCATGATTGAAAAATTAATCATACAATAAGTTTAAATATTTCATGCAAATGTCGGCAAGTAATTGTCCGTTAAAATTTTAACCTAGCATATTGCACTTTCTATTCATAATTCAACGATTTTGATGTTAACACGTAGTTGTCATCGCTACATAGACTTGTATATCCTCGGAATTAAATGAATGCGATACCCTTTATCAACTTCAAAGTCGTAGTCAATTGAGATCAATATGATTGAACTTTTCGATCTTGCGAAATGTAATTTGAAATTTTGTAATGGTGGTTTGAAATTACTTCTTTTGGTGTAAAATTTTCAGATTTTTATATTATTTGCTCATTTAATTGCACCCAAATTAGAGTTAAATAAACACCTTTTTGCGAGTGCAAACAAGAAAATTACATTGAAAGTTCTATCGCAACCCTTTTAACACCGGATTACATGGTCCTCTTTCAAAAACAGCCTCTATAATTTGTATTTCTCGTTCAATTTGTTCCTTCAAGTTCACTGTTGAGAGGTAGTTATTTCCATATTCTGATGTCAGTGATAATCTGATGCCTAGTGCCAGTCTTGCGCCGTCGGTTTTCTAAACGGTAATTTGGGTACAAAAATGAAAGGGTTAAGAACCCTCCCACTTCCTAGAGTAATACCTTGATTAAATTTCAAGTCGTCTTAGAGAAACCACATCATATGACTGACAGTCAGATTAGATTATTAGTAAGTTCAAGCCTCCCTATCCTCAACAAATGAGATCCAATGAGAGGAAGGAAGAAGGCACCATTTAGTATGGAGTTAAGGGAACGTGGAATCTATGCAGAAAGGGCATAGAAACAGTAGGATGAGAAAGAAATTCATGAAACAAGATCAAAGTTGAAGAGGAAAGTAGTAAGTGTTGAAAAAACAGGACAGCAGTGAACCGAAACTAAGTTGGTCCGTAACAAAACAAAAACCTATGTTATTAAAACAAAAGGAAAGCCTACCTAACCTTGAGCTCGGGCTCTCACATTGTCCCCCTGGGAGCGCTAATTCCCATAGATACAATAGCTGTATCCCCCTGAGGAGTGACTGACAGTCACTTCAATGAAAATCGGTTCCAATGAAAATCATATTTCAATTACATCCAAGCAACACAATTAAAAAATTGATTGCATGTTATGGGGCGATGCTGTTAATATAAACCATAGTAATCCTATCTACTTATGTCCCAGTTCATCAGAGACCTCAGCACGTCTATCTACACATCACATCACCGTTCAACTTTAATACAAGTAACACAAACACTTTTACCGCCTCATCACTAGAGTCAGCCGTAAGAATCGTATCTACGCATTGCTACATACCAAAATCAAGAACTAAACCATACTTCAGTTGTTTATTTTCTGATAATTATTATATTAAAGGCTTCACCTCCTTCACTGCTGTTGGGCAGTATCTGACACAACAAAAATTTGAATTCAACGTCTGTAAAACTGTAAGCCTCTGTAAAACTTGAAATCAAAATACACTCTGAATATCTAACGTAAAACGTGTCTCACGATATCAAAGTAAGAAAACTAAACTGTCACCAAGCTAAAGGTTTCAATTTGCTGAAAAGTTAACTTTGAAAAATCCAATTCCTTCAATACGTGTGCACTCTATGCATGCCTTCAACTTGGAACAAAGAAAAAAATTCAGTAGAAATTGATCAGGATACCAGAATTAAATTGATTTTACCAAAAATTTCTGAGCATTAGACGCCAGAATAAAATTTCTTGTACCTTGTAATCAAGATTGACTCAGCCCCGCAGCCATCTAGCAAAACCGTGAGATTGTGAAGCCAAAATAATACAACTGTTAGATTATAGCCTCCAAACTCTGATGAATGAATTAGATATTATCATCTCAATGATGAGAATGAGGATTAGGATACACTTGTTGGTGAAGATGATGTAAATGATGAGTCTGTTGCAAATGTTGGTGGTGTTGTTGTTGCTGCGCCAGGTGCTGTTGCTGCTGTTGGTACAAGCTGGCGATAGTTCGAGCAGCCAGAGCAACATGACTCGGTGACACAGAAGGAGGAGGCTGTGGAGAACTAGTGCAAGAGCTCGCCGCGTCTGATGATGCTGAACTGTGAGCAGTTGAGTTGTCATTGGTGCTTGGGGGAGGAGATGGAGAGAGAGTCACAAGTGGAGGAGACGACGATGAAGAAGATAGACGTTGAGAACTACAAGCTTCAATACTCTGCTGTTGGCTGGTGAGCAGACGCAATGGAGAAGTGTCACGGTAAACCGGAAGCTGCACCATTGTGTAGGGTAGACGTTCAGGGTGCTTGCGTTCCATATGTTGGTTAAACAAATCTTGGCGACCAAACTCAAGATTGCACGGCAGACACGTGAAGGGTTTCTCGAGTTTGTGGATCATGTGATGTCTCTGTAGCTTATCCTTGCGCGTGAACGACTTGCCACAGATGGTGCAGACAAAAGGTCTCTCGCCGGTGTGGACGATGGCGTGCCGCGTGAGCTTGTCCTTGCGCGTGTAGGTGTTGCCACACACCCCACACTGGTACGGCCGCTCCCCTGTGTGGACACGCATGTGTACCGTTAGACCCTCATTGCGCAGGAAGCCATGTCCGCACGTCACACAATGGTACGGGAAGTTGTTCGTGTGAATACGAAGGTGATTTTTTAACTTGTCCCCACGCGATAAGATCTTGCCGCACAAGTTACACATTCTTTTAGTGTCCCAGCGTTCGCCTGCACAAAAGAGCAGTGAAACAGGTTTGAATTGCTTCATCCCACACCAACAACCACACCCAACAAGACGTAATTCATTTTCTCAAATTTGGAATTTCTATGGCAGTATGACAGATGAACTGAGACCTCCACAAAAAATAAACGAGTATGTCAACCAAAGCAATATTTCAGAATGAGGCAAAAGAGTAGCGTAACAAGTGCTGCTGCCTCCAGTGCTGCAAATGACACATGAGAGGGCAAACAAAACATCAGGTGAGACAGAGGCAAACAATGTAATGTTTAGTAGTTTGCTCTAGCACGCTTACTACTTCACGACAGTCAGCAGCACTGGAAAGAAGTACCATCTTGCTACTTACTCTTCACCGCCTTACTTCATAAAATATCGATCAAAGACTCACTAGAGACAACACAAGTTTCCCTGAATCAAATATATCAACTCAGTACCAATTATTAAGAAGGACAAAGTAGTTGCAGCCATGAGCACTGACAACTTCATCCAATTCGAAATCAAGGGTTACTTCTTCATGAGGGTTAAATCATTTCAAAGTAACTTTTACTTTACTAACACTTCAATTGATGAAGGCCGAGTAAACGATCTGTTACATGCACACCCTTCTGTACTAGGAGAAGAGTGACACAGAAAACGACGTGACTGTACAGTACAGACGTGTTAGCTCGTTAGAAAAAGAAATGCCCGAAGCATGAATTTCATAAATCAAATTAGAGGAGTTCATGTTGACTCTGGAGCAGGCCTGACTGGTCAAAGAGAAGCGTGTTGTCTCAAGTAAATCACGTGCTACTAAACATTACATCACTCACCGTGTCAACACCTGGCGCACGCAGCTCCTTTTCTCCAAAGTGAAGAACTTTCATTCGAGAACTCATTCACCAAAAGAATATGAAATTTCTTCTGAATGGAAGCTGAACAAATTTTAGACACTGTTATCCCAAGTGCGTTCAAATAACTTTTCTTGCTCTGAAACAAGGAGGCAGCAGCACAAACAAGGTAAACATTGGTACGAAATTACTGAATAACCTCGCGTCACCCAGCACGGAATCGACACAATTCCTTGCAAACGTTTTATAATCGGCTAACGGCCTTATAAGTACAGAATTACATGCTAACACAAGAGCTTCCCCTAAATCAAAATAACACTATCCTGGGAACCTGGCACAATGCTTGGGAAGTATTAATCATATCGCGTACGAATTTTACCTCTGCTTAAAAAGCGCGTGTACTAAGATATCCGCACTACCAGACTCCAGACCAAACCTTAATGTCATGAGTACAAACTACCAAGAACCCAAATTCCAACGCTTGCATTTTATATTTTCCTGCAGGTATTAGAGTTGGAATGTCATCTGTGTGAGCACTAACTAATACACAACCACGACACAAAAGGAAGGCAAAGTATTATGAAATGCCTTGGGATACTGCCAGACCCGGAAGCGTTTTATACTGAAGACCAATAGTATATTTCGTCACCTTAAAAACCACACCATTGTACAAGGAAAGAAAAATGAATTTCTGTAATAGAGATCACAAATAAGCCTTAATGATAGTTCAAATACGTCAGGCATTTAGCTATTTAAGTACTAATCAAGAGATGAGAGAAACTTGTACCAGGTCACACTGTGAAACAAATAGAAAATGAAGAGCTGTACCAGAACATGCACAGAAATGAAAAATTACCTTAAACAAATTCCTACTGATACTTATAAATACATAATGAGGAAAAGATATTTCTAGTAATAGCACTTAATGCTAAGAAAAAACAATTTTCGTCAGATAACAAGTCCTTACTAGATAGATGGCGTGCAAGAATGTCCCACAACCTTCCAGCTTTTTATCACAATACCACAAAACAAAATTTAACACTTCACTGAAACTGTGCCCCTGCAATTTGCAGGGCGATTCAGCAAGGAGAAGAATTCATTAGCAGCACACTCACCATTTTTAGCGCGAGCGGCGGCAGCAGCTGTGGTGGCGGTGGTAGCAGCGACGGTGCCGCTCGTCCCTATTGCTCGGGCCGCTGCAGCAGCCACCACAGCCGCAGAGTTCTGCTGCGCCACTATCCCACCCGACGAATTGGTGGCAATAATTGTGCCTGCTGCAATGGTCTTGCGAGGAGGTCCCATAGGAATGCCCCCAGATGGTGAGGGAGGCTGCTCACTCTCCAGTAAATTCTCTTGCTCCTGTTTGACCTCCTTCAATAAACGAGCGGGCTGGTGTTGCACCTGCTGTTGTTGCTGCTGCTGTTGCTGTTGTTGTTGCTGCTGTTGCTGTTGTACTTGCTGTTGTTGGACCTGCTGTTGCTGCGCTGCGACTGCAGCAGCAGCCGCAGCTGCAGCAGCAACAGCGGTCGTCTGAGGCGTGACGGACCTGAAAGTCTGGAGATCAATGACAGCAGAAGGCGAGCTGGTGGCGGTCACGGCAGCAGACGACGAGGTGGGCATCATGAGCGCAGCTCCGTGCTGGTGCGCTACAGCTGCCGCAGCCGCTGCTGCAGCTGCTGCTTGCTGCTGCGCTTGTTGTTGTGCCTGTTGCTGCGCTTGCTGTTGTTGTTGCTGCTGCTGCTGTTGCTGGGCCTGCTGTTGCTGTTGTTGGGCTTGTTGTTGAGCAGCAGCGGCCTGCTGTTGCGCGACTTGCTGCTGTTGCTGTTGGTGCGAGTTGGTCGTGTGCGAGATGATGGTGGTTGTTGGCACGGTCTGGGTGAGAGTGGGGGCCGAGACAATCGTGTGAGTGGCTGGAGTGGTGGTGGCCGAGAGACTTGCGTTCGTAACACCAGCCGCAACCATGCCTCCGCTGCCGCTGATCGGGATGATTTGAAACGAATCTGAAAAATAACTCTCTTTAACATAACCTGCAAACAAATGAAAAAACAAAATTATAACGAATTACCCAAGAAGACAGACATGATCTTCACCAGTGACAATCTGATGTCATTTAAAATTATTAAATCATCTGATGATTAAAACTACCCAAAACTCATGCTTCAAAAGCCTATTTTTACACCACACAACAGAGTTGGTGGCTTAGATTATCATGAAATGGTCATTGAAAACAGGCTTTTCAAGCCACTGTAACACAAAGTTACATATTGCACAAGTATCAATTATCAACAAATTAATGTGGAATTGTGTACTCCTGCTCCATTTGTCAGTACCCAATACCGTCTCTTATCGTGCTACCTTATCCTATAAAAATTATGAATAAAAGAATATTAAATAACAAAAATGAAATACACTGCTTTTAACAACCCAGGTCCCAGGGTATTGACTAACATTGGGAATTGGTCTGTGAATACGACTCAGAGCAGCTCGAATATTTAACAATTCCCGGTGCAGAAATGACTCATAACAGCCCAAAAAAAGTGATTAAATGCACTGAAAATACAATATTTGAAAAATAACACAATCAAAAGGTTGTGATCAACAAATCAGGGTTATATAGATTGTTGCAAGCCTGTTAATGTAAGTAGAGTATAGATTGACATTATGAATTAAATTTAGCCTCCTTTACCCCAACAAAGATGCTCAGAGAAAGGAAGAAGGCACCATTTAGTATGAAGTTAAGAGAACGTGAAATCTATGCACAAAGAGTGTTCCCACAAAGGATCCTGTTCCCATGGAAAAAGTAAGATAAAAAACGAATGTTATGAAACAAGATAAAAGTTGAAGAAGAAAGTTGGAGATGCTGAAAAACAGGACAGCAGTGGACCAATAAAAGATGGTCCTTAACAAAACAAAAAAAAATTATTCAACAAAAAGAAGGCCCTCCCAACTCTCAGCTCAGGACTTCACATTTTCCCCCAGGGACCACTAATTCCCATTGATACAATAGTTGTATCCTCCTGAGAGGAGGAGTAGTATATAGCTCAGCATATTTTGAGTACGAACGACCATCGTATATTCATGCAAGCATGAATAGGTTGTCTGAAAACAAAAAAAAAGTTCACCTAACAACGTGGGTAACATGCAATGCTTTCCTATCACTGCTCAAAAAACGCAGTCGCAGCCTCTATTCATGCCCTTCTTGATACGGAAGTGTGCGAGGAAGGGAGTGACATTACACAATGTCAGAGGTTAAGTAAAAAAAACCTAACACATCAAGAAATACAAAGTTGCAATTCACAAGATTTTAGAGGTTATTGTGTTGAGGTTCATCATTTCTTAGTCATTAATATATCTGAACGGGTCAGTAGTTTGCTTAAGTCGCAACTTGATTAAAAACCTAAAAATGAAGAAAATTCCAAGTAACTTAACCATATTTAATTGGTAAACGCATCGGAGTCCAGCTCCATCATCAGTTCAAAAATACAATTTATTATGTCTGCAAAAAAAAAAA
>JACJUY010000030.1:171771-199863 GCA_014220935.1 Platorchestia sp. MABIK
AAAAAAAAAAACGTTGTGACAGTTATTAAAACAGATCACAAAACAAAAATGAATAAAAACATAATTAAAAAAAATGACAAAATTGCTATTTAGTTACTATTTGCAATGGGTATGAACTATCGGTTTTGTTGAGGGCCGGTTTTCGTTTACAAATATTAAAAGAGGAATAAAATATTGAAATAAAAAATGATATATAAAAATATTAAAATAAGATTTTAGAGTCGTTACATATTTTTAAACAAAAACCCGCCCTCAACAATACCAATAGTTCATCCCCATTGCAAATAGTAACTAAATAGCAATTTGTCTTTTTTTTATGACATGTTTTTATTTTTGTTTTCATGATCTGTTTTAATGACTGTCTACAACATTTTTGTTTCTTCTTTTATTGCACACAAATGAATTGTTTTTTGAACAGATGATGGAGCTGGACTCCGAAACGTTTTCCAATTAAATATGATTAAGTTCCTTGGAATTTTCATCGTTTTCAAGTTTTTCTTTGTCATTGTACACAGTGAAACTCAAAATGGAAAATATGTAACCCCCAACACTTGGTAATTTAAGTGTAAAATAAAAAAGATTCAACATTTTCCAACACCAAATAGATTTCATATTTATTTGCCTGCTCTCTTACATGCATAATGAATTTCAACAGTTGATGAAGGCATGCTGCTAAGCTGTACAATAGAAATGAGCAATAAACATTTACCATGCTGATGTCACAGAACTTGCCTACACCCTAAACATGGCAAATACTGAATACACAGCATTCCTTTACTTGGAAATTGATTTTCTATTGCACTTAATTAATGCCCTGTAGATGAGATGAGTACACTGTTTACAAAAGAGGTTCTGCACTCCCACACTCGTGAAAAGAAATACCAAATGCAAAGCAGAACAAGACCTACTAATTGGCTTCCAAGAGTTTATGGTGAAGCTATCCTAAATTTAATTCTGAATTTTCAGGGGGTGCTAGCTCACCATGTCATACTGGGATCTTTGCCTACTCCATTTTATAACCTAAAATCTCACATTACTAAGAAATGTTCTCTACTCATGGAGATCATTAATTAAATAGATATATCTCACAGCACAAAAATCCACACTTTAGAGTGGAGGCTTTCCAGTAAAATGTGGGTTCACTACAAGAATTGAATTGTGAGAGAGCAATTTCTTTTAGAATGATATTTTTCAATGGTAGTGAATGCTACTAACAGCTTGCAAGAATAATAACAAACAGCCTAATAAAAATAAAACATTACTGAAGTTTGACAATGCCCGTACAATCATGGTGAAAATTCTCTTACTGGGCAACAATTTCCTTAGTCAAACATAGTACACAGTAACACCTGGGAAATAGAGTTATATTCATAACATTTTATTTCCTTGAGGTAAAAACAAACACAAAATTCAAAAACCAGTTCTGAATTTGCCGTGATGTAAAGGATGAAGCAATTACTTAACACCAACTCATGTTCAGCTGAGAAGACACAGCAGTGTGTTTTCCATGGTTCAGGATAATACGCATCCATGTCTAGCCAATACTACTTGACCATTCCCACAACCACAGCCCTTTAACTATTCACTCCTTAAAATTGAATAATATTCAATTAGAAGAGTATCAAAATACCAATGCTAAAATCTCAAAACATTTTCAAAACTTTGATACTATAACCGATCCTTTACATACCCTAGGTACAATAGCAAAAAAAATCTGTTCTACAGTGTTATGTTAGTTTTACTTGGTAAACCATAAGCCAGTTCAATCATTGCAAACACTGCAAGAGGGATTTAATCAAATATTCTTCAACAAAATAAAAAATTATCCACTTCACATGCTGCAAGCAAATTCAGTGAATAGTAAGAGAGACAATTTAAAGTATCAAATTGTAGTTACTTCAAAAGATGCTGATCAAACCACAAAAATTTTGCCCTCAAATCCATTGAGATGGGCTCAACTTGGCTTTACATACAAGTAATATCTGTTGCAGAGTCCTGTTAAGCATTGTGCCTCTAAACACCATTAGCAGGCACACAAACTGATGATTGTCAAGAGGTTTAAAATTACAAATGACAAACTAAGAAACACTCTACTTACTGGGCCCAACTGCAAACTCATGGCTCTGTGCAGCATGTAGAGCTGCCGCACGAGGGGCAGCAGCAGCATACCACGTGTTGGCCCCATGCTCCAGGCCACTCAGGAAATGATCCATCTTGTCACCTGCACATACCGCATAACATGAAAGGCTCAAAGTTTAAATAGCAATACAACCAGATCTAGAGTGCTGACTTTAGAAAGACAGGCCTAAAAGGTTTACTCACAAGGCAATTCAAGTTAGTGTGCATGTGTGTGGATTGGAGAAAAGTTAAATTACTATTTTTAATCAGCATTGAAAATTCTTCTTAGTGATAAGAAAGAAAAAAGAAGCATTTTCAATACTTAATCAGAGCTACGGTTACTTTTATTTACACCATAAAAGTCCCTTCATAGCCAGTATCACAGTCAGTGCAGTTTATTTATCAACTATGTAAAATTTAAACAAGCAAAAATCAATACACAAGTGTGTGCTTGGAAAACTTTATGAAATATTGCCATTTTGAGAACAGCCTATTAAAAAATTAGTACAAACTGTTTTTCTAAACATGAAGCCATGACATACATGAGCATTTTAGTTGAAAATCGATTATTTTTTGACAAATACATGGAAATGATGAAGGGGAGTACATAGGGAAGAATCTTACAGGGAGATGTCTCAAATGAAACCTCCAGCTTTTTTTTTATAAAACCAACCAAAATTTTTCTTGGCACTACTACTTGGTGCTCTTATTTCAAAAACTGACCACAACATTACAGGTTTACCTTAGAGTGGTTGACAGGTTTGGCTTAAGAGGTTAGGAAGTCCTTGGGCACAAGGAAAATCAACACGTTAACCACCACGTGATCCACCAGTGGTACACAGAGGGAATTTTCATAATGCTGCTGACCCACCATAGACATGACCTCAATTTTCATAAATACTTAATCAAAGCTAAATGAAAGCCCGATCCAGTCAATGTTTACTATTATCCAAATTGCTTACTAGAATTGAATTTAAATTTGAGTTGAATATTGAACTCAAGTTTAACCCATGTCAGTTATTGTGTTAAAAAACAAGCAATCTTAGAGTAATTTCCCAGCTTCACAGTACCTCTGTAAAGCAAAGCATGTGCAGATTAACAAAGCTTCCACTAATTTGCAGTAAATTTCAACATAGATACAATCCTTGTGGTCAGGCATAAAAGTTGAGATAAAATGTCACCCAGGACATGGGAAACATCGACAATATTCCACAATTAGGAGGATCTGGAGCTTTAAATTTACTTACAAAAAGAATCTACTCTAACTGAATGATGAAAAATACATGGAAATGTGCAGCTAGTTGAAGTAATTGAGTTCAGTAACAAAAGAAGTAATTGAGTACAGCTAATATGAAAATTATGAAGTAAAGCAATACTTCAGGTGAAACAAAATGATGAACTGGTCAGAGGATGTAAAAGAAAAATACAGTAATACCTCGAAAGTCAGATACAATCTGTTCTCGAAAAGCGGCAGTGGTACCTCAAGTTACGAATGCCTTCCTTCACAAATTTTTTGTGCTTCTGAACACAATTTCTATATTTGGAGCACCTTATACAGATGAATGCCCCACTGATGCTACCACTGCGTAACTGTTTTTCGTTGATGAAAATCAGCAATTATGTCTTCAAAAATGTTAATATTGTCAACTTAGCTATACCGCACTGCATAGCAAGATCCGAAACACACTCCACTCTCACATTTTGCAATGATTTGCTCCTTCAGTTCAATCATTGTAACATTCATCCTTCTCACTCACCCACTGTTATGTGTTTCCTCTCCCTCGCTGATGGAAACATCCTTGTAATAATTCGCGTGTCAGATTATTCGCTGGAGCATGATCTTTCCAATCTTTAAATCGTCGTGACATATATATGTTTGTCACAATTATTATATTTTCTATGATTTATTAATCAAATTGAAGCTGCCACCACCCATTATTTTCTTAGAACCCATTTTTAGCGACTTAGGCACAAGTTAACCAAATACACAGGATAATGCATGAGCACACATACTATGCTGCGTCAGAGCAAGTATGACCAGAACAACGGACGACACGTGATTCACGATGCTTGACTCGGTCCGCTTGCCACTCAGTTTGGTTTGACTTCTGAACGCTTGTTTGGCTTCCAGGCCAAAAAAAAATCACTCTACTTTTTTGGTTAACTTCAGATTTGTTCGACCTTCAAGCCCTTCAACTTCAAAGGTATTACTGTATATTAATGATGAAAAAAATAGAAATCTTCATACTTTGTGGGACACTGAACAAATAAAAATTTTTTTCAATTCCAGCAAATGCAGCAGCTTCCAACTCATTCCCCCTAAAAAAATAGCATCAACTAAAGCACCATTTTACCCGAGAGAGAAAATATGCAAAGAAATAATGTAATGCATTATTACCTGACCTGAATACCTGTGAATTTTTGCATGTAGTTAGGCTTTAACAGCCTCTATTATGCATGTAGCTCCACACTAAACTCAATTTGGAAAATATCTGTTAAACTGAGAGGGTGAAATATGTTCAACATTCATGACCCTGTGCAGCAATAAATACAAAGGATCTCTTGACAACTGTTTGTACAGTTGCTTTACTTATTTTTGATGACTTGGAATTTTCTATTTTCAGAGTGTTATGAAGGATGGAGCAGAACTGAACATGCATAATACACTCAATAATGCATAAAATATTCACACACCTCTCTACTAATGAACTAACATTAACAACCTTAGCAACTAACTTTGATAGTAAATTATGGCATCAAGTGTTATTCTTGTATCAAATAAATTTTACAAGTGAGCTTCATTTTCTTCATGTCATGAAAATACAATTAAATACTTAAACATCTGAAATTGCATAAAATATTTTTCATTTTTAAACATTTATAGAAACTTGAATGCATTGTTTTTAATAGATACATTCAATACATCTGGGTAGCTAAGTCAGTCATGTTATTAGGAAGTTAATTATACTCAATGAACCCAAGGTCAATTAAATATTTCATACCAGTATTTTCCCAGACTTGATATGTTTAATACTAAATAGTATATTCTATTTACTAGTTATACTGCACCTTTAAACATACAGAAACTTTCTACAACTACAATATTAAAGAAAAAAATTTTTATTAGTCAAATTAGGTAAATAAAGGTGATGATTATTTGAAGGTGATCTAAAAATCCAAAGCATACATGTTAGAAAAAAACATCTTGTCCTATATTTTTGCCTGAGCATCCGTGATTTAGCCACCCAAGTGTTGCCTTTACACTGGATGGCTCAAATCAAATTCTCCAGCACAAAAAAATGTTGACTGAGTAAAAACTAACAAATTAAGATAGAAAATAAATTACTTGACAAAATATCAACGCCTGCAAATTCATGCACAACTCAAGTTATTATGACTATCAGTGCATCCCTTTTAAACTAAAGTAGGCCCCTAATTCAAACAAAATATTAATACACAAATATAATTGTAAACAAATTTGAACTCACCAGCAGTGAGTGTGGACTTTTACTCCACTAGAAGTTGATTATAATACGCTTAAAGCCAGCTTTTTGGCTGAAAATTTGCTACGTCTCTTGTGATCACCAATAACTCTGAAACAAGAAAATACCTTTATTAGTGTAAAGTTGTTGACACTTGAGATTTCATAACATCAAAATAATAATTTAGTCAAGCATTTCACATCCAATGACAAAAATAAGCAAACTTGTCACATAGACATGAATGCTCTTAAAGCAAAAAAGGCAAGTCAATTGAATTACCCAAGCATAGAACCTCCGTTTACTATTTTCAATTTTTTCAACCAGGATACCATTTTCTTACACCTTAGTATCCTCTCACAAAAAACTATCCAGGACACGGTTACAGGCAAAAATGTTTGAACATTCTCACACCAACAAATGAGAATTTAGTATCATTTATCAATCCCTGAGAAGCCACAATACCATCCTAATTATCCAGTGTGCTTCAAACTAAACTTTAAAATTACCTTCCTAATAACTGTGGAATTGCAACTCATGATATTAAGTATTTGAGCTCTTTTCTCTCAGCTTAATCATTGATGAGAGCAACTGTGGGATTCTTAAGCTTCAATTGTTGACAGGCAGGTAAGGTTCTAGATAATTTGTAATGACCATTAAAACATATTTAATCTATACATGATGAAAATCAACCGATTTGGTTAATATTTCATGTGAATACAAGCACATTTTAAAAATGTTTCAACACACAATTTTTGCCATCAAAATTCAATTTCAATTTTTAAATTAATATCATATTCTAATTTTTTACTCGGAAGTAATTAGCAATTTCATTAATTAAAGTTATACAGGTTGTTTTCTTTGATGTTAATGAGGCCCATCAACTACAGGATCTGGCTTGCTACCCAACAGCCCGCATTGATTTAAACTTTGATGTTTTTTACACATGGTTGATTATCCAAATATATATCAGAGGAATCATTTATCTAACCTAACGTAACCAACTATGTGAAATATCAAGTGCATACAAAATTTTAAATCTAAATTACCAAGAATTCTTAAATTAGATGTTAGTTTAAGCCTCCCTCACCAAAACAAAGGTATTCAAAAGAGAGGATAGATAAAGGTATCATTAAGCACACAGATAAGGGAATGCAGAATCTATGCAGAAGGTGCATAGAAATAAGAAGTTGCGAAAGAAGTACATGAAATAAGATGAATGTTGAAAAAGAAAGTAATAGGGGCTGAATAATAGGACAGCAGTGAACATAACATTACAAAAAACATTTCATGTCAACAAAAAGAAGGCCTACTTAGTCCTCAACTCAGGAACTTCTCAAATTCTCAACTTCTTACTTGCTTGGAACTGCCAATTTCCATAGGTAAAATAGTTGTATCCCCCTGAGGAGTACAATATTACAAAAGGTAAACATAAATTAATAAAATAACTTCAAAAATTTATGGAAACGGCTTATGGCAAACGCAATGTATTATTGCATACATCTTGTCGCATCAGCTTGGTGACATACTTCAAGTAAAAATACACATAGGAACATGGAATTACGCTCATTGATGGCTTTTGAATTATTGTACAAGAACATTATTAGCCTTAACCCTTAATACAATGTAAACAAAATTTTGTGCAATTTTTGGTCTTTTTAGGTAATTTTTAAGCCCTCTTCACGCTATAGCAACATCTACATTTCAACACTAGCACAGAACATTATATTTCACCTATCTAAATACCATACAATACAACATAAGCTACAATTTTGGCCCCCTGATTCATTCCAACAAATACAATATCCAATTTTCTAACCCCATCATGATTGCTTACATGCTGAACTTCTCCAGCAGACAATGTCAAATTTCTACTATTCCAGTGTCAGTTTAGCATGCGCTGTTGCAAGCATGAATATATAAGGGCCTCTTCATTCATCATACTGAACATGTTGGTATGCAAAAAAGATTGCGACAAATATGGTTCACATTGTCATCAGCCAATGAAAGCACTGCTGGCAGGCATTGCGATACAATGTCATCCCATACGTGTGTGGTACTGTATTGTCCTATTGCGTCAATGCAGTTGGACGGATCGACTGTGTGATGTTATGGTAAACATTGGCACACGGATATACAGTGTTTCTACTGTTGAGCACTGATAGTAATTAATATACAGTAATTATATAATCAATTGTGTTTTTTGATGAATTTAATACAATGTTCCATTTGAAAAATTTTAGCAGAAAATCTTTTTTTAACTTTTGTTCAATCAAATTGGCAAAATATTTCATCAAAATGACAAATTCTCAAAAATATATACAATTCTCAAAAATATATGTAGTGATATATCTATATCACATTGTCATCAATGTGTTAAATAACAACTGGCTTTTCAAAGAATATTCTAAAATAACTAAGTTTTTAACTCAATATCCAGATTGTCTCCAACTTCTAACTATGACTGACTAATTCATAAGACAAAAATAATTATTACACTTTAAATATTATCATCTATACAACAGCTAATACTAGCAACCATATTTAAATGAAAATTATTTTTCAAGATTATGAGGTCAATATCAAATTTAATGTTGTCAACTTTTATAATTTCATTACAAAATTTAGGTAATTAAAGACATTTCAAGACATTTTACACAAATGATTTTGTGCTCGCAAATGCTTAGTTTTTGAGATATAGCATAAAAAACGTTCAGGGAAGAATGGCATAAACGGCAGTTTCAAAACTGCTCCTGCGGTGAAAGGCAACATTGAATTGAATGTTGTCAATAACTTATATAATTACATTTCAAAGTTTAGGTAATTGAAGACATTTTAAGATCTTTCACATAAATGACATCATGTTTGCATATGCTAGTTTTTGAGATGTTTAACTTTGAATTTATAGAAATGTCTTATATAAAATTGAACAAACAGATACGTAAATAAGCTGAAATATGGTATTGAGATAACAATAGCCAAGGTTGGGTTGGATAATGTTAGATCAGAGAAATAAACTAACCTAATTAAACATAAAATAACTCAACTTAGCCCTACGACTTCACTGACACAGATGGTTTTTCCTGCCAAAATGACTGCGCATGTTCCGTATCTGCCATACACCGGAAGGGCCATATCAAAACTGCAGTTAATGCTATTCTTACCTGAATTTTATTTTTGCCATATCTCAAAAACTAAGCATTTGCAAGCACAATGTCGTTCATGTCAAACGTATTCAAATCTAACATGTTACCTATATCTGACAACAAAATTATTGATTTTGTTGACATTAAATTCAATATTGATTAATTATGATCCGTTATTTGAAATAAATAGTAATTCTAAGCTACAACTACATAATTACTTGATATTACATCTAGTTGTTAACATTATTATGCACAGACAAGTCCTGCCAAATTTTTTTAACCGATTCTTATTTCCTTCATTCTTCATATAAATCCCACAGCTCTAAGAAATAATGAATTCAAGTTAAAAAATTTACAGTTTGTAGTTGTAGTATTAAGTGGTATACCAAATTTACCATACGGTCATTAGGACAGTTTAGATTAAGCAAAATGAACTTGATACACTTTAATAAAAAAAAAGCTTAACTCCTCCATGCAACTCAGTTTTTCAATTATTCTGCCATAATTAAGCAGTTTGAAACAGCATTAAATCATTAAGAGAGTCAAAATATATAGTTCATAATGCTGACTATTGTAGCAAATTAGGCCCTGTTGATATTTACAAATTTTTAAGATACCAGGACAGACACAGGGACCAAATTACCTCCACTTTGACGTGCTTAGCAACAGAAGAAACCTAAAAATCAAACTTGGCTAGACAAAAAAATATCAAATTTTATTCATTCCACATAATAAAACCGATAATCTTATTAAATTATCCAAAAGTAATCAACAAGCATACTTCCATGTTCCACTGTGATTTTCCACTTTTAAAAAAAAACGACTTACCCAGAATACACAACAGTCGTTTGCATCGCGAGACAAAAGACAATGGAGGATTATACATAACTTAATTGTTCAATCCTTAGCACTAAACAATAACTCTCTAATTACCTATGCTGAATGAACGATAATTTTGCAAACCAAACCTCACAGTCTCAAAAAATATTTGACTAAATTTTGGTTGTTGCTTGGGACTGTCGCACGTCAAGCCCAAGCGTCCTACCCGATGCTAGTTCGCAGACAGTACTTTTCTCATCACCTCTAACACCAAAATAACTAAACTATGTACAAAATTGAACACTCACCCTTCTCTATCATTCTTTCGTATTCCTTAATTGGCACACTTTCACTAATTTAGGTAAATATTTTACCTAATAGATGATCACAACAATAAAATGGGGGAGAACGTAGGTGCGCCCCCTGTTGTTGTTCCCAGCACTTAGAACAGGGATGCTCAACTCTCGTTAAACACTTAGGATAATATTACTTTTCAAAAAACTATTTTGAGCAGCTTGAGGACTTATTCACATTTAAATGTATTATATTATTAGTGTGTTGTTTTATTGTTTTTTTTAAGTTTCCTTAATCTAATATTACTGAAAAATATTGATGCTTCAAGATGTTGATTTTGTGAATGAGAAATAACAGAACTTCAGGCGGCAATGTTTAAGTATTTTTCTAAGAATTATGGGTCATCCTGGTGAGTCTAGTCACCCTCATGAATTTTAATCATGTTTTAATACAAATTCAAGTTCATTGAAACCATCCTCCCCCTGCCTAATGGAACACCCGATCACCTCGCCCACCTCACCACCCTGTCTAGATACTCCTCCACGACATGGCAAAGGTTGTTTAAGCCTGTCTAGACAAAGGGGGTTGAGGGGGTCTACTATAAGGAATATTTCTAGTAGATAGTAAAGATCTGTTACGAATAATTCATACTTCAAATTATTATATATCCATGATCTTTCTAACGCTTCATAACTACAGACCTCTGATCCAAGTTGCATCCATGGGTTCAACAACATTTGGAACACGGTAAAGTGTCATTTGTAATTTAAAATTTGTAAATAAATCATACACCGAGCATCTATTAACAATTTTCAGGCCCAAGATTTCTAATGTGCAATCAAAAGTAGTTACTTGGACTATTCAAATGAATATAATGAAATAATTAGTTCCGTAACTTATATGCTTCCTCAAAAAAAGTTCTAACGATAGGGCTCAGGTATTATCTACGTAAAAAAATTACCTTTGATCGGGATAGACAACTTTGAAACTGACAAGTTCAATTTAGAAGAAGCCACTTCAGCTGCACACAATAAGTGCTCATTTTCAAAGGCTGTACATATTTGTGCGACATGTTACACATCTAGTTATTTCATGCCGTTTTACTTTAGGAACGAAAATGCATGAATTAGTTTAATACCTGTGTGCATGAATGCATACTCTCTGCAATTTCGTATTTGTACTTGTTACAGTCATTTTTTAAAAAACCAATTTACATTTTTCTAGAAACGTTTTAATTGGAAATTGCAAGTAAAACACACAATTTTGCTCTTCTAATTCAGAATAAATACATTTTATTTGTACACGTTTTCAAGCTATAAAAAATCGTTGGTCGATGGTGAAATTCAAAACGTTTTTTCAACTGTAATGGACAGTTTCTGAAAAATAGTGAAGGAAAAATGTAACTCTCGTTTGTGTCACAATAACTTTCAGTTCGCTTAGATTCAAGATTCTGGATCTCCATAACAGATGGTTACGTTAAGTCTTTTGACTAGTATTCACCATCGTTTGAATACTCGCACAGACAAAGACACTGTTTTTTGCGTTATTCATGCACGCAATTTTTTGCGGACTGCTTTGGTGCTTCCAATTGTTTACTCCAGAACCCAATGAGATAAACTAGCTACATGTTCTTCCTCTATGACAAAACTCATCGGTATACTGGAATAACAACTTTTGATTCAACATCATTTTACTTTGAGCTTTCCCAGATACTTCTCTAAACTATAATAGGGCCATCACAATTTAATTGTTAAACGAAGAGAAAATTATTGATTGCTGCATCATAAAATTGAATGTCGTTATAGTTATTTTACTTCTTCGTGGAACAAGGGGTTTTGCAGCAGACTTCTAAAAAGAAAGGCCTCGATTCCAGTTCAGTCGACGACGTATTTTTTTCAGACTGCGGCTCCCAGTTCCCTGGTGTCCATACCAAACCGAGAAGACGGATAGAATGGGTTGGAGGGTAATTCTTCTCCTCACTGAGGCTGCTCTTCATTCACCCTCTCCTTATATTGAGAGGCTAAAAATTATTCGTACATCTCGACTGTAATAGTGGAGCGATTATATAGATGTCTCATTTACAATGCATCTCATTCTCAGCTCTTAGCTCAAGAAAGGAGGGAATAGAATGCAAGCTCGTTGAGTTAAAGAGTTTCCCCACTAATTCTCTTTCTCGTTTTTCTCAACACTGGATGGGCCGCTTGCTTTGATAAATGCAACACACGGATTTAGGAAGTGAACTCGGGACTTTCCGGCCCAAAATGCACCGTTTTACTTCTGCGTCATTGGGAGAGAAATTTATTCTTTCTCGGCATCTATTATGACTCGGCATCCTATAGAAGTTTTAATCCCGACGCTACCATTGAGTCCTTCTATTCATTATAAAGCTTTTAAAAATATTTTGAGTACGCTATACTCAAACCTGACAGGAGAAAAAACAACCACGTTCGATATTCGTCTTTAATATTATCAATGTATCTATTCTAGCTTATTACTGGAAATGAAGGAAACAAACAGAACGATTAAATTTCCCATCTGGAATTCCCCCGAGCTGATTGGTTTCTTTCGCTTTAATTGATATTTTTGAATACACTTCTCACAATATACAAGAGTTATCATCCGCATTCGGTCTAGAAATAAATTTCTATTGCGTACGGTCATAAATTTCATCGTTCGTTGTTTCAAACTTGGTTAAAAAAAACGTTCATATCCAGAAAAAGTTTATACACAATATGACTACAATCAATTGGATTTTGAAGATTTCTTAACATGAAAATCATTAGCTGATTAATTGATGGGCAAACCAAACGAGGTGGACAATAGCCGGATCTTGGGTTATTTATATTACTGGGAGAAACAATGGAAATAAATTCTGTTTGATACTTTTCTCCAGGTAAGAGGACTGAAAGTTCATAAATACTTCAAACACTACTGGAGAATGCCTCGGAAGATGTTCGCTATAAGTTTTAGAAAAGAAGAAAAGACATGCAACACTATTAAACAAACTAAAATACCATGTCAAATGATTTTCATGTATCGAGAAAAGACTGGCTAAAAGTTATTCATGAAAAACATGGCACACCCACGTCTATAACAAATAGGCAAAAATACGCGCAGGAATGCATATCTAAGTTTGTTCATCATAAAATTAGTGAGCTGATTTGTGTATGAATCCAAAGCTTAGATTACGCTTATTTTCATTAATCTATTTTTTGTATTTTGAGAAACAAAACTTGCGACGCTAACTGCGGTAACGATGGATTTCTTTTTGAAACTGTACTAATTCGAAATATCAAATTACTGAAATATCTTGTTGTCTGATTAAAAATTAAAGACGAACTGGTCGCAGAGCGTTTAGTGAATGTTATCGTCAAGACTTTTTTCTTCTCGCTAAAGAATGAAACAATCCTGCTACATCGAACTGACGACTGTGTTGCTCAGTGTAGTTGAAATAAAAATAAAAAAGAAGAGGAAATGCACAAATGAGCTAGTTTCTAATTTTCTGAGAAAATGATCAAAGAAGTCAAGTTACAGTGAAAGAACAACAAAAATATGTTAGGTTTCTAATTCGGTATTTCCTGTACTTACATGCAGACTTGGGTACATGCGATAAGATAGGAACATGGTGATAGATTGGTATCGCTTAAACGTAACAAATAGTGACAAAGTTTCTACATACAGATTACAAATAAACCTAACTCGGGTTTCATAATCGACTGCGATATACACGCTGGGTGTGAAGTTTACGCAGCAGGAATGGTGAGAAATGAAAAAAAAACCTGAAACAAGTTTACATATTTCAGCTTCACATAATTTGAAAAGTTGACCCCTAACAGTGAACAGATTTAAGCAAACGGTTGTTTGGATTAAGATTACTACGAAATGTTGCAATACGTTATTCTCTACGACAGAAATGCAAAATGCCTTGAATTCTTTCACATTTTAAGTTTTTTACATGCTGGGGAAGCTCATTCTACAAAAGCACTCCAGAAGCTGAAAGACTTTTCTTCAGAGGTCTAATGAACAGTTAACTTAGCATCATTCTTCCGATTTGCATTTTTACTCGGATTATTGCGTGAAGAAATTTTACGTCTGCATCACTCTAAGCGAGGTAGAAAGACAAAAACGGGTCGGGTTTTGTGAATGTGGAATCTTTCTGGTATTGGGCTCCAGCCAAGTTTTCTTGAGAGGGATTGTACAGTCGCGTTTCCTGAAATTGCCAAAGCACACTGCTTTGACTACGAAGTTCACATATTTTCGCAATTCTTTTTGAAGATATTGAGGGGTTCCCTAGATTAGATAGCAATAGTCTAAGCGCGATTATACTGAAGACTAAATCACCAATAATCTAGCTTTCCTTCAAGCGTGTTCTTCATGCGATAAAAAAACATTAAGGTCCCGCCAATAAGTCCATACAAGATCCTACCTTCTCTCCTAAAGTCTACTCAACGATGCATATTAAAAATATTCAAAGAATTGATTCGACTCACATCCGAAATTATTGAGAAGCAGGAAAAGTACTCAAAGGTTAATGCCTGTATGAGTTCAAGATCTACACTCTAAAAGTCATTCAGCATTCAATGAAAGGCGACCGCTGTTGTGATTAATTAAGTAGAGCCTCGTGCGGTGACAAGCAAGAGCTCGACGTTAAGTTTTGGTTTAAGTAATGACATTGAGTTCCCACATTTCAGGGATACATTTCGCAGAGCGAGTGGCTCCGCTGGTGATCGGAGAAAACAGAGGCGAGGAGGAAAGGCAAAGAAACCATCCCTCATAAAAAGCTTCCAAATCACATCCCTTCCCCCGAGAAAAAAAGTGAAAATCCAAAAATATAGTACATATGCAACATTAAAACTGAGCAAACAACCTAGCTCATTTCTAAGTTCCTCCATTCTTGCCGTGAGACGAAAATGGAACATCGCCCTTTGAACAAAAAAAATCTTGTTATCAGTCGTTCCGGTAACTATTCGCACCGCAATCAAGGCAAAAAGCTGCTTTTGAAGATGGTACAAAACTCGGGACTAGGAGATTCTTGTCTTTCTAAATATTGAGCTGAAAGTTGTAAAATCTTCAGAACTTTAACGAGCGTGGTAATGGAGCGATTGACGAACGTATTTTTTGGGGAACACCTCACCTAAATCTAGAAATTCTGAAGCGCAATTCACATCGACTAGTCTGGAGTTCCGTCCTCCAATGCAGGCCCAACAAGACCGCACATCTCGTCTCAATCCTACTGCGTAAGTAATTGGTGTGCCCTAATGACTTAATGCTCAATTAATTGTTCTTGAAGGATGCTTGCACAAATCACCTTGATAAACGCACTACAGTTGACTTCATCTCATAAAATGGCTTGCTGCCAGTTTCCGTTAATAATCCCTCGACTATTCAATGAAGAGCTTTCCAAAGACAATTTTTATCCCGAACATCAAACCCTGCTGTGCTGCACAGCTAGCATTTCATTTCAAAGTATGGAAATGAACATGTTCCGTTAGGCTTGATTCCTTTTGAATTCATGCATTTCTTGAGAATGGTTTGAAACAACGGTGGAAGTGCGGAGAAGATTTGACGTGTACTGCATGTGGTTGAGGAAGCATCCACCAAGTTTCCACCAATGATTCAAATCTGGCAACCCTGTAGAGCTCCCAAATCCTGAGCGGTCTCAACTTGATATGAAATTATTTTTCAGGATTTTAACTGAAAAAAAAAAAAAGAGTACCTGGACAGCCCTAATTAATGGCCGAAAATATGAAACTCGCTTCGTATGCTTGCACGACACTATACAAAAAGGATTAATAGAGAATAGAACCTCGAGTTGAATTTATTGATCATCTTAAAGACTAAAAAGCACGCTGGAGTAAATTTTTTTTCCTAAAATGAAATTCTTCCATTCCTCATGTAGGACTACCTAACGAAAGTTGCAATACAGGTATTAAGTAAAGCTCTCAGGGCAGTATAAAAGTTCTAACTTACGATGATTATAAAAGCACCTACTTCACAATTGACTCGTTTCCACAAAACTTGATGAAACATAAGTGTTTCGTGAAATCGAGTCCCTGGCTTTCGTGAACATTTACCAATACTTACTCCATTTAAGCTCGCGCAGTAAAAGGAACCTTGTGCCGCCTAGTAAGAAAGCATTACTCGCATGAAAATATGCAATAAAATTTTTTTCCCACTATCACGTGTCCAATATGAGAAACCGGGTAATTCCAACACATATACGTGCAATAATAAAATTGGACTTCGGCAGTAATTACTACCTAATCGGGTCGAATAGCTGCTAATGGTAGAGCCACTGAAAGAAAAATTTCGAAAAAACATGTGCTAGCTTTTCTATAGCAAAATTTAGATTGAGTCCACAAAACCAAAAATGATACATTGAATGTGTTCAATAAAAAATCAGAATACAACATGCGACTAACAACGCACATAAAATTTACCTTCAGCCACCACAAAAACTCAGAAAGACGGTATAAGTTAAGGTCTCGTTCACAGATTATAACTTCAAAACTGAAAAATTATTGCCCTCAAGTTATCAGGGAATGAAAAAAACATAAATGAACACTCGCAGGGAAGCGTACAACTTGACGTGACAGCAGTAGACAAGAGACACTAAGACAAGATCCCACTAAGTTAAATGCCCAGATAATTTTTTAGAATAGAGATGAGATCAGACAACAGGTGAGGAAGATGGCGCATCAGTGTCTTACGACCTGGAGTAGGTAATGCGGAGAGACGCAACACACGAATTGTTAACTTCTAATTCATAAAACTGACTCTAATCCAGAGATGTTACGAAAATATGAAATCACGCTCACACAAGACTGGAAGCGAATTAATCTAGCCAATTCGAAGATGGAACAGTATAGCGCATCAGCAAGAGAGTCGCACAAAGAGATCACATCACAGAAATCTAAACTGAAAAATTTAGAATACAGTGAAGTAGGTATTTTTCTTAAATATAATTTCGATAGAAAGTTTAGCATAAAGCCTTTGTGAACTAATGAAACACCTCTATTAGACAATTCCAATAAATGTAAAACGAAGCACTGAAACAGCAGTGTTGTCTCAATTCTGAAAACCAGAAACAATGTTGTGAACATAGCTTCATGCTACAGCAACAGGTTAGTCAAGCTGAAAACCTTACAAAAACTCTTCACACCAGTCCAGGAGACATTGATGGCAGTCAGAGGCTTGCTTTGTGTTGCTCCCAGCGGTGTCTTTCATCCAATCAACAAATAACTCCTTGTTCTTCTTCAGGACGAGGAACTGGCCCAGAACAACATACGCCTGCAGAAAGCGACACAGCATTACAATCCTGAAGCCACCAGTATACACGTCAAAATCAGATCCCAATTTAGAGTACTGGAAAAAATAACTTACATTTCCGTTTTCTTTTGAAACGAATTTTAGGAAAGACACTGTATGATCATCATTCTTACATGCTTGATATTTTTATTTGCCGACTTGCAAATTTTATTTGCCGACTAGGCAAACAGTAAAAATGAATATAATCTCTTGATTGAAACAATTTCTATCGATCAGCAGCAAAATGACAATGAATTGGAGTTACTCTTGAATCGTCAAATAGAATTCCACGTGATGACCTCGAAGTAATGACAGAGAATGAAAGAAACAAAGTTGTAATATCAGATGCCCATAGGCACTTTCCATGAATTAGAAGCATAGCAACTGATGGTCACCTCCTGCAATCTTCATCTGAACAAGAATTGCCAGTGTGAGGAATAGTGAGGGGTATTTAAAATTAATTCTTAGCACATTGCGCAACTTGGTTCCAAGTTTCTCATTTTCATAATACTGTACATATTGTTAGACAATGAAAAGAAATATTATGACAATTCAGTCGAATCACTGTAGCAAATGCTTCATCTTGATGCTGAAAAATAACATTTAAGAAGGACTTCAAAATTTGAAGATATCTATCTACTAGTCTAATTCAAGACCAAGTAAGTTAACTGCAGAAATAAATTATGCATTGAAATACAATATCGGAGAAATATGAGAAAGTTGCTCTTTGGTCACAAAATAACTTGTTTCAGTTAAAATAAAGGAATTATTTACAATCTTTCAAGAGCATTTAACCACAAGAGTAAAAAAAACTTTCTGTATTTATAGCTTTGTCCAGAACATTTGCACCAAATACACCATTGGCAAACTTTCATTGAAAAATTAAGTTTCGCAAGCACACCAAAAATTCTGTTGTTCACCGTTATGTTGAGTCAACTATTATTTGTTCAATTTAGAAACATAAGCACACACTTGCTCAGCGCAGAATGCAATGGAATAATACAGAGCAGTCTATGGTATGAAAATAGAGGTTCAAAAATATAACTTTGGAGTTAAAACAACATTAATTTCCTTCAACCTTCTAGAACACACATGCTTCCTTGCAAAGCCAATAAGTAAACTTATCTTCTAACACGACGTAATGTGACATATTCACGCTAAAAAAATTACATCTTACTACCAATGTGCACAGTTCCACTAAAAATGAGCAACAACCAAGAGGAAGACAAACAAAAATAAGCAGATTTAGTGCAGTTGCACCCATTCTATCTTACAAATGAGTAGAGGTATCCTATAATTGGTGTATAAAATTTTCTACTAACTTAGGTAATCTTCAAATCCCAACTTAAAATCTTAGGCAAAACTTGATATTCTGTGCAGCAACCAGATATCTAAAGCATCTAATGATAACTGAAGAAGTCAAATTCAAAGAAAGAGAATGCAATTCCTACATTGCATAACATGGGTTACTAACATCTTGGGAATTTTCGAGCAACTTCTTCATTCAGAGATTTTTATTTTAGCATGAATTTATCAATAAGAGCCTCACCTCACTGAAGCCCTTGCTTTTGAGCCGCTGGCCAAGAACGGGTCCAATGCCAGCCAGGTCTGTGACGGGCTTGTCCCCCATCGGCTCGGCTACAAAATTACGATGCTTCTGACTTGTGGTCGACATGATGCCCAACTGAAACACGGACAATATTTATATGAACTGTTTTATCACTATCACTAAATTATTTACAGATAATAAGAAAATCCAGAATTCATATGAAAATATTGGATTCAGCAGACACTGAAATAAAATTGTCATTTGGAAATTTATGCTTAAATTGAACATGATGTGATCACCTCAATTTTGACAGTAATGCCTCAGTGATGTGAAAGATTAGATTAGGAGTTGGTTTAAGCCTCCTTTATCACAACAAAGGAGCTCCAAAGAAAAGAAGAAAGAAAGACCCAATGTATTATGGAGTTACTTAATGGAACCATTCATATCAACACACAAAACGTATGGAAACAGCTAGGTAGACAGAGGTTTATGAAACAAGATTAAAATTGAAGACAAAAGTAATAAGTGCTAAAAATATTACCAATGGACCAAAAAAAAAGAAGGTTAGCAACAAAACAAAGATTAGATTAGATGTTAGTTTGAGTCTCCTAAACTGCTAAAAAAGGTGTTCTAAAGAGAGGAAGTAACCATTTAGGATGGAGTCATGGGAATGTAGAATCTATGAACAAGAGGCATAGAAACAGTTAAGTGGAGAAAGAAGTAAATGAAACGAGATGAAAGTTGAAGAAGAAAGTAGTAGATACTGAAAAACAGAACAGTGAACCAAAAAAAGGTGCTTCATAACAAAACAATAAGCCTATTATATTTCAACAAAAGGTCTACCAAACCTTGGGTTCAGAACCTTACATTTCCCTGCAGAAAGCACTAACTCCCATAGAAACAATTTGTGTATCCCCTCAGTGAAATTATGTGCTACCTATTTTGATGTGCATTGCCAAAAAAAAAAATAGATTATGAACTAACATCTGTAGTCAAAAGATATAATCATGCTTATTAAAATAATCATGCATTTTTGCATGATTATAATCATGCATTTTTGCTATGGAAAATTTACAGAGAAGGCACAATTTTTTTTCAATTTTTTTCAGTGACCACGTGCATATGGAAGAATGCTCCTTTTGACCTATTGTGTTACACCAGAATGGAAAAGTTAAAGCATTTGAATTACCAAAGTCAAATTTTTCATTATCATTAGTGTTATATTCTTGACTTGTTCTCTGTCTTCACACTCAAAAATGCTTCACAAGTTTAACAGATTTATTTCAAGTTTTAGAGATAAAAGCAAAGTTAAAACTATTTAAGTAAATTAATTTTTTAGCTTTGAAAATATTACTATCGTAAGTAGTCCACCGGAGCTCAACAAGCCACACCTAGTAGCTAAACACAGTACAGGCCTGGACTGCCGGTAAGCTACTTGGTGACTGGCTAGCTCATGGTAGAAACCCGAAAAATATGAGAGAACACTAGCAGGATAGACTCGAAATTTTCGATCCTACCTTCAAAAATAAATTAGGAAACGCGGGAAAATACAAAAACTATTGACTCATAGCACAGACTCACATCCATCTTAAGAAAATGGTCAACCCCAAAAACCGTTCATTTTTTCGATTTTTGTCCTAAATCAAGGCAGGAATAACATCTCAACTTCTACAACAAAACTTCACAACTGGGCAGCGAACCGCTGGAGCTCCAGATATCGTCGAAGGCGAAGGACTGGGGAACGCTTGAGAAGTTGAGTGTTCTGGACTTCCCGTTCTCGTTAAGATTTTTCCCGTCACATTTACAGGTGCTTGCAGTGTCACTAGGTTGATTCGACACATCTGCTTTCTGTATGGCTGGTTGGATGCCATGAGCGTCCACTCGTTGGATGAGTGAATGTATTACACTCTTGGGCTTCTTCCTCGTGACATCATCACATCCCTTCTTCAGTTTATTACTAGCAGCAATTGCGAAAAACGTTGCACTGCTATCAACACCTCAGCGTGGGCTTGCGCATCGTCTGGCAAAGCTGTGACGTGATGTTCACTGTTGAATAATTTCAAGTCACTAGTCCCGACAAAGGAAACTTGATTATTCTTCAGCGTCAGTGGGCACAGTTCAAGAAACCCAACTGAATTCGAGCCATACCGCGATGTTAGGGACTATAACTATCGGTTTAGCATGAGTAAGTCAGGCGGCTGTAAGATAATTTGAGATCATTACTTTTCACGAACAAGCTTGGTGGTCTCATGTTGTGTTGCACAAGCTCTTTTAGGCCTGCGGAAAGATAATGCTGAGCTTATCTTGGACGCGACTGATTCGTTTGATGGTACCCAGCTTCGTTGAAGTCATCGCTCGCATGTCGGAGCTAGCTTCCTCGTGGAATGCGGCTTCGTTTTAATTCTGAAATTTATACGAACCAGCAAGCATCGTTTTTCTAAGCTACGTTCAATGCTTAAAAAGTGAATATTCACACGAATTGTAAGCAGAACTTTCACCGAAATTCTGAAGCATTGAAATAGATAAGTTAGTTTAAGCCTCCCTAACCGCAACGAAGGTGATCCAAAGAAGTAGGATGAAGGTACCATTCAATAGGAAGTTAAAAGAATGCAGATTCTATATGCAAGGTGAGTTCCTACACAAGATCCCAGCGCATAAAAACAGTAAGCTCAGAAAGACGACCATGAAACAAGATTCAAGCTGAAGGCAGTAATTGACGCTGAAAAATAGAGGCCAGCAGTGAACCTAGAACGTATGGGACGTTAACTAACAAAAGCATATTCGAATTCAACAATGCCTACCTAGCGTCAGTTTGGCAATGACATTCTCCTCCTGGAAGCACCAATTCCCACAGATACAATAATTGTACCTCCCCTGAGGGAAGTTCTGAAGCAATGGTGCAAGATGCCGCTCTATGAATGAGGTTACATCCAAGAGACATAGGCTATCGTTGTCATCGGTAATGACAACACCATTCAACGCCGTCTGCGCAATTATGGTTGCGTAGTCTTGAAGGAAAGTCTCAACAGGTGAAAGAAAGAAAGAAAGAAAAGAAAAACACTTATTTCCAATAAAGTCCTGAAGGACCAGGATGCAAATACTGTGACTGCTGCTGGCAAGGTAGTTCAGCAGTCTCTTGCCAGGGAAGAACGGACACTGAGGCCGTCATGAACAAGTGGCGAAGAACATCAGGCAGAACGTTTGTTTGCCCGATTCTGCAAGTACAGTTGAGTCGTTACGGATGTCAGTTTTGGCGACCTACAGTCATTGCTGGAAGCTCTAACGATGCTCCGTATCCCAAATTTGCTGTTGGCAGAACTCGATGATGCTGGGTGAAGCGTTCTGAAGCTGTAAGTGTATCCAATGAGACTCGCAATCCTTTACCTTGCCTACTTGCCCCAGAGCCTACTGAAGAAGGCACTCCTGGTGTACCAGGACCTCTCATAAACAGCAGTTCTCGAACGGTGTTCGAAGAAACTGAAACAGAATCCAAACAAGAGCCAGCATTCCGAATTTTTTCTCAAGTATTCAAAGACGATAAGCTCGCAGCTCTAAAGAGTCCAGTTATATCGTGCGGTCAGGTATGATTTGTAATTTTGGACGAGATGAAAGAAAGTTCTATATGAGACCGTCGAGATCTCGGCACCCTAAGGAAAAGTGCGAACTTAAATTATTCTGGAACGTCACGAAGGACCGCGAAGCGACGCACACTGCACAGAGAGAGTAACGAAATTCCGTCCACATTACACTCGTGGTGCACTCTACAGGGCGATTTCCTTACTACAGCAGGTCTCTCTCCTCGCCAATATGACATAACCCATGGTCGCTATTCCTTCCAAAAATAAAATAATATGGGAAAACATATGCGGTCATAACTGACCATCCCCTTCACAAAGTTGCGACGCTACTCTACAAATGTCACTGGACGTAATAAAATTTCTTCACATTGGCCTGCAATAATCCATATTTTACCAATTCTCTGGATGAAATATCCCGTTTTGAACATTTTGAACATGGTTACTAGCCTGTCAGCCTAAAGCTCACTCGCTCCCTCGCACCTGCCAGAGGCAACTCTGCAGGCCCTCTTCAAATCAGCTGAATGATCTAAATTCTTAGTTTCACTCACAAGATTTCAATTGTGTTTGTAGCAGAGTGTAACATGAATTTAGGACAATCGCGAAGCATTCACTGAAAACGGGTGTAATTTAATTCCTTCCTAGCGTAGAATCTCTTGCCTTTACTTCAAGTGTATTAATTCCTGTTTGCTTAGAAATGGTACAAATTTCAAAACCAGGTTTCCATTTGGAACTCAAATTTACATCAAAGCTTGGAAAGAATATAATTGAAGGAAACAGTTCACACATTATATATTATAGATCTATTTTTAGCATCCTTTCCAAATAATCTGACATAACAGTGCTTTGTAAAGAAAATGAATACATGAAAGGAAAATACTGCATGCTAGATTTCATGACAAAACCTGCAAATTAAACTTCTGTTCAACCAAGGAACATTTTGAGATGATAGAGTATGATAGAATAAACCACTACACTTAATTAATGAAAAGCATTACACTGGCTTCCTTATCTAAGAACATTCGGAGATAATAAACACGAGCTGACTGATGTTATTTATGTATGTGATTATTGATGGTAAATAAAATTTATTGTCATTATTATTATTTTCATTAACGGTCCTCATTTCCGTTTTTGAATATTTAAATCAGTACATCTTTTATCTTTCTTAGTTTACAATTTACGTACATACAAGAGATTTTAAATACCCTTATTTGCTAATTAGACCAAAATATCTATATAACAAATTTACGAACAATTCAACTTAGGAGCAGCTTGTTTGGAAGCAATTGTTTGGAAGTTAGGAACCAAGTATATATCATTACATTGGTTTAAAACTTAACCACAGCAAAAACAATTCAAGAGAGCAAAGAGAAGAGATAATCTAGTACAAACTGTAGAACATGGGGAATCTATGTACAAAGTGTGTAACCATACAGGATGCCCTATACATAGATACGGCAAGTTAAGAAAATAAGACAATGAAGGCATGGAAACTGAAAGAAGCAAAGTGGGCAAGAAAGATGAAAGAAGAAGCAAAATGGGCATATCTATAACTGAGGTAACCTAACAAGTCTTTTCAAGGAGCACCACCATATTAGCATAGGACAGACTAACCCTACTCACCTAAACTCATCCATTCCCCCTGAGGGGCATTAATTCAGAAAAAACTATGTGAACAATGATGACTTACAATTACACACATCTAAACAATTCTAGTAATTACGAAAGATAGCGATGATGTAATTCACGTCTTTTCAACTACTGATTCTATTTCTTTAGATGAATAATCATCAAAATTTTTTTTATTTGTTTGAATAAGAAGTTGCAAAAAATGACTGAAAAAGTTAAATGTTAATGGAGATCTCAAGCATAAAAACAAGCAGAAAAAAGCATTTAGACTACAAGTAAAATCTTCAGCTGCATAGCAAGATTAGGTATACCAGCTAAGTTAGTTTAAGCCTTCCCAATCACAACAAAAGCATTCCAAAGAGAAGTAGGAGAAGGACGGCATTCTTCAGTAAGGAGACAAGGGAACAAGGAGCAGACCTATGCACAAAGTGTGTCCCCACACAAGATGCATTTCACATAGAAACAGCAAGTTATGAAATCAGTTAATGAAACAACATCCATGTCTTCAGTTACAAGCAAAATCTTCAGAAGACTAAATTCATTTTTCTCAAACAAAGAAGATTGATAGATGATTAATCAAGACTCGCATATACCTTAATGGCTTTCATGATGTTACCCTACAAAAGCTTTCAGATCCTGTAGATGATATCCAAATCAGAAATAATAGTCATGTATTAATAGGCATAAATGCAAGGCAGCTTAAGCCTTAAATTGTGCTCCATTAAAAATGGTCAACTCTAAAATTGGCTGGCAGTAAATGTTCTTATTTGTCACAATGAATGTGTTCAAAAATTGTATGAACCAATACTGGGTTAGGAGCCCTCTGTAATCTAAGATAAAGATGAGATTAGATGCAAGTTTAACATGTTCCCCACGCACTGGGCCACATGTGCACCATAAGGTAAATTGCCCATTTACGTGCCGGTATGAATGCAAGACATTTTATCTGTTTTGTGACGTTTTTTGAAAATTAATTATCCTAGGAGGTGAAATGTTATCGCGCAATTGCATTTTTCATAACTCATTGGGAAGAATTAAAATTTATTCAAGCTGATAAATAAAATTCCTTATTCTGCTACTTACAACATAACCAAAGTAACCGTTAACAGCCACAGAAATGCGGGGAAAGTGTTAAGGTTCTCTGAACGCTAAAAAAAGCCTTCTGTAGAGAGGAAGAAGGGAAAAGATGTTCATGAAACAAGATAAAAGCAGTGAACCAAAAATTGATAGTCCTTAACATAACAAAAAAATTTTTATTTCAACAAAAAGAAGGCCTACCTAATTTTCAGTTTGAGCTTTTACATATATTCCTCCTGGCAGTGCTAATTCCCATAGATACAATAGCTGCATCCTCTTGAGGAGAATCTAAGCTACTAAAGTAAATCCAAACTTCTCAGGTAGATTTGAAAAGAATACACCATGTGCATAATTCAGTAGGTATTGCTATAAACAGCATTTACTTCTGTGTTACCTGCCCAGTTTCATTGGTAATACCTCAGCCAAACTACTGCATCAAACTTGATTTAGGAGTGTTTCTTAGAGATATTTCACATGAATGTATTGATGCATGAAATGCATTCTTTTTGTGCCAGTGTGTGATTGGTGCACCTACCCATGCAGGACTGAAGATCAACCTAAGAATGGGCTCTTTGGTTCATTTTTATAGCCATATTTTATTCAACTTTAAATGACAGTCTTTCAGAAAGTTAAAAAATGGTAACAGCCTCACTACATATGAACTGAGCTGCAATTTTAGTGTGACAATCTCTGGATATGCAGCTTCACAATCAAACTGTAGTTAAAAGAGGATAGTTTGCATAGAGTCATCTTCATGCTGTGAGCAACAATATTTGGTTAATGTGTAGCATTTGGTAATAATCAAATTTCCAATTTTGGGTGCGTAAACAACATAGTTAATTAAATGTAAATAAGCAATTTTTCTTCTATGCACTTTCTGTCGCAAATGAGTATTTAACAAGTTATGGCAGTAAATTACTGACCCCAACTCTAGTCTTTGAAGTGGAAAGAAATTCATAAAGGGCGTTGTACGGCAACACTACAATGGACTCTCCCCTTCGACGTGCCAGTTACGTTGAAGCTGCAGTGATGATTTATAGGAAAAAATGATGAGGCAGTTGCATTCTTGCAAGATCACGGTGTTTTACTGCAGAAAGTGATTTGTCCAACGTGTAATAACCTGTGTTGGTATGAAGAAAAGAGAAATTTGTGGTGGTGTACCGGTTTGTACTCAATTTCAAAAACGAAGAAATTAAGAAATTAAATTAACTTCTTACTACAGCTGCAGAATAGTTACAATTCCTACATAAAATAAGATACTTTAACACAATTATTAGACTGTTAACAGAAGAGTCCATTTGGGGTCTTCCCCTAATGTTGAGTCCATTTGGGGTCTTCCCCTAATGTTGACTCCATTTGGGGTCTTCCCCTAATGTTGACTCCATTTGGGGTCTTCCCCTAATGTTGACTCCATTTGGGGTCTTCCCCTAATGTTGACTCCATTTGGGGTCTTCCCCTGATGTTGAGTCCATTTGGGGTCTTCCCCTAATGTTGAGTCCATTTGGGGTCTTCCCTTTTTTGCACGCTTGCAACAAGACAATTGCGATAAGTACCATATCGCTATAACTCGTAAAATGGTCATTTGAAACGAAAAGTTCATGGAAGAAAACTTGTTTGTTTCGATCTAATTAACTAGGTTTCCGCACCCAAAATGAAAAATTTTATTATTACCAAACAAGGTAAAATTAATTAATTTCTCTACACAAAACTTTTGTACAGAGTAGGTCCTAAATATTTAATTAGCTGTTAAGCAGCTAAGTTACTTAACATGTTTTTTGCAGTTAAATTGAGTAGGCAGTAATTTTAATATCTTCAGCATTTGCTTAATTAATTCTCATCATTTACTAATTGATAAATTCAGCTCAAATGATTTTCAAAGCATACCCATGTAAAATAGCTTTTTCCGCAGTTTATAACCAATCAGGGTGTCTACTGATATTTCATTTCCCAATTTTACTACCTTTTACTACTTTTTTACTACCTTCTACAGCAAAAATTTACTACCTATTTTTTACATAACGAATGTTGTCCAAATGTCCAGATGTAAGTAATCGGCCTATAATCAGTTATTTGAATCAATAAAATACGCAATACCGAAGGTTCAGAAAAAAGGTCCAAGTTTCTTAATACTTAATACTAAATGGAGCAACCAAAGCATTACTGCAAAAAAAGTTACCTAAATTCCTAAGGTACCCCGTCCTAAATGGACTCCAACGAATGTTTGGCAAAGACCTTGTCTCAACATCTTTCAACTATGAGGACAAAAGTTCATCATATGGAAAAACTAAACTGGAAACTAGTTGACACCGAGGGACTGTCAGATCCCTTCACAGCAGGGTAGAATTTCAGGGAATTTTGTTATGACCAAACACTATGGCAAACATAAATACATACATATACCAGGTTTCTCATCCCTACGGGAGGGTAGCCGACAGCAGGCCACAATCAAATCACCCTTAGTCACTAGGAGGCAGGAGAGGCAGCACTGGTCGTACCAGAACTGCACGGATCAGTAGCAGCCCAGCACAACCATCTACCAGTCAGGCCCGGCAGCCATAGCTGGTTTACCCCGACCGCTTCATTGAGTGCAGCCCCTCCCCCCGCACAAGACAAGTCACCCCATCACCCGTGGGCTGGCGCCCAGTGACAACGTCAAAAAATAAAATTACCTCCTTACGCACTGCTTCCACTCACTTCTGTCCACAGTCATCCTTCTCACCATGTCCACAGTCAGACCCTTCTCATACAAAGCACGTTTCACCCCAGCCATCCAACTCATCCGTGGCCTACCTCGCACTCTAATACCACTCACTTTCGACGTACAAATCTTTTTTTACCAGCCGCTCAACATTCATTCTTTCAACATGCCCAAACCATCCAGGCACTATTTCATCCACCCGCCTGCTCATCTTTTTGACAATCCCCGTCTGCCCCCTAACCAACTCATTCCTGATTCTATCTCTTCTTGTTACTCCAAACATGCTCCTCAAACACTTCATCTCAAACACATCCAACTTCCTCCTCTCAGCTGCTCTCAAACCCCAGGACTGTGCTCCATACAATAAAACTGGCACAATTAAGCTTTCAAACAGTCC
>JACJUY010000030.1:202321-222038 GCA_014220935.1 Platorchestia sp. MABIK
TGGTGATAAGTACAACTACCTATTACAAAAATTTTGGCTAGTTGTTTAATGTTTATTCATAAAATTTAAAAGAATAAGTTCACAAGATATTTGACACTAAAAGAATCGTTATTCACAACAAAATTTATATTATTTTACTTGACAAACATATTTCAGAGTCACTTGATCCACTTCCCTTAGAAAATATGTAGCTAGGCTATTTCTTTTTCCCCTGAGATTGTTTAATGCATATTTGATACGTAAGAATAAAAGATGTAAAATGTTGACCTCAGTCATAAATGCACAATTTTTAAATCCTTATTTTATTTTGATTTTAATCCCTGATATCACAAGTTCCTAAGCTTGTATTTCAATGTAAGTGCGCACAAATAGAAGTGTTTTCAACAATGCATCGTCACTGGGATTACATTTATTTAATTTGTATTTATACGGTTTATGAAACCTCGATTACCGCATCAAAGCGAAAGCCGTTTTTTATTGTTTTCTCTCAATATTTTGTTCATAATAAAATGGCTCAAATGAACCTTCCATCATAAAACAACTTGATCACTTTCAGATCAAACTGAGTGAGAAGAACAAGTGAACTATTTTTACCGTCGTTCGCAAAAATTTTGGAACTCTTTTTCTATTTTGTGTCCTCCAATCTTAAAATTACATCCCGCTTTACTGGAATATTTCCAATAAACTGAGGCAAATTTCTGATTATGGGAGATATGAATTTTTTAAGAATCTTTGTACTCTATATACATATGTAACATTACTTTAAATTTTCAGAGAATTATTCCACTTCATAATTTTTTACTACCCTGAGGCAAATTTTACTACTTTTTACTACTTTTTTTCCTACTTTCAAAATTTTACTACTTTTTACTACCTAGTAGACACCCTGCCAATTTTAAATGCGTAAAAATCTATGCAAAAGATGCACAGAAGGACTGACTTGAGAAGCAGTGCATGAAACAAATTAAAGTTTCACAATTTAAGCAGTAGGTGCGAAAAAATGAACCAGAAAACTAGAACAAGAATCCTATTCTATTTCAACAAAAGGAAGGCCTGCCAATAGCTCAGAACCTTACATATTTCCTCTGGGAATGCTAATTCTCCTAGATACAACAGAGAGGACAGCTCGTGGATATATAAAAGTAGTTTTCATTAATTAGCAGACTGGATCAATAGCTACAAAACATATTTCTCAAAGGTCATCAGGTTGAAACATGAAGCATACATACGTCATTGATGAACTCACTACCGATTCTACACAAAATGAGTCACCTTGCTACACCATTTTAGCTTTTAGTTCTATGGTCACAAATAATTCATCATTTTCAATTTTATTCAGGAACAATGAGGCAGCTACACTAATTGTATAAAAGTTTCCCATTCAGACGAGCAACAGTGCTTGCTGTACATGAACAATTGGAGTGTGAACAAAACAATATACCTAGCTCATATAACTAGAGAGCGGCAACCTGATAAAATACTAATAGAAAATGGAAATATTACATACGTAATGCATAAAATACTATAGATAGTAAAATTTAAACTCACCTACCTGATATTTCACTTAAATAAATATTCAGAGTTTTATTCACAACTCATACTCACTTATTTGTGCGTTGCGCCACCAATATTTCAAGTACGCAAACTGTTTCTTTCTCGTAAAAATAAACGTAGAAAAAAGGACAAATGGAATAGAGTGTTTGCATGACAACGAAATATTTTCCAGGAATTGATTACTGTAGGTATTTTGATTGCGTTTACGTTGAAAAACTGTGATAGTAACGTAGATATTATATTTCATACGTGTTTTATTCTGTATATATATGATCTTATGATATTTTTTCATTTTGTTAAAGAAAATGTACTAACTTTAAAAAACAATATTCTTCAAAATTACTAAAAGTTTAGGTTACATTCTGTTTAAAATAATTTTTCACGTGTATCTTTCCGTACTCTTTCAGTTGAAAAGTTTTCTGTTAAAGATATCCACATGTTATGAGTTTGTTATCTTGGATGCCGACATGCTACGCGCTTGGCACCCATGTATGGCTGCAGGAAAGGCATGCAACGAAAGACACGATCAGTTTGGTTGCAACAGTCGTTCAGTTCTTACGTGGTGTCGCATTGGAATCATTTGACTTTTGTTGCCATGTAACATTTTCCTCTATTTCTTCTTGAGTCTCTGGCTCGTTCATTGAGATCAGTTGTTGATTTTGTGACCTTTAAAGTAAGAATAATTGACTCATCAACTGGCGATCGATTGTAAACTCAAATTAAACCATATCTGGAACATTGACAAATCCTCAACTGAGAAATATACTTCCAGTAAGTTTCCGAGTAAACAATGTCATCAATAGTATGAGGTTTCAAATGAATCAATATAACATCCGACGCTGTTCAACAAGAAAAACGGAAAGAAAGAATTTCATTTCATCGAGGTTAGTTGGTATTCCTTAATAACAATTGATGAATAGATCTATCATTGTTTAACTTTTTTCACTTGGTCATTCGCATAGATGTATTTGCGTGCATGGATATATATAATAGGTGCTTGTTTTGCGCTGCTCTCTTCTGTTGTCACTCATTTTTTTTATTTAAATATTATGAAACGGATATTCTAGGTAATATAGGTTTTCTGTACTCGAAATACTGAATTTGGGGCGCATGCCTTGCAACTGTCTTGCAAAAACTGAAAGAATTGTCGAAAACAATAAGGAAATGTATCGGTAAAATGCTGTGCTCATAAGCGTAGATGCATATTTTAGATCGCATAGTCTTGAAATTTGCTACCAAATACATTTCAGTCATGAGAAGTTCAAAAATTCTTTATTTAGAATGCAGGCATTATTTATAGTGCTTAAATTTGTTGCGTGACGCGTAAATACGGAGTACAGACATTATGGTTTGCTGCGTAAGCGTTGTTGAGATTAATTTCCTTAAACGTGTGACTGTAGCTTTTATAACTTATCTTTTGGTCCAAATTTTGCAGTAGTTTTCCCCTCCGACGTAGAGAGCTACGAAGTTAGTAAGCTCATTAATATCATTTAATGAGGATCTGCTGAGAGCGAGGAAATTAGCTCGTAGTTCGGTGGCGCTGATGACCTACGGCATTTGTGAGGGTCGCCTTTTAAAAATACGCTCACTGCCTCCTACCTACACTTCACAGTCCAGACTTGAGCTATCAAGTCTTGCAGCGACGACTGGAAACACCACTCGTGAATGAATATGATTCTGGTAGTTCATTCAAGGAGTGACTGGATACGATTTTTTATGGTCAATTAAATGAAATAAATGTGATTCAATTCGGAATCTTGTTGGGACGTTTACCGACCACAGTAGCGCATGGCAGTGGTCAAGGGAGAGTTGCGCGAGTTACGTGAGCACTGAGCACGTGTCACGGTATACACAGCATGCGTCTTGCAGTCCCAATAGGAATATTTAAGTTTGGAATATCAACAGCCATCTCTCATCTGACGTACGCTCACAATCTAGCGTTTATTTTCACACATTTCATTTAAGTATGTTATGGTTTTTGTTTGATTTTTGAATTATTGAGTTAGCAAACTAGACAGTTGCTACTGTTGAATTTTGATTGCTGTATACCTACAGCATCCAGGAAAGAGTTTCCTACTTTCAGTGTTACGTCAATTTTTTTCATCAAGTTCATTTTCACAGTTTTTCCCTCAGCATCAATATATGTTGTTTCAACCACTTTCATGAATATTAAAATATTTATTGTAGTATTTCCTTTTATTGGATATGAAGACCTTTATCATGAAAAATTAAAAAAAAAACAAGTGTTGACATGCATAAACTTTCTGGAAATGCAAAATTTTAATTTTTCATTTTTTTCGGCGGTTAAACTTTGTCCGCAGCATAACTGTTAAATGGCTGGCATTACCGTGGCAGGAATGTCGCTCAATGATATCAACTACACAGAATAAAAGGTTTAAAACAGAGCTGTAAATCATTGGAGTATACTGCTATTCAATTAACTGTTCAAATGCGAGTTCTTTCTTTTCTCTATTTCCCCGTTTTTGAGTTGGAGTAAAATCGCATTTCATTTCAATCAAAAAACAATTTAAATTTTGAAGAAGAGTGTGTGTTTCCATTCATGAACACTGTTTGATACGTTCGGTATTTCTTACCCGCGTCTATTCTAAAGTTATAAAATTTGATTTTTTACTCTCTACAACATTTTTGTAATGCAGTGAGCTTTTTCCTGGAAGGAACTGGCACTAACGTCGGTACTTCAGAATGTTTGTCTGTGAACTATTGGCTCGGAAACAGGGGGTATTCGTATCCAGTTCTTATTTTGAGATCCACCGGCATCGATGTGCAAACTTCTAACTCTGCCACACTGCTCAAGTTCCCAACTTTTTAGTTCTGCTTCTAAAATACTGAAATTCTGAGTTACACTACGACAACTTATTTCGACAAATTTTACTCTATTATTTCAACCAACGTTAAGTAAGTTGTAATGGTAATTCAACGATTTAATATTATTACGGATCAATGGGAAAAACTAAGACCAGTTTTTATCGATTTAATTTGAGGTTTGCAGACTATCGTGTATAGCTCAAGGATCAACTGTATAAGAAAACTTGTTCTCTTTTTCAGCCTTTTCATGACACAAAGGCAAAGCGCTGCACAAAGTCCCGGGTTCAATTCCCAGCACATACGGTTAATGTTTGCCGAAGCAAGTAGCTCCTTGGGTGATTTAGGAAACGGACAATGCGGGTAAGAGGAAGTATAGGCTAATCCTCTTGCTCGATGGACTTGCATGTCACTCCTTCCCTCGGATTAAGAGCTACAAGTCCGTTTTAATTGCACAAACAAGCAGTAGTTAATTAGTTGGGGAAATTGGCAAAGTTTATACATTTTTTCTAGTTTTTTACCCTACATCAAAACGCAAATGACTTAAATCTTTATTGAATTTGAATTTTACTTTTGAAATCGTGCGCTGGTGAACCCCGTATCACGTACACGCTTGTAATCATTATGAATAGACCGTTTCGTTCGGAGTAAAAGTTCGGAAAAGGATTGGAAAACAGCCTAATTCAATACCATGAATTTATACCCAAGTCCGTACTTAAAGTTGAGTACGGTGAGCAATTGTATGCACAAGGTGTGTGGTGTGTGATGAATTCTGAAACGCATTGGGAAATAGCCTTATTCAACGCCATGAATTTGTATCTGAATCCCAAAGTTGAGTACAGTGAGTAATTGTACGCACAAGGTGTGTGGTGCGTAATGAGTTCTGAAACGTATTGGGAAACAGCCTAATTCAAGACCATGAATTTCTACCAGAGTCCCTACTTAAAGTTAAGTACGGCGAGCAATTGCATGCGCAAGGTGAGGGTAGCATCTCTCAGCACACAGCATTGCGTGCGGCGCGCCGCTCCCATTAGCGGCGCAGGACCGCGCCCTGGCCAGGTGGCGTGCGTGTTCTGCTCTGCGTGATGCTCGTGCGCTGGCCGCCTGGGCACATGCTTGCTTGGCTTCAGCTGTGCTGTCTAATACTTCAAAGTGAAGGCGATCGTACTGTTTTGCGATGTCAGCTCTTGCAAATTCCAACTTAGACGGATAAAAATTGGTTTCAGTTATTCATATTTCTGCTGGGGTGTTTAATGCTTCAAAGTAAAGTCGATCGTCTAGTTTTACGATATAATTTTATGCGAATCCCAAATTTGACGGATAAAAGTTGGTTTCAGTTATTTATAATCGGAATCAAGCGTCGTTTTAATTGCACAACTGGGACCAATTTTTACCTGTATCAGATGAGGGACGTATAAGACGTTGTCGTATAACTCGAGGATATGTGGCGTAATACTAACATATTTGTGCTACCAGGTAACGTTGATTGATTTGTTTTTCGCTCAAAATTATATACCGTGATTTGTACTTTTTATGAACAGTCCGGTCTGTTTCTAATTCTAAGTTGAGTGTTGTTCGAAGTGAGTGCTTCACTTTCAGCTTACTGATTTTGGGCTCTCTGCATGACATTCCTCGCTGGAAAACGGATTCGCCCGAGCTGTACTTGTACGGTAAATTTACTCCAGTGTTTCGAGTATACAAGATACTACCAGTCAGCTACAGAGCGTGCAAAATTGGCAGTGTTTTGAACGTTCTACGTAATCACCAATCAGCCCCTGTACAAAAGTAGCATTGTTCAGGGTATCTAGGTAATAACCGATCAGCTCCTGTGCAAAATTTGCAGTGTTTCGCGTCTCTATGTAGGTACCAGCGTAAAAATTGACGCAGTGTCTCTAATGCTTTTTTTTAAGTTCGAATGGAGCAAGATTTTTGAAGTCGATTACAGAACTTCATATAACGCGAATAGTTCTGGTTGTAGCGAAGATTTACAGCTGCTAGTAATTTAGTGTCGTAGAAACTATAGACGCGCCATAGCAGTGTAAACTGCCAAAAGACACAATAGGTCAATATGGTGGGCAATACTGTATGGCCGCCCACTGCAGTTCATTTTGGATCAATAGAGGTAAATGGCAGAATTACATGTACAGAAGCGACTCACGCAGCCACGGTCAAAGAAATCTAGTGTGAAAGCCGACTTGGCGCTTGACTAAAATTACTGTGTCGAACTACTGTAGTATTTTTTGATAGGGTAGTATAAAATTGGCTCTAGTGTGAAGTTACCACTTTTTCTAGTATCTAAGTAATATAATTACTAATTATCACTGCAATATTAGCAGTGTTTATGATATCCACCAATTATTATTAGTGTAAAATTAGCAGCAATTCGAATTTCAAGGTAACAAGCAATTATCTTCGGTGCCATATTCGCAGTTTTGGGAATAAATAATTGATAATTAATCAGCTCTTGTGATAAATTAGAAGTGTTCTGGGTTTCTAATACACAATCAACTAGTTCCTAGGTCAAAATAGTAAAATTTTGAAGGTTTATGGTAAAAGCAATGCTGTAAGTATGATACTAAACACCTGGCTCTTGCAAAGAGTCTTTGATTTACTGCGCGTAATTAAGGTCTGGTGCCGGTACTCGTGTGACAGCCGATCACTTACTTCATCTCGTCTATTTGGCGTTTGACGTTGGCAGTCATTAGAAATACAAGAGCGATTTCAAATGAATCTCGCTACACGATTTTCGTGACTCATGTTTTGAGAGAGGAAAGATTTTCTATCCATGTACGTTGGGCTTTTGAACGCCTTGCAATTAACAAGATGCAATGGAGGATACGCCCCGTTGAGTCGGTGTTTATTTATACGCCTGGTTTGAGTGGGGAATTTAGAGTTAACTTTTTTCTCCAAAGAAAGAAACAAATGCATGCCTTCTTGAGGGCAACCCAGCACACATCGCCAGAGCTGATAACGAAGCAGGGATTTCTAAAATATGCGTTCCAGTGTTGCTCCATCCTCATCCTGATACATGGCTTGTGTTTCCTATTGGATGTATCAGGATGAATTGGATGTATTGTTTTTCCTATTGGAAATGAACTTTTTCATTCTTTTCTTTTTTCTTGTTTCTTGCTTGTCCGTCCCTATACCCACCTTGCAAACTGGATGCCTGACTCCTGCATAATGATTACAAATTTATTTTACGTATGAGGTCCTCATGTAATGAAACACGGCTTGCTCCTTGCTTGCTTGGTTGCAGGCTTTCTCCCACCCTGTAAATTGAGTACCTGAACGCAATATAATTATTGTGAAATTGTGCTTTTTAATATCAATTTATTGAAATTGATTGACTATGTGTTCTAATTTAATCCTTACACAGAAATGAAGGAAGCAAAAGAGTACGCTTTTATGTTATGCATTCAAAACCATCGTTCAGGTATAGCTCTAACGTACAGAAAACGCCTTCATTCATTACGGCGGGGTTTACTTGTTGGTTTAAGTTAATTTGAATTGATTCAAAAGTTGCCTTAACACAACTGTGGGGTAATGGAAAAATTAAATTATGTAGGTACATTCATGCATTTCATTCGAGAAGAGAACAGTTCCGTTAATAGGTTATAGTTCGAACTTCTAAATAACGCCGTCATTTTTGACGGCGAAATGCACTCTGGAACTTCTTTTAGCCATTCCTCTTAAGCATTTCGCTGTAATATTCCCTGCTTGACTTCCGTACTGGAACACGCAATTGAATGTATGTTCTGTGTACGTATCGAATCTATAAGAAGCCATGGACTGCTGTACGATTATACTGATATTTATACTTACTTCTGTAACTAAATGCTCATGTAATTTAAGTGATAGTACACGCATAAAATATCTTAATGCACCGATTATTTTAGCGAAGAGTAAATATTAGTGTTAGAGTTATTCTTTGTTATACATTTGTTGTTTTGGCATGGATTTGTAGCTATTATTACTTCACCTTAACTAAGTACAACATTAAGATTTAAAGATACGTTATCACCTCCGTAGTTGCAAAGAAAGATTTGGAGTTGTCTCCTGTGTTAACTCCAGATTGTTGGTATTTTGGTTACTAATTGGGTGATGATCGAATGGTGTTATCATGACCTCTATTTTGATGTACAGATAAGGCGTCCAAAATTTCCAAAATACATACCAATATTACGTACTATAACATTACCCAGTTGCTGAAAATAGAAGATCACTTCGATGGTTTTGACTGATGCATACATGCAGTCGCCGCACCCTGAGATCGTGACACTCAGCACTCTGTGGGTTGTATTTCTTCGTGAAGGTTGCTAGATCGCTTACTGGAATTTTCGTAATACTGGACTATTGCGATAATTCTAGTGCATCTGTAGTGCTAATGCAGATGCACGAAAATTTGGTTTCGTTTGTTTACTAGAATGTGAAAAAAACACAGGAGTTCAGGTACGTAGATGGGTTGTTTTATTCGCCTTTATTTTCTCGGTTTGATGACCGAAGGATAAAAAGATGCAGTTTTTAATTTTCGTGATTTCAATTTTGCAACGCTTCAAAAAATGTTAATGGAAGGGTCCGTGAGGTTGGTCGGCAAATTTCTCAGTAAAACCACATTCACGTATCAAATTCAGAGAACCACCATCCAGAGTTGAAGCAAACATTGAATGTCTTGTTTTGTGCGTTGAGGTGAGCTGCAAGATGGTGCAAAATGCGAGCAGTGGGAGAACGAACCCCAGTTGATAAACTCGCATAAAATTTCCCTGTTGCAGTTCTGTATTGCAGGCTTTCACGTCTCTATCCCGCTCCTCGATCGGCTAGGTCTTTCCTTTGCCTGCATTCCTGCGTGTCGAGTTTTTGCTGGTTGTACCACCGCCTGCAGCAGATGTAACAGCTGTATGGCGACGACAGCTGTTCTGTCATTAGGCCTGGTGACCTACATACCTGCTGCAGCCATGTCAGCCACTCGTTATGCCGGAGCATCATGTCAGCCGTGCTGCTGCGTTATGTTCCTAGGCGTGTTGAGTACAACCAGTGCTTGTTACCCTGCTTCGACGTACGGGTAAATGCATGCGACACGCGATAGCTCGATCACCACCCCACTCGAGAACAGAAAAAGCACTTGTGTTTCGAATACGATTGTATGTATCTTATATGCAATCGTATTTATTTAAAATACGCTCTTCCCAATCATAAATATTCACATATTTATCTTGAAAATACCATTGTGTATCTTGAATACGCTAATGTATAATGATTATGCTCAAACGTATCATTTCAAATTACGCGCGTGTGTATCTTGTATGTTGAATACACATCGTGGCATGTCATAAATAATTACGTAGGTATCATGAATTCATTAGTACCTCGAATACGTCCGTATAGATCTAAAATACATTTGCACGTGTCTTAACTCCACTCGTATATACGTATTTTTTACGCTGATGCCCATCTTGAGTACGCTCGTATGTATCTTCAAAATCGTATCGTGCATTGAATAATGCATCACCCGCCACCTCATCCGCATCATGAACACTCTTGTTTCTATTTTGAACACACTGTAGTATCATGAACACGCTCGTTTGTAATAAGAATGCGCTCGCGTGCCTGGAAGATGTATAATCATTTTAACGAAAATTCTTTCATGGCTGTGTCATCGGCATAGTCACAAACAGACAGACGAGTGCGCCATATGTTCAACAAAGCTTCTTTTTCATGTTATTTTTCTCATGTTCTCTCACAAGTGTACGAAAATTGCTAGTTTGTATTATCCATGCAATAACATCGTTACTTTCACTCTTGTTTTAAGGCTTTTCTGTCACTACCATCACGTTGAAGACGTTGACATCAGGTGCAAGCATGATTCGATGATTTTGATTTTGAAGTGTATGTGAACTCTTACACCTGTAAAATGTTCACTTTTTTTTAAATTTGCACGATTACAATTTATGTACAGAGCTGAATGCTGAAGTGTTGACGATTCTAGATGTACCTCAAACTACAGGATTCTACTGACTATATATCAACCATGGTGCACGAGCATCTGGAAGAACAAGCAAATCATTGTTCTAGTTATATCGCGGAAGGCACGTGTCATCAATGACGGTGGTTTTCAAGCCGCGCAGCGAATATTTTCATAGAAAGGATAATTCTGCAGTTTGACAAAATACATTGTGCTTTTTTTGTGGTCGTAGAATAAGAAATCATCAAAGTTCTTATAATTTTAAAGCTAAGCTGAAATTTCTCACTAACTACATTGCAAGTTTTCCTCATGATCATGATATGATGCACTAAAGTAACGCAAAATACAGAAAAATTAACGTAAAACCGCCGTGATTTCGGCCGCAGGAGTTAGAAGAGACACACCAGCTGCTTTGTGTAGACAGCTGAGTTCACGAGGTGAAGGTGTGACAGAGACCATAGCAGGGAAAAATAACCAAATAACTTCACATTACAAACGAGGAATCGCGCATCGTTCACTTCATGGCGCATCAAGTCAAACTCCATTTCAAAGTTTAGAATTTGTTTCGCATGCTTTCAGTTTCTGTGGGCTGTCGTGCAGGTATATACGGTCCAGTTGTGCTTCAGGTGGAACACGTCAAGCGTGCAAAAATAGCGCATTGAACCCTCACCATGCTGAATTCTTCTCGAAATTTAAGAAGCTGATATTATTCACAGTGTTGTCCGTGAAACAGAGGTAATTGATTATTCACCGTTCCCCATGGGATGTTGTGCTTCATTGCGTTATGCCTTCAGTACGCGCGCACGGTATGCGTGGTGTATAAACGCATTACAGTACTATCACGTACATTGCAGATGAGAAGTATATTGTACAAAGAAGGAATAGATAATTTCCATTTTAGAAAGTTCAGAAGATATAGATAATTTCCATTTTAGAAAGTTCAGAAGATATAGATAATTTCCATTTTAGAAAGTTCAGAAGATATAGATTTCCATTGAAAATTAGTAGAATTCATGGGAAAGTTTTAATGCGTGTTTGAGGCATAAATATAAAGCTGCAGCTCGCTCTCGTTCCAACGACATCAGGCGCCGGATTTTCCAGCCCAGGCCTGAGAGTTAAGACTGGATGTGTAAGTTGTTTCCAGTTGGCTTGGCCAAACGACGCGCGATGTTTTGTGGCTAGAAGTTTCAAGCTTGTGCTGCCTTTAAATAAAATATTCGTTTAGGTCGTGGCTATTCTGCAGGGTTGCCATGGCATAGCTAAAATCACAGTCATCAGTTCCCTTATGTAAGATTTTATCGTCAATTTCACCTTCCTTTATCCTGCAACTTGCCACATCCCACTTTACTCACTCGTCACCTTCCTTCTACTCTTTACCTTACTCTCTAATTTACCCTTTATATTGCTCTTTTTATATTGCTCTTTGTCTTGACCTTTAATCTCTCCCTTCTACTCTACTTCACCTTATGTCTTACGATATATTTTGCCCTTTATCTCACCCTTTACCTCATCTTTTACCTCACCTTTTACCTCACCCTTGCAGGCTTATTTACCCTTTATTTCATCATTTACCTTACCGTCTACCATTCCCGCCACTTAACTCCTTACCTTACTCATTACCTTAACCTCATCCTTGCCATTTACCTAATCCTTCTTTACTTCGTACCTTAACTTCTACCTCTCCTTTTACTTTATTCTTCAACTCACTCTTTACTGTACTCTCTGCCTAACTCATTATCTTACCCTTTACCCTATCCTTTACCTTACCTTCTACCTCAACTTGTATCTTATTCTTTACCTCACTGCTTACCCTAACCGTTACCTTACCTATGGCCTTAACCTTTACCTTACCTTTGGCCTTGCCCTCTGCCTTAACTTTTACCTTGCCCTTTACCCCACTCTTTCCCTCACGCTCCCCTGTGTGCCATTTGGCATCAACAAATTCCAATGCAAAAGAAAACCCACATATACCCACATGCAGGAGGCCCACGCAAAACTTACCGCTGGGAAACTCATTCACCACAGTTCGCGCTGTGTTCCTCTGATGCTCTCACGCGAGGTGCCCGTGGAATTCCCATCGGTTTGACATGGCAAATCTGCAAAATTCCAGTCAGAGTCGCATCTTGGATCGCGCAGAAGCGGTTCCCGACACTCGCTTCCGCTATGTCGTGGTTGACTCTCTTTTTCTCGGCAGACCTTCGATCATTAAATGCATTTTTTGACATTCTTTCCATTTTTTCTGTGGTTACACTTCGAACTGTGGTCCGCTGCTTGAGAAAGTTTTCCGTTGTTTCTGTGGGGAATTTTTACTTGATTTCCTGCTTGGTGAGCGCATGCGCGCATGTGGTTATTAGCTCTACGGTCATGACATCTTTATTTTTTACTTTTGCCGTCTTGCAAGTTTGCATTGTTGTGTTGCCTCTTTGTAATTGTTGCGTGTTCGCTTTTGATAAAAGAGCCCGTAGCACCTACGGAAAAAATTGACAGAAAATCACAAATGAGAAGAGTTTTTTTCTCGTGCGGTAAAACAATTTCATTGTTTTCTAAACGTTTTCATGGAGAATTATTCTTCGTTCATTGAGATTTGCTTGCTATTTCGACCAAACCGATGCCAGCCGAATTTGGTAAGGAGTTTATCCTTGGGAGAGAGAGCGGTGATAATTTCTGCTTTGTTCTCTGTTGAATTGAAAAATCAAGTTTCTCTACGTTCGTGTTTTTGTACATAAATATTGGGATACAAATTGGTATAAGTGTTTCCGACATTAGACTTTACCTGTAAATTTAAAAACTTCTGTTGATTATAATGATGATAATACTCTCTCTTAAAATTCAAACCGTTGTTCATTGATTCAATACGTGTGTTCAAGTCTAAACATCACAGACAGGTTTTAGAGAACAATCGCAGTGACCTCTGGGTGTGTACGAGCGCTCCCGTACAAGCCTAACATCAAGTGTCTTTTACAAGGAAAGATTTCATGTTGAGTAACTTAGTGTAGCAATGTTAACTAGTAGTTGCTATTTAGAATTATTTTATTGGTAAGCGCAATCTTTTACTTCAGTAACTTGACGAATTGCATGAGCTTTGGTTGAATTTTTTCACGTTTTGTTTGTAATGTTCATATACTGTCTTTAATGTTGATTTTTAATTTGTCCCCTTGTGCATTTGGTAGGCATTATCACGTACGTTCCAGTTACCTCCTTTTTCCAACTTCAACGTGTCTCGCTCCGCTACCTCAATTTTTCTTCTCTTAGTTTCACCATTTCTTCATAGTGCCATAATTATTTTTCAAAAATTTTTATTGCTCATTTCCATTTTACGTGGTATTTTCCCTCCTTATTTACGTATGAGAAGTTGCACTGCACAAGGCACGCGTTAGCTACACCTGCACCAGTTACACGCCGGTTTCCTTCTGGTGGTGCGTCGCATGCGCTGCTGGACGCGCTCCTGGAATATGATGCATTCCAGACCCCGAGTTCTATATTGGCCTCCCCACACACAACACCACACGCGCCTTACACCCATCTAGCCCTCACCTCTCTCTTGTTCTTAGCCCCTCATTTACCCCCACCTTTCATATGCCCCTCACCCCTTTCACCTGCCCCTCACTCACCTCCCTTCCAACGCAGGTATGCCTGGAACGTCGTGTTGGTCTCACGCCTCCCACATAGGTTCTGTGGTGGTAGTGGTTTTGGTGGTGGTGGTGCTGGTGGTGCAATGGTTGCTTTGGTAGTCGAGGGGGTGGAGCTGATTCATAAGTAAATAAGTCCAATAGGAACAGTTGAAGAACAAAAGCTTCATGGCGTCGTCAATTCGCTGATTAACTTTTGAGTTGTTTGAGGTATTCGGACTGAAAAATAGTAAAGTTATGAAATGGGTGCAAGTGGAGAGTTGGTCAGTCATGTGGGGCCCGAGAAGATCTTTTTTTTTCAACACATAGGTTGTGGCAACTCAAAGATACTCAAATAGTAAAAACATTCGCTACATAATACTTGTTTAATTAAGTTTGAAAACAATCCCTAGAATAAAAAATTGTATCTAAAAAAATTTAACTGGGATTTTGGATGGCCCAAAATTATGTGAAAGAAGTTCATATTCCCTCACTGTGAACCATTCGAAGATGTGTGTGGGGCGCCGAGTTCCCTTCGCTGAAATCATCCAGGTCTTCTGTTTTTCACCCTTAATTTAATATTCCGAATGTTTTCTACTCCAATTTAAAAACTTCTCGTATCTAATGTTGTGCTATGGGAGCACTTTGGCGAAAATAGAACAAGATTATATTTGAAATTTTAATGCGTATCATGTATACGTTACGTGATAACTTGCTGAGTAACCAACTTTTCTCGAAATACAGGGTGGCGCATAAGTAACGCACCCTTTTTTATTACCGCAATATACACTGGATATCTGTGGACAGGATTCGACATGTAAATAAACTTTAAGAGTTCCTCTATCGTTTGCAATTAAGCCTATCGTTTTAACTTTCATATTTCATTTATTATTAATTTTTTAAAAGGGTGCGTTTCTTATGCGCCACCCTGTATATACCTTGAACATAGCTCTATTTTCACTGGCGGGAAGCAATGGGACCAAGACGTCCTGCACTCCATTTTATCTCTTTAACACTTTGGCTGTGACGTGATTTGGTCACTGAGGTCACTGAGGGAGTTTTTCATTTTGCTACTGACCAACCAGTAGTAACAAGCTCAATTAAAAAAAAATACTTAATCAAAACTAAATGAAAACGATCCCGTTAATGTTTGGTATTTTTAACCTTGCTTATTACAATTGACTTCAAATTCGAATTGAATATTAAACTTATTTTTACCTGCCGCAGTCAAAGAGTTGACTGATTCTGTGCAGTAATCATAATTTTGGCGCGCACAACGTGGCTGCGTACGCACAACGGCATACTGCACCATAATACTCATCTCTCAACTTGTGTATCGTTCGAAGTAGTTCTGAACTCTGGTCTTATCACGAGGAAAACAATTCTTCTCCCAATCTTTTGTACAAACATAGACATGGACTGTCATGACACCTATGTACGTTTACGAACCGAGGATCTTTATGTTAAAACTTTTAAAAACCAATGTTGAATTTTGTACGAACTTTATTGGAAATAAACTCTTTTTCTTTTTTCTTTTCTTCCACTTGAGTTACCCTGCGTTTCCGAATTTTATCGAGGAGAGCGGCTCATTTCGAATACAGACATGTGACTACTACAGTGATAAGGTGTTGTACTTTTCTCCAAATGTTTTTAATCTAGTTCATATTTACCCGATGCCCAATTATTGTAACAGTTGAGAGTGTGGGAACATGAGAGTTCTGCTCATTTGTGCCATTCCTCAGTAGCGCAAAGTTGCCGAGTCACGAGTTCGCCGTTACAGCAACAGCTGCGCTGCTCTCAGGCCAGATTTCCGAACAGTTTACGTCGTCGTTGTGTTACGGCCGGCAGCGTAAGTTGTTCTCCCGACACAGTCACGACTGCTGATATGGCGACGACTACTTACTTGGCTGACTATAATTCTACAATTTTATTTGAAAAAAAACAGACTTGAAGTTTTTGCCGGATAAATTTGGATGTAGCGATGCCAAGTCGGCAGAAGAACTTGTGCAGCCAGCTGTACCGCTGTTGTAAACGGGAAATAGTTTGAAAATCCGTTAGCTTTTAAGGCGTTGCTGAGCTCGATATTATTTCTACGCTAGACTGGAGAGGCTCAGTGCTGAACCATCAATGGGAAAATGCACCCTCACTAATTCTTTATCCTGACATGGTTGTTCTATAACCTGTTGTAGGATACGCTGCAATTGAAGACCTTCGCTTTAAGGCAATAATGTACCTCCGATATCAAATATGATATGATAATTTTTTTTATTAAAAGTGTAATTTGATCGCAAAACTGTTTTTAAATGAGCTAATTAAGAGCATGGAATTTGTTTTTTCGATTCTTTCACTGGTGCTCGGATAACTTTCAAATGACTTACTCAATATAAAATAAATGACAGTTCAAGAACATAATTTTTTTGTCATGATGTAGTTTCGAGGGATACAGTTAATAGCTCGTCATAAAGGATGCTTATTCCAATCAATCAAGCCTGGTACATCTCATCTTGTACATTGGTTCTTCAAATGCCTCATAACTAACACCAGGACGCAATGGCGGTTACCCCCGGTCAAGCCGGTACCCATTACTGACACCTGGGGAGAGTGGGGAATTGTGGCTAAGTTCCTTTCCCAACGGGGAGAAATCACCGGCCGGCACTGTAGGGATTCGAACGGCCGACACCTTCCCGTGAAGGGAGCGTTCTTAACCACTCGGCTACGTCAAGGAGATATAACTATTGTATCTATTGAAATTAGCGGTGCCAGGGAGAAAGATGTGAGGTCCCAAGCTGAAGGGTTCGTAAGCCTTTTCTCTCGTTGAAATAGAATGTTTTTTTTACGGATTATCTTTTTTAAGTTTACTGCTGATTCTTTTCGGCATACACGTTGATTAAATTTCTTCTTAATACTTTATTTTGTTTCAAAAACTTTTTTCAACCTTGCTGTTTCTATGCGCAGGTTATACGGACATACCTTGTGTATAGATTCCTCGTTCTCTTAATTCCACACTATGTGATGCCTTCCTCCATCCTCTCTAGGGAACACCTTTACCGTGATTGGAAACCTTTGAACTAACTTTTGAAATCATATAATTCATTTTACAGGGTAAAAGTAGGGACACACGTACAGACCAACGGAGCAATCAAAATTAAGAAAGTGTGAAATATCTCCACTTGAATTATTTGCTTAATTTATGTATGTATATATATTTACACGTATTTCCTGTCTCCAGTATTCCCTTTAATTCATATCTATTTAAATGGTATCATAGATACCGTTCAAACGATATAAAAATCCCGGCATCAGCTCATTTATGCTTACAAGCCAAAGAATATTGCGGCGATGAAAATTGAATCTATTGTTAAAGAAAATGCAACTCATCGCGATGAAAAAGATGTAGTAATTTTTTCAAGAAAATGTTTGGCTAATCATCTATCAACACAATATAATAAAGCGCCAGGTGTCTCCATAAATTTATAAATAAATATATTTCTTTGTGTGTGATTTCTCCTATCTAATTACAATGGGGATTTGCTTTTTTGGTTGGTGTCATAGATACCACTAAATGATATGAAAAACCTGGTATCTGCTCACTTTTGTTTATAAGCCATAATACGGCATGAAAATTGTGTCTATTGTTAAACAAATTATTGTAGCTTATCGCGATAAAAACGAAACAGTAAATTTTTCATAAACTTCTTCGCTAATAGTAATCATTACCATTACTTTATAATAAAACGCCAGAGGTCTCCTGAAATTAATAAATACATATATTTTTGGGCGTAATTTTTACTATGTTGTTACAATGGGAATCTCATTGAACACATTAAATTGGGTGGTTGGTCCATCTCTCTTTCACGCTCACAAAGGATGCTTAATAACCGTAGCTGTGATTTGAGTTTCATCAGTGCACGGGTACAAGAATATTTTAGTCTCGAGTACTATTAGAGGTAAATTTCTAACCAGAAATTGACTGATGATGCTTATCACGAGAGTAAAATAACTTAACAGAAAATAACATTTCAACAAAAACTTGCTGAAAAGTCAATGGTAATTTTATTTCGTAAAATGAATATAAGCGACTGATTGAATCCAGAAAACAACGAATGGAATTATTGTAGCTTAGGAAAAGAAGAACGTGATTTTTTTACCTAGTGTTAGTGAATGAAATAAATTACACGCAATAAAAAAAATTGAATTGTGCTACTTCGTAGTAAAAGCAAGACTTCCGATTTTTTCTTACTTATAACTGTAAGTAAAGGACTGAATTTTGCTCTACTGTACTGAAAACAGAGCGTGGATGCTGACAAGCAAACACGCAAACAAACAACCAAGGAGACCGACAAAGAATGAGATAATTAGAGGCTTACGCGGACAACGATATACTCTTTCCTCTTTCTTTCTACTCCTTTCACGTCTGTTTCTTCGTTTTCTTTACGATTCGAGCTGATTTTTGACCATTTGTGTACACCATTTTTTTTGTTATCATGAGAAGAATTCTTAGCCCGTGTTAGCCTAAACATGATTGTCAGTGTCAGGTATCTTGTATACAAACTGGATGTGATGAACGATGCCATTTCAGTCTGACGAGTACGGCTGAAATTTACCTGAGTTTATTACGCTCTACATAAGGCTTTTAGATATCCAAGGGACAACATAATGTGTGCGTTTTGAAGTGCACTCGAACTCACGTTGTTTTTAATTGTAGAGTAGATGGTAATAGCAACATGGAAATTTTCATTATAAGTTGTATAAGTTTGCACCTGAGGACGGTGATTTCACGCGAACGCTCGATCACATAACATATGAGCGGTGGTTTTTCAAGCCACCATTGCATTGGTGCAACCGAACTGTTCAAACCAAGCAGAATTTTTGAATAATAATCGAACTAAATTTTTTTGAGCATAGTGTTGCTGTATTCAATAATTGGACCGTATTTTTTAATGATGAATTAGTGTATCCCGGCCTCTAAAAATGACTGACGTTTTAAGTTAAAGCTAGAATTCGTTCGTGAAAACCATTTCTAAATGAAAAGTTTACATACGTCCCTTCTTTTCCTCTGATTCTGTTGTATTTTGATTGAGTAAATAACGTCCGAATGAATTTCATTCAATATAAATAAGTTGCAATAAAAATTGGCAGTCATATCTGGTTTTCAAGGAATTCAGCGTACGCTGTGGGAGCACGGATAGACCGACCAAGCAAGTAAACAAGGAAGTACGCAAGCAAGCATGCAAGTAAGCAAGGAAGTAAACAAGTGTTCATGCAAGTAAACAAGCAAATAAGCAAGCAAGCGAGTGAGTGTGCAACCAACTGTGTGTTGTATAATGTATTTGAGGGGACAGTTACTCTTTCATTTCGACTACAAGCTAATCCTCATCGTAGAGCATGCAAACATTTCCTGACTTCACGATCATGAGTTTATTTTCCAACTCGGTATTTCTTAGCACCGAGGATGCAATACTGAAGAGATGCGTTTTTTGAGTTGAGTATTTCTTCTGTGGGCCGTTAACGCGAAAGAAATAACACAATGCGGAGACAGCATTGACACCCAACTGACACAACGGACTCAACAAGGATACAATGCTGACACAACAAGAACACAATGCTGGCACAACAAGGACACAATGCTGGCACAACAAGGACACAATGCTGGCACAACAAGGACACAATGCTGGCACAACAAGGACACAATGCTAGCACAATGCTGGCACAACAAGGACACAATGCTGGCACAACAAGGACACAATGCTGGCACAACAAGGACACAATGCTG
>JACJUY010000030.1:222079-267270 GCA_014220935.1 Platorchestia sp. MABIK
CAATGCTGACACAACAAGAACACAATGCTGACGCAACAAGGACACAATGCTGGCACAACAAGGACACAATGCTGGCACAACAAGGACACAATGCTGGCACAACAAGGACACAATGCTGGCACAACAAGGACACAATGCTGGCACAACAAGGACACAATGCTGACACAACAAGGACACAATGCTGGCACAACAAGAACACAATGCTAGCCCTCCACTGGCCTGCAACACCACAAAACGATGACGTGAGATGCAACAATGCCAGCCCTGACACGGGAATCCAAAGCCAACGCCAGCCCGCTGTTGACACGACGGTGGTGCAGCATTGACACAAGTGTCACAGTGCTGAGCAATTCGTAAATGCTGACGAAATTATGGTGAAGCTCACGACACAATCAACTATCACAGACGCAACGCTTCCAAAGTATAAAAAAATGTTGTGTTCAACACACAAGTCGGACAATAAAAATGTAAGCCCTCTGGGAGTTTGAGCGAAGCCTGTGGTCTAATATAGGTAATTTTAACAATCAGAATCTTCACGCCTGTTGTTACAATCTGAGTAGCTTCATAAGCAATGTGAGCGATGAAGATTAGATAAGATAAGTTAGTTTAAGCCTTCGTAACCCCAATAAAGGTGCTGCAAAGAGAGGAAGAAGGAAGGACTATATTTATCATGTGTTAAGGGAACAACGTGTGTTCCTACACAACATCTCCTGCTCCTGGAAACTGCAAATCACGAAACAAATTTTTGAAACAAAATAAAAGTTGGAGAAGAAAGTTGGCGGTGTTAAAAAACAGGACAGTAGAAAGCCGAATAAAGATGATTCGTAACAAAGGAAAAAAAACTATTCTATTCCAACATAAGGAAGGCCTACTTAACCATAAGCTCGAGACCTCACATCTTTCCCCTAAGATGAATGGTGGGGACGACAGAGATTGTTAGTAGGAATCGTTGTGAGAGTTTCTGTCGATTGTGATACCCTAGAAAAATTTATGAAATCTGAATAAGTTTCTTCCCGAAGCTTGGTATTTTTTACTACAGAAAACTTTCCCCAACAACTTAATTAAAGGTAAGTTTGTTACAGATAAGACTTATAAGTAGGATAAAGAGCAAATTTGAGTTGTTCACTTTGAAGAATGTTCATTAACCTCGATATGCGCTTTAGGATACTTAATAGGTATATTTCGACGGAATAAAACGCGTCACTAAATACGAGGATGCCTGACTGCATGGTAGCCCTGTTGTCATGAGAGTGATAAGAAAAAAAACTGTGGCATCTGCTGTAGACTGAAATTTCCCCTCTAACATGCGAGAAATAAATTCAGTGTTAATTGGTGAACCATACGTTTGACTTCTTCCTAAGACCTAGGTTCAAAGAACATTTTTGATGCCACTCAAGTGGATACATGTAGTTTCTGGTCCATTTTTAAAATGTTTCTCTTGTAGGGACGTGTTGCAATGAGTGCAAGATGCACCTGGTTGCGGCGAGGATGTATTGCAAATTTATTCTTCTTCCTACCGGAAAAGCACTGGAACTACAATGCTGGGTATTGAACGGACGCTTCTTGCGTTAATTGTGAGCGCTTCTAACCGCTATGCTACAGTTACCACCAAATTGCTCTCACCCTCAGCTTATAAACTTGAAAACGAATCGGACAATTGCTCATCATCCTGTTCCTGTCAGCAAATTTCTTAATGCATTTGTAATAATGCGAACGTATTTCAGGGTATTTATGGAGGAAAGGAGCGCGGGAGATTTCAGTTGGGTTGTTCACTATAACTCTTTCCTAAGTTCTTCTCTCATGCTGCAAAAAGTGCGATTTTGTACCGTGAATTTTACTAAGTTACTTGGCCTATATTGTCAATCCTGGTTTGTTTTGTAATTTTTGATACAATTTCAAACAAAGATAAGCGTCCTTATGTTGTAAGCATACAAGTTACAGGTTCAGTGTATAAATCGAAGCCATGGCGCTGTACACTCAGCTTCGCATCACCCGAAACAATTAATGCGTGGAAGCTGTACAGCGTGTCCTTGTGCACCTGGCGAACAATGGCACGACCTGCATGGACGCAGCAACCGAAAATTTTCAATTCATATTGCGCTGTGACATCCCAGTGATGTGATGCCTCTATCTCCGTGTATCGTAACCCCATTGGTTATCATAACGGTGCATTGAATGCTGTTCTCAAGCGCACCGCGATGGTGCTTTGCTTCCAAGTACACTATATAGAGTGCTAATTGTATTTACTCTCTAGTGTTACTTTGCTTCTAACTACTCTGTCGTGCTGCTTTGTTTCCAAGTATTGTGCAGTGTTGCTTGTTCCCAAGTACTCAATCGTGCTGCTTTGCTTCTTGGTACTCGGAAGTGTTACTTAGATTTTAAGTACTCAATAGTGTTGTTTTGTTTTCAAATACTCCATATAGTATTGCTGTGTTTTCAAGTGCTTTTGAAGTAATGCAGAGCCTTGAAACATTACTGTGTTTCCACCTAACTTCTGGAGAGTTGCCCATTGTACATGCCCTCTGTCTGGAGCGCAGCACCTTTCCAAACACCAAACGCGCCATTTAAAGCATGTTGCTGCGGTTGTCAGCATCTCTCGTAGTGACCAGTTTCCACTCTGCCAGCGGCTCCTCAAGTTGAACAGTACTTTCTGTACTCATACCGACCAGCGACTACAGCTGTCATATTTTGCTCTCGTTTTGTATGGTCTTCTTGGTTAGGTTAGTTTTGTAATGTGGAGTTGTTTAGTTGTAGTTTAATTACTTTAGTTTAGTTGTAATGTGAAGTACCACCTATGAACAAAATATTCTATTTTCAGTTCTGCTCTGCCATGTTTTATGTTCTAGTATATTTTTTGAATTCGAATTCCTATTATATTCCAAAATCTTTGTGGGGCTTGCCATAGATGCGACACTATATGTGGCTACGAGAATCAAACGGTACATATTTAAGGCTGCTTTTTCTTTTTCACCTTTATAATTTTGGGCTGCTTTTGCCGAGATTCTGCAATACGAATCATACTCGTGTGTTGAGTCCTTATAGTTCCCTATGATGAGAGTTGGCCTACTTTTTACGAAGCTTGGTTAGTGTAGATTTTGAACTACATTTTGTAATTTTAGCAATTCCAGTAAATTTCGTGACTTTTTCTGCTCCAGAATAGTCGTTGCAAGCTGGGAACGTCAAGGATGACGCATGACTAATACTGTAAGTAACATGCAACATGCGCAAAAATAAACTTGTTGGAACGAATTTCACGACCTGTAATGAAATTTAAGAAAATTGGTTTGTTATTCAATAAATCAGTTATAATTATAAGACATTGTCGACTTGATAATTAATTTTAGAAATAGTTGTCATGAAAGTGTAGCAACGTAGTTAATAAATCGGCGCCATAACTCATGTTTCCAACTCAAGACGCTCGCCATGTTCCACTACACACACACACACACACACGCACACAAACTTCATTTTCCAAGTGCCCATTATTTTTTATGCTTCCACAGTCGGCCAGGATTATTTCTTTTTTGTATTCAGCAGCACATTTTATCTCATCCATCCCTAGCGACTAACACTAAGTAACATTCCGGATCTTGGAAGTGCCTCGTAGAAACAAGCACGCAGTGCTTCAGTAAATGCACCATCGCTGGAACAAATGCACCATGGCTGGAGTAAATGCACCATCGCTGGAGCAAATGCACCATGGCTGGAGCAAATGCACCATCGCTGGAGTAAATGCACTATTACTGGAGCAAATGCACCATCGCTGGAGTAAATGCACCATCAACGTCCTGTTGCAGAACGAATTTCATTGAATATGACGCTCTCATCACATCGTACGGCTCCGTACACACGTGCCATGCAGCGATGGCTTCTCATGCCCAGTGAAGGTGCAGTGCGATGCTAGTCTACACCGCTGCTGGCGGCCTTCTCACGCTGGTACTCGTCTCTAGGGGTACTCACGTCCATCAGCGTTTCGTATCATTTAAGATTAACAGCCACTCTCGAAGAAAACATTTCTCTGGCTTTGGTATTTTCATTTTCCTTCATCAAATTGCCGACCATATATTTGTGATCATTCATTTAATGGTTACACTGCATTATTTTTCTGCCATTCATCAATTTATTTAATCTGTTTTTATAGCAGACAGGAAACAATTAAATGTGCTTTAATTACCATTAATGGACAGCTGCACAAAACATTAACTATCGTCGCTCCTAGACACAATTTGAAACTGCTTTATAGAGATCATAATTGCGTCGTACTTCTTTTAGGTGTCATGAAACTCAATTCTCTATAATTAATGCTGCTCCGAGCAGAAATTTTTTCCCATAGGAGACGTTTAGAGTGTTGTGTAACTGTTCACGCTATGTTAACCCATTTATTGCTATTGGGATAACGGGTCTCTCAGAAATTTAAAAACTAGGCTAATTTTCGTTATGTGTACTGAAGGCAAGAAGAGCGAAAATTTACATTAAAATTAATATGTTCGGCATTGACAGCGTTGAGAGGGGAATGGTGAATTTGCTTATTTGATTGTTGCTCATTCACGTGTGACCATTGTTCAGCCCCGACATGGATGTTTCGCTGTAATCAATGCCGCAACAACAGGAGGTACATCGCGACCAAGAGAAATGAGAGATACTCTATGTGATGCGGAGACCTATCTAGTGTTACGTTTGCGTGGCAGCTGATAGGGCCACCACTGCATGGTGTACTTCTGTACTGCAGAAGTAGGAATCGTTATTCGTGCAACATTTGAGAATTACATAATATTACGGCAAAAATTCCGTTCAGTCAATCGTTTCAAGATTGGAACGCGACAAAGTATTGTTGACCACAAGGTACGTTTGTTTCACATGTGTATGAAAATAAGAATGTCATTTTGTTGATAAATGTCATTCACGAGAGTTTCAACCCGCACTCTAACCCCCGCACTCTAGCCAAGGGACTGCGTTCTCGTTCCTCCTCGTGTACAGGACAACACTGTGGTCTCGATCTTTTATGAAATGAAGAAGGAGAACATGTTTGCATCCCTGGATTCTTGTCCAGTTGAGGTCATCGACGCATTCTAAAGTACATCCACTGTATTCATGGCAAAATGAATGCTTCCAATATAAAGCGTTAAGTGTTCGAGAAAGGTCAATATTTTTGGATATTAATGTGCTACTATTGCTAATGGAAGACATTAAACCTTTTTTGCAGTTGTAACGTTAAGAGCAGTAGGTGTGACTGTAACTTCATTATTGATGTTGGTGGTAGATGCTGCTATATTGTTGGCCTTATTATTGCCAATGGAGGTAGCTGCTTTATTGTTGTTTGTTATATTGTTGCTAGTGATGGTAGCTGCTTTATTGAACTTTGATGTATTGTTGCCGGTGGTAGTGGTGTCTGCTCTACTGATGTGTCATTCACCGGTACTGCCGGCCAATGACCGAAATTACCGAAAAATCGGTCTAACGATCTGATTGGGCTAATTTCGAGTGAATGAAGGATTACACACATGCAGTCGTTATCAAAGTTGCTCAAAAATAAAAGGTACGACCAAATTGTCTTGGTCACGTGTTCAAAAATGCATTAAGCATGATGGGGCGTAAAGTTAGCGAAACTTGAAGAGAAAATTCGGAGTTAATTGCCCGGCATCTAAATTCGGGATCGTAGGTTGAACCTTCAACAATTGAACAAAACTTAGCAGAAAATTTGCGATTATTTGTGAGAAAAAATTTGGAACACATGCTTTCTGTATATTTCTATAACTTACCGCCTTTGGGCTTTCCGTGGCGTAGAATTTTAAAATGAAGCCGAAAAAAAACGCTGTAGGAAACATTTCGGATACTAGTTAGGCCAATTTGCACACAATAGCATAGTTTTGTTGCCCTAATTTAACGTATTCTCTGAAAAATACATTAAAAATCCAGAATACGGCCTAACTTTACCGAACTTAACCTAAGCCAAAACAAAACCTAAGCCTACTCAAGAATAAGTGAAAACGATTGTGGATATCCAACTTGGTGGTAACGGATAAGCAACGAAAAGACGATGGTTCTAGACGCGTAATACAGACATCACAAAACATGCAGACGTACATGCGAAACCCAGATCAGAAAGTTAATTCAGTACTATTGTTCGATAAGAAGCCTACCTAATTTTCATCTAGATCATTGTTGCCAGTGTTACGGTTGTTAGCTTGTCTTGTCGCAAAATGGCTCTAGTTTCAGCCCGAGATGATATTTTCGGGCTTCTGCAATCAAAATTGACGTCTTGTTTTTCCGATTCTACACTGTAAACAATCCAACAAACTTTTCATAAAATTTCTGAGAAGACTGGTATTCCAAATTTTTCCCTATCTGTGTTGCAGTTAAAATTGGCGCTATAGGCCGAATCTCTCTTGAGGGCTGGTAGAAATAATTAATTAATACGAATCTAATTATTGCGACTGTAAGGAATCAAAGATAGGTGTGCAGCATTCAACTTTGAAACTATGACTTAAATCTGCCTTGAGGGTCGGTAAAACGGATTAAACCTTGAGAGAAAATCAGAAGTCAGTTGAGTGGCAGTTAACTTCAAAACCATGACTTGACTCTGCCTTGAGGGTCAGTAAAACTAATCAAACCTTGAGAGAAAATTCGAGGTTAACGGCTGCAGCGGAAGATCGCCTACACAGGGCATTGGGTGAGGTGGAGCGTACGCTTTTTTCTGCGCATGTGAAGGACGGCGAAAGCGTGCGCTGCCCACACCAATATACGCGCGCCCTCCTCTGCTGTAGGGGTCGCTATATTGTTCCGTTATGCTTAACTCCCAGCGCTGCACCGCTGGCAGTTTTTCTGTATAACTCGGATGTGGTGAAAAATATTCGTTCTAACTCCTTTTTTAATATTTTTTGGTTGATCAAGGATAATTTCGATCACGATTTCTAAATTTTTCCGGATTCCGGCGTTGAGGCTTGAGTGCACCAGCTACTGTGTACACAAAGTTACTTGCTTTTCATCTCGAACTCCTCTCTAGGTGAGTGTTGTCAACCGAGGGATTAACTAACATGAATGCCCCCTCACGCGATGAAGCCTGTGCTTAGCTTACATAAATCAACTGTGATATGAGCAGCTGGATGATTATTATCATTTTCGGGGAGTGGTTAGTTGGTATAGAGCAATGGTCTGATATCTAACCGCTGTGCTGGAACTCATTTAGGAAATTGTACTCGGCTGGTGTACTAGTACTGCAAAATCCCAATAATGATTTTCTTCTAACCCACAATTATGAATCTATTCAAAACCACTCCGATGACCTTCTTCGAGTTGGTCAACTGATGTTCTACTTGTGTACTGACATTTCAGAAGTCGGCTTGTGTCTGTTACATCATTACCCAGTCCAATTTTTTCACCATTGCATTCACGATTTCAAAAACTCAAGTAAAGCCTTTGTACTAACCGTCATGGCGTTCGTAACGCTTTTTCGAAATTTGTGTAATGTTTGTATCAACTTCAGTGTAATTATACATTCCTAAGATTTTTACCTACGTCCTAAGAAAACTGAGATGGCAGTGTCATTCTGCCGTGAGACATTGGTCTTCCCTAGCACGGTGTTCATTTTGTGCTCACTGGCAGTATGTATTGCACCCATTGGATCCTCAACATCCTTAAAATCTCCCTAAAATACTTAGGGTAAACACAATTTTATAGTATATGCAGATATTTTCTTCATTATACATCGATAATCTTCCTAACTTAGAGTAAACAATTCTTCCTACTTAGGGTAAACACTTTTTAATGGAAAATGCAGATATTTTCTTCATTATACATCGATAAGAGAGTTGACCGTTTAAAGGAATGAATTTTTCTAATTGTCTCGTCATTTCGTTATTTTAGGGTCATATTGCAGATACGTTTAACTCTTATGGTGCTGAACTTTAGAACTTCTGCCTTCTTGTTGTGCACTTTCGGTCATCATAAATAACGTATCAGCTCAACTTAGTCTTTTCATACCTGGAGCCATGTTTTCTTCTGTAAATTTATTTATGTTGGTGTATAAGTCTGTGGACTAGACCACAAGAAATAGACATGCCTCTATCTGCATAGTGTGAAATAGGTCCAGGTGAAGTGTGTCACAACGTTGTGCTTTGACAACCGGCGGGTCCATGCATCGCGTTGCAGCGACGTATATCGATCATTTACCACGCTCAAAGTTGTTCCTCTCTTATTGAAGCATTGGTTCGAAAGTAAATTGATTGAGCACTGGCTTCCATGTATGGCATTATCACGAATCAATTAGTGACAACATGATGGGGATTCATGCCAGTTCTAGATTTACAAAATCGTGTAGTTTCGATTAGAGTACTGGATTTGTGCAAATCTAGAATCCAGTGCAAGTTGAGCGGGTGCATTGAAATCATTCTTACTTTTTCCGCGAGCTTTTGGAAATCAAGCGGAAAAACCTGATTAAAAAGATTTCTTCCGTGGATTTTATAGACTAATATCCTGTGAGCAACCTATCAATATGGAGACCATATGTCACTGACAAGCCTTAAAACAATCATTTTTGAAATTTGATCAAGGAATAATCATTTTTGTACTATACCAAACTTGAGTTTGTTCGAGTGTGAGCGACAAGATCTTATTTGTATGTTACTTGTGCGACCGCATTGTTTAGTCACCGTATATTTGCATGAAGTAATTTTTTGTTCTGTAAATCCCAGCACTCAGTTAAACCTTCGTGCAAATCATCCATCTAAAAGCAAATGGGGGCTTCATGTGTTATTCGGCAAAATCGATTACCTTAACTCAATAGTTGGGCCTGCAGTTTGCACGCGGACTATTGAGAGGGCTGCACATTTCGGCGAGGTTCCATGAAAGTTCCACAGCGGAAATGCCCCTCATTCTCGCCTTCTTCCGCTCGTGTTCGCAGCAGCGAGAGAAATGCGAGACGTGTGCACATACGAGCGTCAGGCTTGCCTGCGTCTGCTGGTTCTGCAGTGGCTGAGCTACGGACTTGGACTATTTTTAAACCTCAGGAGCTAGATTCACATTACTTAAACTATTTAAACTTGGTGACGGTAAGAAGAGATTGGAGATTCTTTCCGCAGTGCGACGGGAAAGTTGGGAAGTCGACTCGATTGGAGTTTGAATTCCTAAGTTCAGAAGAGGTCGGTGAATCCCTGTGGATACACTTTACCTATAGCGAGATCTGGAATTCTCTTACTTACAGATACATGCAAACTCTGCCTCGCCCTCATGTCGGAAGAGGTACTATATGTACATAGCCAAGCATAAGTGTCATACTTATCTAGCCTTGCCTGTACTCTTCTTGAGGTGAGCCCACTGTCATTTAACATTATGACGAAAACAGTTGACAGAACGTGCTAAAATTCTTAGATGGTCTTTTTAATGAGTAGAACAGCAGTTGGTATAGTAGTGCAAGGAGTCGCTGCAGTAATTAGTCAATTGTAATCTGTTCAGTTTCAACCTGTAACGTTCAATGTTATGTGACTCAACCAGAGACAAATTATCGGCTACTGCATGAAATATTGCTTCACCCTGCAACGCTGGTGTAGTAACTGATTAACAGAGAGTCTATTTAAACCAGCAATAATTTTTCATAGTACAAATTGGAACACTTGCAGTTAATTTAAGCCTAATATTTTTAACATCTATGCCACCACTTGCAGAAGATGTCATTACCCCACTGTGGAAAGCTGTACTATACTACATCCTATAGTAAGGTCACTGTCATGTGTCCATGCCCAAACCACAGAATATCTCACAAAATGATTAAAATTTCGATCCGTAAAAACTTGCCAGCCTTTACGTTTCTGATTGAGGCTGGAACTGCGATGTAGCGTTATGTCTGGAATGAAAAACGGGGTTTTCTTCCATTACCTCATATTGAAGTTAAATGCATAAATTTATATATATTTTATCTTATGCTTTTTGAGATGTTCTTATTTATGAATTTTGAGCGATTCTGGCACTACTTCATACATTGCTGAGTTGAAAGCAATCGATCTAAAATAGCTCTTTCTTTGCAAACTGGGAAGCTTTGTAAAAAGTTTTCATAGTACTGTTATGTTTTCATTGTTTGTGTGCGCTAGTATTTTAATTGCATTTTTATCCGTCATGAAATCACGCAACTGTGATAATAAATCTGTTTGCCAAGAAGAATAATGGTGAAAATATCTCCCTGTTTAACCATGTAGTGTTCAAACGTTTCCCGGTTCATTTTGCTCCGCACAAATATTCCTAATTTCATAAAGTAGTGCAGGAACTTCAGTAGTATGATCAATTAGTGTTTCTGAGATCCGTGACGCGGTGGGGGCTTTAGAGTCTCGAATCGCCAAATACGTGAGTTTATTCTAAAGCGCGTGGCGCCGATGAAGATAAATCAAAACTCGACTAACATGACAATTCGATTTAGTAAAGAATTTGACTTTATTGAACTCAGTTAAAATTTTGTTCAATAAATATATGATTCAATTTATAATATCATTAAATTGGCAATTTGCCTTACTTGGTGATTGGACATGATTGATGATTCGTTAAATAAGTAACATTATTTAGTTCACCCTTAGTTGCCAAAATTCGTTAATCGTATTACCGTTGATACAACTCCCGTTGTTATACGGGTGCTGCCATCAGGTTGTCGACATCAGAATATGCACGATACTGCCACTCGGCAGTGAACTTCAAAAACTCATTTGCTCCCCAATTCAACGAAGAATGAAATATACAAGCATTTTTATTGAGGGTGCCAATCATGGCACATAGGAGAGTTAAGTTAATTATTTGTCACAATGCAAGATATGATCCCAATTGACAATTCAATTCTTTTTAAATTAGATAACTGTTTTGTATAAATAACGATCATCTTGACAATTCAAGCTTCTGCAGTGGTTTCTGGTGGTACAGGATTGTCTACATTTAACATGTTGACTCTGATTGTGCAGTTGCTTACGGTCAGTTTGGTTAGGCTAGAAGAAGTTGTTTTGAAAAAACGGCTTTTCTGCTCTAATACATTTTCAATCTTTTTGAAAAGTGTAAAGAACTCTTCAAACTCTTTAGTACAAAATTGACTTAATCGGTAGATGGACAAAACGGCATTTAAAGAAGTGACAACCACTGTTCTCGAAATGAAATGTTAACACACCGTGGACTTTATAGCTCTTATAGTTTCGGAGTAAAGGGTTCTCAATAGCATGAAGTGTTAAAACAAGAGAATGGATGTTCACGAGGGACTTATTTTATAATTTTAAACACTTTAAAGAAAGTAAGCTACCTGGGATAACGAAAATTTACCGAAGGAAGAAAGTTTTCAAAAGTATCGGCTCTGTTTTCGCCAGCAAGTGTTACGATGCAGAGTAATAAATCCGCCTTCGGGCTCAGTAATTAGGCAATAGAACGCTCGCCCGAATTCACCAGTGATTTACTCCTGAAGGTAGAGACAACCAGGTGAATTTGCCAACGGAGTAGACAACTACGATTCAGATGAATTCACACGCTGGTGTTGACGTGACTTTACTCTTTCTTTTTCAGGCGCGGCGCTGAAAACAACACGGTCACCAGCAGGACTTCTGGATGTTCCCGGACAACCACAGAATTGATTCGCTGCTACTTGAAGGGGCAGAAAATTAAAACCATCTAGTCACCATTCATCGATTGAAAGATCAGAAGCAACAGAAAATTTGTCTTACTTGCTCGCAATGAAGCACCAAACTTCAGCTGTTTTGTGTTCTCGCAGTTCAGTTTGAATTGGCTGTGCTCTTCGTCGAGACAAAATACGTCTTAGCAAGTTTCCACTTCGGTTGAACTCGTTTGACATTTTTCAACCACCTTTGAGCCAATTCTTTTACGTAATGTGAAACCGGGTCGTTTTCTTGTAATTTCTTGAGGCTCGCGCAACTCTTTGTTCAAAATCTGAAGTGCTGGGAACTTTGATTGCGTTCAGTGAAAAAGTTACGTACTCTTGCACTCTAAATTTGAAAGTTTTAGACGTTTCACTGACTCAGCAAAAGTGAGCGTGATGCTAACAGTTAATTCGTTAACGCATCAACAATCATAAATTAAAGTTACATTCATTGGTAAAACAAGAAATACTTATCTGTAAATTTGAGAAATCAGTTCCCTTCTTGTAACGAGCGAACCAAAAATTCGTTCAAGAATACGTGGAAGTTAGCGTCTTTTGAAGCTTTAACGTTAGAGGAAAGTATAAGTAGATCTCGTGCCGGAGGTCATTGTTGCTGATTCTTATTGTGGTAAAAGTGATAAAGAGCAGAATAATTCTGAAATGCTGTAACTGATGAAAGTGATATGCTTTCCCTCTCATCCTGATGTTAACTACCCGCATTGTGATTAACGCTGTAGCTGCAACTAGTGGCTCCTCTGTGAAAATCTATAATATAGTTCCATTTTTAGCAACTTTTAATTAGATATTATTCCGAGTAGGAATGTTCAATTTGGAGGAGTTTTAGTTTTGGCTCAACTTAGTGAAATATGAGAAAGTTCATCACATTGACGACTAATCGAAGTGGAAACCCGTCGAAATTTTCATATTTCGTATTTTTCCAGTGATAGTGAATTTATTTCCCCATATGGATCACAACATTTCATGGAAGGACTGTTGATAACTTCAGAAATCTGTACAGTTCGATAGGCGTCACAGGACACCAGAAAGAGTTATCGGTATGCCAGAAACAAGCGAGTGTGTTGAGGAGCGTTTTCGGAAAAGTAAAAGCTGCCCAGCACCAAAGCTGAACGACTGAACTGGATAAAAATTACAGCAGACTGAGGAGCTCAAAGCATCGTGAGGAGAATCGGGAACAAAGAATGACAGGAAGTACTTGAAAGTAAATAAGTAATTTATCTCTACGCGGAGAACTAATTACAGCAACACCTTGAATAACTCCTCAGTTCATTGTTTTAAACGCGAGTGTTTATAGTTGTCCTTTATAACAGTGAAAACTTTATCGTCCGTTGGTAGTATTAAGATTAAAATTGTCCGTGTGAAACGCTGCTCAAACAAATGAAATTCCGTGTCTTAGAATCAGTACGACTTTTCTAGCTATTTAGGCTGATAATACTTGCCAAGATGAAATGATTATGAATATTAAGCAACAGATGTGCTATTGGTGTAGGTAGTTGTCTCAACGCATCATATAAAGCGTACGTTAGATTGCTGTGTATTCTTTTTTGCCAAAGTCGATTCATTATTTGCACCTGAAATTCGTGCAGATTTCTTCACTAATCTTCCGGAGAACAATCACGTGACAGGAGTTGTGCGAGAAAACATCTCACTGCTGCATGTGCGCTCAGCATGACGTTACCTTCTGCTTGCGCCCGCATGACTGTTCTGTAAGCGATTTAAGTGCGCTCATTGCATCACAGTGATACAATACCCCAGGAATCTTCGAGCCGTAACGATCCATCCAAGTTGAGCTTTATGTCGGTGTTAGTGGCACCGTTCATTGCGCAGATAACTACCATTCACTCTACCAGTCGACGCAAAGATGTGTGTTTAGAAAGAAAGAAATTTTTTCTTGATTTTGAAAAGCTCAAGGTTTCGTAAGCGTAAATCCCCTGTATTTTGAGATCCGAAAACTGTTCGTTTATTTTCAAAAGTTCTCAAATTACAAAAAAAAAATTTATGAGGCCCTCGGATTTGTGATTCAACGATTCAGTGGAGAATCGCATTCTTCGGGTGTGTAATGCTTCAATTACTATTCTCTCCGCTGTGACTTTCTATGACGTCAATTAAACCTAGAAGTGATCGTCAGACTTTGCAAAATCAGACTTTGCAAAATCTAGTAGCAAATTTTGTGTAGTTCAGTGTATTGTAAGATGATGGACATCGACTCTTACTTTTCACCACATCGACTCTTACTCTCTTTCATATTCAATATAGAAATTATCTATCAATAATTTCAACTTCAACTGAATACATTCGGTAGCCACAGCCAGCGCTTTCAATAACTGTCACTAGTTTCGTTGCAGGAGGTTTAATGCCTCGGTAAGTTCTATGACTCGCAGCACGTAGAAAAATCAGTAATTATCTGCAGTGTGTGGACAGATATCACATTTTATTCATGAAATATTATATCATTTGTAGTTTTGAAAAATCAATCTACATGCATTGTCTCAGTTAAAACCTGTTGGGAGAAATATTCGCAAGTGCACACCCCGTGTGACAGAGGCAATCTTCTAACAACTCCACGGGACTTGACTCCCCATCTTCGGCGTCTAGCGCGCAGTCTCGGACGTCTCAAAATAGAAGCTGTCACGGTCGGGTTTGCTTCTTCTTCCTTGGGGCTGCTGCTGATGGTGGTGCTGGCGCTGCGGCACGTCAGGGCTAGTGATCTCTTAGTGCTGACCCGATCTAGAGGTATTGTCGTGCACCCGCGTTCCGTCGAAGTATTGCTCCATGAATGGCGCCATAGGTACCTTATTGGGAGTTTATAACGATATCTGATTGAAATACGAAGTTTTGTTGAACTGCATATTTTACGACATAGCAAACATCAATGCTAACCTGCATAGTTCGTGTTCTACATGTTAATGAAAAGAACGCGAGATACTAAGTAATTTCAATATTTGAGTAGAGTACCCGACTGACTGGCCTTTTGTAAACTCACCTTTAATTTTGACACATCATTGGGCTAAAAAAAAAGCGTCAAACGGTTTCACTGGTGTGGCATCATTTATGGCGACGTGTACCACCTTGTGAGATCAGTTTGCAGCTTCAGGAATTGTTTCAACTCCAATTTGCAGTCTCCGTTGTGCTGTTGCTGTTGACTATTTGACGTTGTCATAGTGCTGCTGCATGTGTCAGGTGATAGGAGAGGTGTAATCAAGTAAAGAGGTGTGCATGTATGATGCGATGATAAAACTCCTCCCCGTGCTGAAACTAGAACCTAATTATGCTATTTTGAATCGACCGGAACTGCGGTATCGTCGCCTACTCTCTCAGAAGCCCCAAAAGATTGAAGAGTGGTGTAGTTGCCATCACAAATTTCTATACGGTGAATGTAGAAATATTTTAAATCTAGTAGAAATAAAAGATTTCAGATACAAGTAATATATAAAGAGAAGAAATACATTGAAGCACCGTCTACCTAGCATCTGTCGTTCTGAAAGAACGTTCTCTTTTATTAGAAAATTGAGCGTTTGAAGAACTCGGAAAAATTCACTGTTGTAAACTTTTTGACAAATTGTGAAGCTGTGCGTGAATGAATTTTGGTGACGAAGCTAATAGTAATTTGTGTAAAAGAGAAGCAACAGAAAAGAATCCCTTTGTAGACCCGTTTGCATAGCGAATATTTTGAAGAAAAGTGAAAGTTATTTGTGAATTGGTGGACTGTATATCAAAAATGTGCTTCACATATTGAGAGACGGTGAGCGCACACCGTATGACGAAAGGCGTTTGGAAGGCAGTGCAGGAAAACGTGTTGTAGCACATGGCAAGTCTGAGTCAGAGCAGTGAGATTTAGCAGTTCAAATAATTAGCAGCTCTGCGCAAGAAAATTGGAAGTTTCATAACATACGCCAAGAATCGTTGAGAAGATTCAGGAAAGGCACAAAACGCACCTAAGTCAGCGCGAGGAAACGTAGAGTAACTCAATACGCACACAAGTCAGCAAGAAGAGCGACACAATACGCACACAAGTCAGCAAGAAGAGCGACACAATACGCACACAAGTCAACAAGAAGAGCGACACAATACACACACGAGTCAGCAAGAAGAGCGACACAATACGCACACCAGTCAGCAAGAAGAGCGACACAATACGCACACCAGTCAGCAAGAAGAGCGACACAATACGCACACAAGTCAGCAAGAAGAGCGACACAATACGCACACAAGTCAGCAAGAAGAGCGACACAATACGCACACCAGCGAGCGGGTGCAGACGGAGCTGCGAGTGGAGGTGGAGCAGCTGGAAGAGCGCCAAGTGAGGGTGCCACAAGTGCCAGGTGCTGAGCCTCCGTGTGACACTCGTCACCCGGTCGTGTCTCCGTGTGCTCACCTTCCTCTTTGGTCCCATTTTTGGGACGGGCCACTGCCCAAATTCCGATTTAGTTCAGTGACTCCGATCCGATCATTTTGAGAGCGATACTCTTCTTTCGGGAACATCGCACTTTCACCTCCGTGTGCTTTAACAACGAGGTAACTTCTCGCGCTTCGGTTGAGAACAAATATGTCAACGTCTCCTGTGTTCAAGAAAAGCCACTAACACTCTTTTACAATTTGCGCGAGACTGTTAGTTCGCATTTTATCAGCGATAAACTCTACGCTTTTCATTCAGGAGATTTTTCAACTCGATCACTTCACAATGTACAAGAAGAAGGGTTCAGTGTTATTACCATAATTTTATTCAAAAGTACCGCACGTCACATGACTCGAGGGAGAAACATCGCTTGAAGTTTCTGAGATCATTACCTTTTTATTTGTCAGTGCTTAAATGGTGTGCAGAAACGTGCTCTAAACCCAGATCTAGATTACTAATTTGATCCCTATGCATTAAACTTCTTTCGTGTTATCTCCAAAAAACATACAATCTTTTAATTTTTTATCAATATTTCTCTTGAAACTTGCAATGACATTCACACGATCTAGTCTGCCTTATCTCATCTTGGGATATGCCAGGGTGTGAGACGCAATGTCAGTGTTGTCTGACAGTTGATAACTGTTCGCAGTCGAGTGCTGGCATTATTTCCGTCCATGCTAGAGTGATATATTTGTGAGTGTCTTGCACCAAAGTCCTACAACGGTTTTCGAAGTAGTTGAAATCGTCCGCGGTACCCTCTTGTGTACATCTGATAGTGATATTTTTAGCCGATGATTGTGCACTTTTTTAAACTTTGAAATTACCCCTGGCTATTGACGAGGATTTAAGATGATGTTTAAAACAACTTTTAACATGTGAATGCGTTTTAAAACGTTGAAGTGACAGAGACCAGATTTTCAATTGAAACATTTAGAATTATTTTACGCTAGAACGTAGGCACAATTATATCAAAATTGTTGTGAACATTCTGTTGATTGGTAAAGTCCGTGTAACGAAGCAATTTGTGTACTGTTGAAGAGTTTGCAATTACTGTGAGTAGCTATCTGTTGTTCGTGATTGATTTGGTGAACTCGCAGGAAGAGAAATAATTGGATTGTCTTCCCAATTTGCAAGACGTCTTATTTTGTCACAACTTATGTTGGTGTATTCTAATCAGTTGGAAAGAATCGATTTTATCTTATCCTGACGAATACGAATAAAATAACATTTTTGTTCCAAACGCATTCTTGAAGTTTAATCTTGTGCCGTACGACTCATCGTTCTTTCACTTCGCTGTAAAGTTAAAGCCCTTAGTGACTGGTCATTTTACTTGCGTGAACAAGTGCCAGAAATTTGTTTAGCAAATAAACGAAGTGTGCTGTCCAATTAAAACAGTGACCTTGTGGTGTAGACTGTGTACAGTTGTAATTTTGTAGAGTGAGACACACCTCCCGTCCTATGCAAGACGAAAGAAAGATTTCGTAATATATAATACCTTTCAAAGTGTAAATAATTACCATCATTCGTTAGATTATGCTTCACTCCCTGCAATAGTGGAAGCCGCTATTGTCAATGTGACACTGATAAAGTCCGTAGTTTTTCGAATAGTTGTGGCATTTTACGCGGTATAATCATAACGATTGATTCGCATCGTGCTTGAGCGTGTGTTAAGTTACTTAGCTTCCAAAATACGATTTTCACTCAACTAACGTTCCGTCAACATGCCTGTGGCTCCGGTAATTTCATCGTACTACCCGACTCGAAGCTCCGGCTACTATCGTAGTAGCGCAACACCTGCATCTAGCTCGTATCTCAGTCGAACTCCATCGTCAGACAGATCCAGCTATTCATCTTACTCATCCAGCTATGGTGTGAACAATTATTCGTCGGGATACACTGCTCCCTATGGATCCAGCAGATACTCAACATCGAAGCCGCCGAGACCGTCTTACTCTTCCTCCTTCTCATCTGACACCTACCGTAGTCGAACAGGGAGAGATACATCGCCTGTCCGATCTAGTTACTATCGACATTCATCAGAATCTCGGGAGTCTGAAGAACGAACCTTCAATCGAAGTCTTGGATCACGTTCAGTTTCAGATACTCCTTCTCGGTATGCAGCTCCCACCATTTCGTCCCGTCTACGAGATTCTTCCAACTCAAGAGACTCTGGCTACAGCTCGAGGTTAACCTCAACTTCTCGCGATCGGTCAATTGACATCCGAAACGGTAACTCAGTCGATACGAAAGCATATGGGCCAAGTGTATCGTCGTACGCTTCAAATTATAGGTGGGATGGACGCTCGAAAAACAAAGAGAAAAATGCAGAGAGAGATGAGAATGAAGAACAAGAAAAAGTGCGTGTAAGCGATCGCATTAAGAGTTACGAAAGTTTCGATGACGATACCTCGTCAGTGAGTTCTGCTAACAGGAACGTTGTATCAGAAGAAGCTGCCGCTCGACGCAAGAGAGATGAAGAGAGGATATCAGCTCGACGTCAAAGACTAGGCTTATCACCTATGCGCAAGAGCAGATCCCATAGCCCAGACTACGGATCCCAAAGAAGAAGAAAATCACCTGAACGAAACGGCAACGACGAGGAAAACGAAGATGACGAGCCTCGACAGTCGGTTTTAGAGCTCCGCCGCAAGTATGATTCTACAAATCATAATGGGTACTCGAGCTACTCCAGGTACGATGACGAGTCTCCGACATCGCGGCCGACACCCACGATCAGGTGCGAGTCCCCGACTTCCGGCACCAGGAGACGGCGCACTGACTCCGGCAATTACAGCCGCGACTCGCCAACGTCGAATCATACCCTGGATTCGGGTAATAAATCAGATTCTGACTCTGGACGAGATTACCGAAGTTCCAAAAGAATCGAATCTCCGCTGCCAAGTAGAAAGAACCTCTCTCCTCAGTCTCGGTCTCCGGATGGACGCAAGTCACCTCTGACCAATGGAACTTCCTCCAAGGTAAGCCATTTTTTAAAATGAAATTAATAAAATTTGTACTCAATGCATTTTTTGTGTCACACAATACTTTTGGCCGTGTAATCAGTTCGTCAATAATAAAAATTGTTTTGGTGATGGTGCTAGTCCCATGGTGGTGAGTCATAAATGATTCTCAATTCCATAATAAATGTTTACTTACCAATGGCGAGTGTATTTTTACGTGCAAAGTTCCTAACGTTCCTCATTTATGACTCCATTTGAGGTTTTAAAATAATGTCATTACATAGCTTAGATGTGCAGCATATCTGCCTTTAGCGCCTTAGAATGAATGGTTTTTGCAGTCGAAAAATCTTAAAGGAGTTAAAATCCATGTTTCTTATTGACGATCATATGAAAGCATCTTAAACTGCTTTATCTTCAGCTTCGCAAGTTTATAAAAGTGTTATCAGTTGCGTTGCTTCCGGGGGAAGTGCGAGGTGTGTCTCTTTTACGACCTCGGAATCTTAGATTAAAAATCTACAGAAAAAAAAATTTCGTGAGACAAATGAAAGTCTCATTTTTGATGAAGCTGTTATTCTCCTACGAATTAATCTTGTTCCTCTTAAGCGCAAAAATCTAGACTAGCCACGGTAAACAACTTATCTTACCAAGAAGCTTGAAAAGCTTTTTGATAATTCGAAATTTAATTGTCGAGGATTGAATTTTTTTCACGCAGAACAAGTGCTTTCAAAAAAACTTTTTGGGCTGCGATCTGCAGGAGTTCTACATATGCAAAGATATTTAGCCTACGTTACTAGCAGTGACCAGCTGTATTAGTGGACTATCTTCACTGAAAACTTTGAACCGTTGTATTCTTGTCACCTAAATCTAATCAGTGAAATCGATGCTTTCGCGACTCAAAACTCAGCTGAACACATTTTAACGTGACCAAATGAGTTTTCAGACAAAACTCAGTATCATTGAGTTAAAAAAAGTACTTTGAAGGATGTTACTCTTAAAGTATGGTTTCTTTTTCAGTGTGTGACAGTTACTAGAGTTACTGGAGTGCTGGTACTGCAGGCGCTCGCTGGGCGACATCAATATTGAGTCAATGATCATAAGTAGTGGCTATTTCGAGTTCAGTTGCTTAGCGAGTTACTATGTAAAATTAGGTTTATTGCGCATTTATTGAGGATTTACTCCGGTGATGAGCCATTTAACTCTGAACCACTTCGCGTTAGACCAAACGATTATCTTTGTACTGCTTCGTTTCATCTCGTCAACAAAACATAGCATCCATTTTGTTCTGAATTTGAACATTCGGAAGAGTATACCTACTACTTCTGCATGGTGAATCATCTCAAATCGTCAGGGACAATCCTCGCTGTTCAACTCTGGTTCCCAATCTTTTGCCATCTTCCTAAAGGATCTTCGGATTTCGCTAGATCTTCTCTAGAATAACCTTGACACGAGATATGGGCTATTTTGATGGATTTCTTTCTCTTCGAAGCTGATAGTCCTCTTCATATTTCTTGAAGGAAACTGAAAGGAAGGTTTACCAATTTCCAGACTTTTTGGCAATCTCGCAGTTGTAGGATCCTACATGGTACACATCAACCATCGTTTCACCTTTTGACGAAACTTAAGCTTCATCGTAATTAAACTTTGGCTAACCTTATATTCATTAATACTAGAATTATTAGAAATCTGTGGATAACAAAAACCACTTATTTTTTGTTTATGACCACTATGATTGAAGTATTATTTGCATTCTCATGCCCCACTCTGTATAGCTCTGACTTATCGTAACATCGTGACATGCACAGTCGAAACCACGATCGAAAAAATTCGACAGCAACGCTTTTTGACGAGTGGGAAGTTGAGCAGACTTTTTTTTTTGCAGCCAAGAAAGGCTAAAAACTAGGTGAACTCCCTTCCCAGTGAAGACTGCAGTTTACGAGACGTTCCCTCTCTTAAACACCATAGCTCTAATTGAGAGATTTTAAGGTTTGAATCAAAAGCAAGAACCAAAGCACTCAACATTTTTAAAAACTTGTATGTGGTTAATACTAGAATAAACTTTTCGGGTCTCGATCCATCATCAGCTGTAAGATCTGCAAAACATACGGGGAACTTAATGAACATGGACTAGATAATTGCACACATTGTTATGCATGATGAGAGAAATTTTGTTGACAGTAATTTCCAGGAAGACTACCATGCTCTAAGAGCTAAACAGAATTAAATAAATGACGAAAAACACAGTAATGAAAAGTGACGACTTTTAAGTTTCGTTACATTGAGAAACTGATCCTTGAAATTTTTACATCGCACTGGTTCTCTGCATGAGATCTTATGGCAGAGTGTAGCGGTGACAAAGCCGAGGGTCTTGAGCAACTTGAGGGTCTTGGGATGGGATTACTTCTTGGCTTCACGTTTGCTTTCATGTTTATGAGTCGCTATGAGATGATCTGGGTGGATAATGTCCATCTGCATAGTGGCCAGTACTTTATCAAAGGTATGTAGACAATGAATTTGTTCCATTTCGAAGTTACTCACATTCTTCTCAGTTTTTACAACATTTAAACTCCCAACATGCGAATTTGAAATCAATGACAAACTTGCTTTTTAGACGCCCTGTCAACTTCATAGAATGAGAAATTGGAAACCTCTGTTCACCGGGAGCTAGGCTTTTTTGCTTTAGGATAAAGTTTTTTCAGTTTTCCTCCCTTTAAGCTTAAAGTTATTGCCATTAAAATACTTTTTTGAGTATAAAACATTTTCTCTTTTTTTTTAAATCGTGACACTCAGGTTCGATTTTAACGTTATTACGTCACACTTAATGGCTTTTCTATTATTTCTATTACAGTGGTCAATACCATGGTTAGAAACTTTAAAAATGAGAAATCTACTTTTACTCCTTCTACATTAACAGTTAATAAACTGAAAGTGTTCATTCGTACTCCGTATTTTGATGAGCAATGAGAGCCGTTGAAACGTGAATTGTTGTCATCAACATCGTTGTTTCTTCCGCATGTATCTCTTCAAGTTGTATTAGTCAACACATTCACTATTGGTTTATTCATTCTGTCGAAAAATAAAATTCTTCAACGTCTCCGTTCTTGTATTGTGTATAAATATAGTTGTGCACAGTGTGCATCGACGTGTGTTGGCTCAACGACCAGTTCATTACGTGTGAAGCGAACACGTCGGAGTTACTCATGGAGCTGGGGCTCGGCTTAGTCACACACCACTACCTTAAGATCTCATGCAGAGATTGTGTAAAAATTGTCGATTCTGATTTTACATTTTTAGCATCTGGCTGCAACGGAACGGAAGTTAGAATTTCCGAATCTTTATTCATACATGAGCTCATATCCAAGTTTAAAACTATGCAGGGTGCGTATCACTAGCTTTTAGAAGGTTGTTTATAGCTTTACGGAGCGCTTTATCATTTATATTTCAATTATGTTCTGTTGTACTTTTCGTCATTTTCTCTCCCCTTATAGTTAGCTCTTAGGATGACAGGAGTTTTATTTGAATTACTCTAGTACATACATCTCTCGTCACGAATTATGCTACACACAATTATCTAGTCGAAATTCTTTCAAATCTCTGTCGATTTTGCGGCTCTTACAGCTGATGATGGGTCTAGACCACGGGTCTAGACTCGAAACGTTCATTTTAGTTTTGAAAACTTACTATGTTTGAAAAACATGTTGAATGCTTTGATTTTTACTCGGAAGTTTTTTATTGAAATTCCTCAACGAAGAAAATCTCCCTTCATTAAAAATATTAAATCTTTGTACTTCGAACGACGGCGATGCAATTGCTGGCGTCAACTGAATTTACTATCTGAACAATAGTGGACGTTAATTTGTTGTTTGGATATCTTTGGGAAAAAACGCCTGTAGATAACGCCCATAGTAAAATTTTTCAATTCATACGAATTTCCTGCAGTATGTTGAATGAGCTACAAACCATTAATATGGAACAAGAATATTCGCATGATTATTGCGCCTGTACTTCACCCGCTTTCAATGCGCGAAATTTTTTCTAGATTCAAACATTCTTGAATATTAAAATGTCGTACGTTCTCATTTGATTAAAGACAAGTACTTTATCGCTTAGTAATAATATTTACTTTATTTTCAATGCAAAATTATCGTTTAATTATAATACTTGATCATCGCTGTTGTAAAAGGAAGAGAAACTAACAACTAGTCATTCTCTAAGTGTGAACAAGTGATATTTTGGAAGCTTTGCTCCAAGCATTGCCTCCTGCTTGAGATGTATGAGGCATAGCTTCAGAAATCACTTTGAATAAAATAGATTTTAGGGAGTTAAAGAAGATCTCAATAGTTCAAAACCCCTCAGCGAACTGTCAGTAACATCTCATACAGAACGAACCGTTGAATTACAGAACTACTTTAAGACTCGGAGAAAAATTTTGAGGTGATTTTGGACATTTCTTGAAACCTCCTACAGTGGTGGAAAAAGTTTACGTACTGACACGATCTAACATGAAATTCTCCAACTTTTTTTCTTGCTTCATGTGATTTCAATTTGAACACAATTTTCCGACGATGCAGTGCTCCGAGTCGTTACAATAACTGGAAACTTTGAGAAGCAGTGTTCTTATCCGTTGAGTTTCATTGTCGTTGCTAATTTTCTTGGATGCTTTAAAATATGGTAATTCGCTCACGTTTTCAGTCTCAGTGAGAGATAAGTATTAATTTTTTATTCGTAGCTCAAATAAGAATAAGATTTAAAGAGACACATATTCGCTTGTGTTTAAATACGCGAGAGAAAACCGTTACAAGAAGATGAGAAAGCGAATTCTTCGAAATCTTTGCGTGGGATTGCGCTGTCATTGGATAGACTTGTTGCATTGAGAAATGACCGAAAATTTGGGAGCTCTGAAGTCTGCCTCTTCGTTGCAGGATTGGTTTTGCTTTGTAAACTAAATTTTCTACAGAGCGTTTCTTTAGAGATTCGATTTATTTTTTCGTGTTTTTTCAAACGAATAGGTGTGCAAATTCTCGTTTCTATAATGTTATTCATCGTTTTCATTATGCTCATCAACACCAGAACCTTCTTTAAAATAACCATTTTTTTGCGTGTGGAATGTTGGCAGAGTGTACGAGCTTGCGGAAGCAATGTTTATCATCGCTAATATTCATAAAGGGCGATATTGCGTTTTATTACCTGCAACACTCAATTATGTTCGACAGAAATTAAAAACTCGATGAAATGAACCTCCGAGATTTTCACACACGAAATAAATAATGCACTGGCGCAAAAGTTAAAGAAGAAGACACCTTGTGACGCACGCCTCAGTGCGCCCCTCGAACAAGGCTACCCACTTGGCAGCGCTCGCTGCGAGGGGGACACTGTCCCGACCTCGGCGACTGCCAGCCAGCGCGCACCCGCGCCCCGGCCTCCCTGTGCCTGCCTGCGCTTCTGACACTTGCACTCTTTCACGGCCATAACTTACTTAATATTTGCTGGGTTCTCTTTCATGGTCACCACACACGTAAAGATAGTGAAAGAGAAACCACCAAAAATTTAGTAAGTTACGGTTTCTCTTTCATGGTCACCACTCACCATACACGTATACAGATGGTGAAACATTCTACTATAACACCTAATATGTTGGTCTCTTTTTCTAATGTCACATTCATGGCCATGGAATACTCTATATTTGGTGGTTCTTCATTCAAAGTCAATGAGGTCGAGGATTTAATGAAATGTTTTACTTTACCTCAGCCGGAAGACGCATAACATTTGATGTTTTCCGTGACCAATGGAGACGTAGAGCTTATGAAAGATCTGCTTTTTCACAACCGTATGACACTTAGCATTTGTTAGTCTCAGCAAAGACTAAGTATTTGGTGTCTTGAAAATTACAGAGTTAATATAGTCAACACAGATTATATAATTATCGAAATGTTTTCTCTTTCATGGCGTGTGAAAGTCAAAAGCAGGGGAATTTGGTTCATATCATGGTCATTGCATTGGAAGAGAGTTTAAATGACTTTCAACTTTTTATATCAGATGGAAAACTTTCTTAGAGTGGTCCTTTTCAGTGGTCCTCGGAACCGAAAGCTGCGGTAAAGATTTGTTCGCCCTTATTTAGTTATGGTAGAATTATTATCAGGAGTCTTTCTTACCTGGGTCTCGAAACATCGTGATCACGTCATCAGTTTCCGTGATGCTTGGCGCTGCATGCTTTCGTTCACAACCGTGGTAGGCGCAAGTAAACTTCGGTACTAATTGCTTCGCTCTTGTAGCTTCAATTTATCACTTTTTAACTTATACGGTTGTTAAAGATATTTACTCATTTGCTTTCACGGTAACTTTACCTATGAAACTTTCACTCGTAAATTCGTAGATGGGCTTCATTTTAAACGTAACTACTCTCTGTCTCCTATTCATAGTTTTTCATCTACTTCCAGCATGAGTGTTAGATATCAATGTGCTCTTTCTTGCACATATCTTATTTATGAATCAGTCATAATATAGTACAAACTTTTGCAATAGATAAATCTTTTCAATAAATTTTATTTTAACTTCCAGCTCATGTGCAATATTCGTGGACCGCTCAATGAAAATCTCTCAAAGTTTTATCGCGTTAGTTATTTACGGTGTTTTGATTTTCCAAAAATGTCGTCATCGGATATTCGCTCGTTAAATTCATGGCTGAGGCGAAGAAAACATAGCTAATTACCGCAGCATCTTGAATTAAATTTGTGCAAGAAAACAAAATGGTTTCTAGCCAGCTGGGTGGGCATCGATTGCTCTGAGTCACGTCTTGAGTTCACACATCGCCGTATAGAGTTGGTTCCTGTACTCGTTCTTTGAAGCTCACTTGCTGACAAACAGCGTTGTTTTTTCGGCTGTTGATTTCGGTCGCTGACTACCGTTCGTTATTTTTGCGTGGCTTAGTTCTGCTCGATTAGATCTCAACCATAACAGATTCAGAACTGTAACACAACTTAGCGCTGTTTATTCATTGACTGTCTACTTTCGAACAGAAAAATTGAGTGTAAAAAATATTATGTTATCAATGGGTAGTTTTAAATTTTGGTTTGTTTATCAATAAAGAATCTAAGAGCAAATCAAGTCACTCATAATATTCTACAGGATAGCCTGGGACAGTCTTCACATTCGATCGTTGAAAGGAAATTGAAACTACTATGCTCGGAGTTAGTTTCTTGGGCAACGAAAAATATGAACTGCAAATTAAGGGCCCTTCCTTTTTCTAGGCAAGATATTTTATTAAATGCTTTGAATAAATACAAAAGCGTGTGTGCTGTGATGTGCTTATTGGTCATTCGTTAACCCCCACGCAAAGTGCATCGTTATAAAAATGTGCTTGTGCTATCATCACCTTAGTAATGAATTTTTTGTATCAAATCATGAAATGAAGCATACAAAAATTCGCTGCATGGCATGTTGACGCCAAATTTCGTAGTTCGTAGCCTGTAAAAAAGTCTGTGTGAAAAAATAAACAGCCCAAGGTTACAGAACGTCAACTGGCCTCACGAGGTAAATTGCAGCGGTAATTATATATGACCTTGAATTTACTGTTTCAGTTCCATTGGAAGTTCTTTCATCATCGATGAATTATTCGACCTAACAAGCATCCCAGTTCGTTTCGTCAGGATTTTGCGTTCATTTCTTAGTTACTTTGTTTTATCTATCTCGCAAACTCCACTGAACGATGTTTTAGAACCCTCAATTCAGCGTTTACATACGTATTAAGCTTCTTTCGATGTTTTTGAGCGAAATAATATCGTCAATGAGATTAGGTTCGTCCCAACAGTCAGTTTTATATGTATGAAAATACGTGGCCCTGCTATTCTCAAATTCGCCAACCTAGATCGAAAGTTTTGGTTTTCAAAAACGACGAATGTGGAAATCCTATTTGCCTTTTCCTAATACGGTTTCACTGTTCACAGTATTATACACTTTGCTAAAGAATCCAAAGGAATTTGAAAGTCGACCGAGACACGGTTTGTGAACTAAATCAAATTTTCGTGCGGAATTAATTGTCTCAAGAGCATAAATACGTTGATAAATACAGTAAATCCATTAAGTACAGAGAACGTGAATCGACTTTAGTATACAGTGGTATACATACGATGCGCATCAATGTGTTGCAGCGTTTTTTTACTCAGAGGCAATTTCTCGATTGCAATCTTTGAGCAGGTATTGCCCAATGTAGCTTGTATGGATCTTGCTCGTGGGACCATCAGTGAACGTTGCATGGGCCGTGAACATACAGGGTGCTTCAAAACAGGAGGTACAAAATTCCACAACAAGTAGAAAATGATCAAATGAACAGTTTTTCTTCTATTAAATTTTCCTAAAAAATGGGGTTTTTGAGATATTAGCTGTTTATTGTTTTAAAGGATGAAATTTAATGACACAACAACTCGCAATATTTATTTTGAATGTATACCTTTCGGAGAATCTAGAGAATATACGCTGCGCATTGTAGCTCTAAAAGTCTGGAAATTAATATCCTATCAGTAGGTGCCGCTTGCTTTTTTATTGTCTGTTCCCTATAGCATTAAAATATATTCAATCCAATAGTTCTTCTGATTATTTACGAGTTCTTGATCTTTTCAACTATCGCGTTCTTTGTTTGTTGCACCATGATTATAGATAGAAATTGTTTAATGAAGTAACTATCGTCGTAATTATTTTCTCCAAAGAACAGGAAATCCTCAACGTCAGATCAGCAGTGGTCGAGAGTAAGCCATCATTTATAAATTCCAGTCTGCAGCACAAGCGTAGTCTCAAATTCTGGCTACATGCACTTGGTCTCTTTAAACCTTGCGACAGACATAGATTCTTGAAACCTTCCGAAAAACGTGGTCTCAAAGTCCTGCTATAAACGTGGTCCCTTCAGAAGACGAAAGATGGGCTTAGTTTAGTTAAGTTCGTTCATCCTATACCATGGGGGCTGGCGCTCCCTGGTTACTGTTAGGTTATCTCAGCTATAGGTAGGCCTTTATAATTTAATTATCACACGCGTGCCCACTTTTCTTCTCTCAGATTTTATGCCTCCTTCACTATCTCTTCATTTTCTTTTCTTCTTTAACATTCCTAATTTGCTGTTTCTATGCGGAGTGTTTCCTGTGTGGGAACTCACCTTGTGCAAAGATTCTATAGTCCAAACTGATGGTACTTTCTCTTGAAATTACCCTCGATGTGTCTAGGGTCTCTTAAACTAACTAATACAGAATGATAATAATTTTAGCAATAATAATAATATACGTGATTTCTTCAAACCTTCCAACAAGCGAGGTCTCTTCATACCTTGCTTTACACATAGCCTCATTAAACCTTGCCACACACGTGACCTACTTAAACATTGCCACATTCATGGTCTCTTTAAATCTTGCCGTATACGTGGCCTAATTAAACATTGCCACACACGTGGTCAAACTACATCTTGCCACACACGTGGTCTGTTCAAATTTTGCCTCACACGTGACCTCTCTCTGCCTTGCCATACAAGTGATCTCTTCAAACCTTGTCACATGCATGACAATGCGACGCCCACGTCGTCTCTTCAAACCTTGCCGTACACGTGGTCTTTCTTCTTGAAGAACTGCTCCCGCGATGGCCGAGTGATGTTCCCAGTTTCCAGAATCTGTGAAAATTTCGAGCGCTTGTTTAAGCGAAAAATCGATTCATACTACTTGATCCTGAAGAAGTATCCAGTAATCGTTTTTTGAGGTCGATTAATTACATATTTTGGAAAAACGACCGATGAAACGCGTTCTTTTCATAAATATCCCCGTTTTACGGAACATCGATGTTACCTATCATGATGGCTCCAATAGCAAGCAGAATTTTCAAACTGTTCACTCCCACCGAGAAAAAGAGCAGACACAGATATCGCATGGCAGCGTTCGTGCCAAAGCTTGCACTGTCCCTGCACTGAGCAAATTTTATGCTTCCCTCAACAGCAAATGTGGGACAAATCGCAGCGCTTCAGACCCAATTCCTCGTGGTTCTGGGACGCGACCTTGTGACGTCGTGGTAGCCCAGTTAACAGGTTGGCTTCTTTTCTGGTGGGAATTCCTCACCTTGTCCAGAATAATGCCCATTTGGCAATCCTGCTTAAGTCAGGCCAATCTCTCTAACGAAGATTACTTGCAGCTTATGAGACAGAAATGTTTTTCCTACGTGAAGTAATGAAGTAATGTTGTTGCTTTCATAATGGTAATGAGATTGAAATAAACAAGTTTTCTTCTATGTATTTGACAAGTATTTAACAAGTTACAATGGTAGGTTACTTACCGCAATTCTAGTCTTTCAAGCGCAGGAAAAATCGTTTTGAGGGGTGACTCCGATAGAATCTCTGTTCCGACGGCTGTAATGCGTTCGAATGATCGTTAGGTTACGTTAACTTACGTTAAGTTACGGTAGGTTAGGTTGGGTTGAGTTAGGTTAGATTAGTTCAGTTATGTTGCGTCACCGCTACAACTCGTTAATTTCTCATTAACGACGGAAAGAGCATGGAAGAAAAGTTGTTTATTTTGATCTCATTGCCATTATACAAGCAACAAATATATGAAAATCGATTAGTGTCCTGTCGTAAACATTTGCTCTTCTATGCTCTTCTATGATTTTTGCTCCAAAATAGAGACCCATCGATGAGTCTGTGGTCGATAATTATGAGTAGTGGACCATTTAATTAGTGTTTCTATAATTCAATTTGAAGAGAGTAAGTGTAATGTGACGCTTTTGTTCCGTAGACTAAACCTTTAAAATTCTGATTGAAGAAAACGTTTTGTCTATTACTCTTTCATTTAATCCCATTATTGAAACCTGAAAATTCCCCGTGTTTTTTAAAAACAACATGTTAATAAAGAATAAACCAAATATCTTGAATAACCAGCTTTTAAACAAGATTGTTCAGCAATTAACTATACTTTTCAAGGGATGATTTGAGTATTTATTAAAATTTTAAATTTCACAATCGTGACTTGAGCGGCGGCAACGATAATAATATAGAAAGTGATAGCGATCGATAAACTCTATGCATTAATAGATTTAACGTGTGCCTGCAACGTTGCGTGAACGCTAACCATTGAAATTAATGGAAAACTAATTATTAAATCAGTCGTAAGTAAAATTACTGACATGTGCTGCAGATAGGACAAACTGGTTATGTGTTTTCAAGCTGTAACTACTTTCCGGATACAAGGTATTATTTATAAAAAAGCTAAAAAATGCACCCAGTGCATTATGAAAAATTTGAGCAGTTACTAGTTTTGACTGTATTCGATGTTCCACACTTACATATACCAGGCCTCTCCTCCCTACGGGAGGGTAGCCGACAGCAGGCCACAATCATCACCCTTAGTCACTGAGAAGGGAGAAAGGCAGCACTGGCCGCACCAGAACTGCCTACTGATGTTCCATACTTACTCTGGTTTTGATAATTTTTCGGTGATTAAATTGATTCATTTATACAAATTTTTATTTATGTTAATCCATTATCCGATCAGTGTAGCTGACATTCAATTAATTTATCCCTTTCACGTCAGCAGTTTTGTACCCATGTCCCCGTTATCCAAACCACCGTCTTATACGGACTGGTACGGGCATCAGGTTATCATCGACATCATAACAAGGAAGGAACTGCTCTGCGCCACTGAACACCGAAGAAGAGATTGAGAAATAAATTTAACAGAAAATACAATACTTTAAGGCTTTTTTCAACAGAGGACCGTATTGTACACTAGGGCGTTAATTAAAGATTAAAGGGTTAGAAGCTAAATTTTTCGATCAATTGAATCTATGTTTAAGATAAATATTTTTAGGATAAATGTGATCACACAGTTCAGAATAACAAGTAGCTTATTTGTTGTAGCTAATTAATGCTTGAGGAAATATCACTTCGGAGGAAATATCTTATTGAAACATCACTTCGAAAAATGCAAATTTATAACATCGTCGTTTTGAACAGTGTCAGAAAATAACGCATGCTAAAGTGTGAAACATCAAGCAGTTTTTATCATGATTCCCGCAACGCAGAATTTCGTCACGACTGCATTTCTGTACGTCTATTTGTTGTACAACTCACGCTGAAAAAGAGAGTCCCGAATGTTGGGTAAACTTCATTTTCTAAAGCTAAGTTTCTGATTTTTTTCTTTTCATTTGTTGTTGTTGATTTTAGTAACGCTTATGTCGTTAAAATGTTGAAATCGTGAATTATTTCTTTGAAGTGAAGAACTAAATAGCAAGTTAATTTTGATTGGAGTGTCTTGAGTTTAGCTCCCATTCGCCCTCTACATTACTGCTGCTAATTCATATAGTCTACGTACGTCTCTCCATGGCCTCTTTCGTTGATATTTTTACTAGATTTGCAAGTGTTTCATCTAATATGTCTCAAACTTGATTTCCAAGCACTCTGCAGTTTTCGGGAGCGGAGTTTTCTTAATTTAGTTCAGTACAAATTAACATGACATGATTATAATTTATGAACTCTAATTATATATTAATGCTTTTGTAAAATTGTTTCAGCATTTGATTTTTTTGCTTCCGTGATAATTCGTAATTATAATGCTTTTAAAACAAATGGAACAGTGTAAAAATGAAAAAACTTCAGCTTACGGAGATGGTTCAAATGGGGCATTTTGTTACATTGAGCGCAAATTCACCATTCGTTCCCTCGTCAAAAAGTCATTCTCTATATTTCCTTAACGAAAACTGTAACTCAATAGAAAAAAGAAAATATTACGACATACGTCTCTCTCGCTACGTGTGTTTTCACAGACGTTGGGCTACTTTATTCCTTTCATCTTTATATAATTTCGTTTTTGAATTTTGTAGTGTTTAAAGCGCTCCTTCAGTGTCAAGTGCATTTTATTATCAGTTTGTCAATGATAGTTGTTGTGCCATTCTTCACAGCAAGACTGCATGTTGATTGATACAAAGTGCATTTCCTACTACATTTAAGTTAATTAAGAAAGAACCATGAATTCGTGAGCTGTTAAAAATGACATGAGGATAACTCTGTTACCACAAACTTTGTGACGCGTTTGCAATGAGCTGTGATCTTTTCCACGTTTTGCATCACAGAAAAACCAGCATTCAGAAGAAATCCTGAGCATTTTTGGAGCATTAATTTTACTTTTATCATTAAAGTTAAAAGTAACTACTCAACTGAATTTTTTTATTCACGAACATTACATAACTTCAATACTTTTCTGTCTTAAACTTTCTGTATAGATTGGGTTAATTTGAGGGCATTGCCAACAGTCCAGTCAATGACAGAATAACACGCCCATTTTATACATTCTCACCGCCTGTAACTAGGATACCAAAGATCTACGTTGAAAAGCACACATTTTCCAGCAGTAATACTCTTCACCTAGAGTTCGAACTCAGTTGTATATTGAAGATCTACCTATGCATCACAGCATAAATTTCATGGTAATGGAAACGTGTGCAATTTTACTTTATAGTTTCCTGCTTCACAGACAGTTGGATAATGTTAACATTAGAGGAACGTACTCAGTTGAAATAAAGTCCTTAAAATTATCGACTCAAAACGAAGCCTCAGCCTCAAATTGCCCCGAGTAGCTTGGTCAGCAAATGTAGTTGCCGTCAGTGCAACGCGTAGAATCCAACACGACGGAATTTACTGTCTTTAATTTGCGTATTCAAACTTTAAGTTCAGCATTCATTTAATTTGATTGGGTTAACCACCAATACTGCCAGGAATAAAATCGTATCTCGATTGACTACCTCTGCTGAAATAAACAAACTAAACCCGAATAACCCGTGTGCAGCAAGAGTCCCTGCAACACCTGGACGATCCCTCATGCAACACCAGCAATGGTGCTACGACGACCTCGCACTTCACGAGCAGCTCGCCGTACAGCAGCAGTGTGTCCGCCTACTACTCCTCCCGCTTGGGCGGGCCGCGCCGGGACCGCGTCCGGGAGCGGGTAGCGGCTCGCCTGGCGCGTGAGGTGGACGAGGTTAGCGGCTGGCGCGTTTTGCTTTTGTTTCACTTGTGCTAACTGCAGACTACTAACTTGTGTGTGTGTGTGCAGTGCTAACTACAGGCTTCTAACTTGTGCGTGCAGGCAATAATTAATTGTGTGACTTGCAGTGCATGCAGGCAATGGTTCATTGTGTGGACTTGCAGGGCGAGCAGGCGATGGTTCGTGGTGTGGACTTGCCGTGCCAGTAGGCAATGGTTCGTGGTGTGGACTTTCATTGCGAGTAGGCAATGGTTCGTGGTGTGGACTTGCAGTGCGAGCAGGCAATGGTTCGTGGTGTGGACTTGCAGTGCGAGCAGGCGATGGTTCGTGGTGTGGACTTGCAGTGCGAGTAGGCAATGGTTCGTGGTGTGGACTTTCATTGCGTGCAGGCAATGGTTCGTGGTGTAGACTTGCAGTGCGAGCAGGCAATGGTTCGTGGTGTGGACTTGCAGTGCGTGCAGGCAATGGTTCGTGGTGTGGACTTGCAGTGCGTGCAGGCAATGGTTCGTGGTGTGGACTTGCAGTGCGTGCAGGCAATGGTTCATGGTGTGGACTTGCGGTGTTCAGGTAATTATTAACTGCATGCGTCGGAATTCCATAGCGCTGACGAAGGATTGCAAACGTCCGTGTTACGTGTGGAAATAATGATTTGACCAAATGAACTTGGTCTTTTCGTGCTGAAGGAATACAACAAATTGATCTTATTTTCTCGACATTAATTTATTTCTTTTGGAATTAATCTACTTCACTTTAGAGTTACTTGCATGTGTTCTTACACTGGTTTGAGGAGTTAATAAAGAGAGTGAGTTCGTCCTGTGTTATTGTTGACGAAAGCAGCGCACGGTAATGAATCATTCCACGTCAATGTAGGTGAGTCACGTAACAATTTACTAACCCGAATAATAATTACCCCTCCGCTTTCGTGTTCCGTCATAATCGACATATGCATGCGTGATACTTTGTCTGTGTAGTGGCTTCATTTTATTCTCCCGTTGCAGTTATTTTAGTAATGTCAATGTATATTTGATAAAATTAATCAACATCGATTTCTACTATTCGTTTCTTCAGAACTTAATGTGACAGTTTTGAATCACATTGCCTTTTTAACGTAACATCGGTATTGTTTTGTATATTTTGCATTTGAGTGCAACTTCAACATGATAATTTGGTGTTTTCCATTTATTTCTCGTATCACCGCTTATTCAGAGAATTTTAATTGACCCAGTAACTTTCATAGTATTTAGCTGCTAAACTTCTGCTACTAAGGCGCTTATATGCATTTTTTGTTGTTGTACTTGCTTTTCGATCACTTTCTGATAAGCGCTCAAACTGCCGTTTGAAACTTCACTTATTTTCACTAACTTAAGAAATGGTTGTTAAATTCTATATTATTCCACTATGTTCAATTTTTTGCTTACAGTCACATTAGGGGTATTGATTTGATCATTTTTACTCTCATGAAATGAAAAACTTCGCATCAGAAGCTGGAAATTGTTTATTATTTAGGTTTTTGATTTAATATAAACTGCCTATTTTATGACGAATTTTCGCTATCGCGTATGCTGAGCACATGTATGAGCATTTATGTTCATTTATGCGTATTTGCTGACTACTCTGCCAATGGCATCATCTGCTCATTGCCGAGCCTCTTGGTTTGACTTGTTTTCAGTGACCCAAAACTTTCTCTTGTATAAATAGCAATATGGCGGTATTTAGCACATTGAATTCGGTTTGTAGCTTAATGGCTATGAACCCTTGCAGTATACTTGCAAAAAAATTGTATAAAGTACCGCTCATTACAAAGAGGACAGTATTAGGTACAGCTTAATACTAAAGAGGACAGAATTGCTTCATCTTAATTCAAATAAGGACACAATTAGTTGAAACTTACCAACCAATAGGACAAAATTGGCTTCAGTCGAATATTTAAGGAGACAGTATTAGCTTCAGCTTAGCGCTAAAGGGGACAGAATTAGCTTCAGCTTAGCACTAAAGAGGACAGCACCTCGCGCAACTTCCAGCTGAAAGGGTCAGTAAAAAGTGCTGCTTACCACCTATGCTTGTGAATGGAGTTCAGCTTATCACCTACGCGGGGATTTATCTACTTACTGTCCTGTACAGAGCGCACAGATCTCAATGCCCTAATTCTGAAGATATCCGTGTGCTTTCTAGACGTCTGGCTCCGTATTGACGTTATTATTAACTTTATTATTATTACTATTATTATTATTATTATTATCGACGGTATTATTACCATTGTCGACGCGTTATTAAATTGTTTGCTGCCTTACCGGAAGAAAAACAGGGTGTGCATGCCAAGTCGTGTTAGGTTTTTATGTTTTCGTCGATACTATGCCTATTAGCCGCGGGTATCAAATCTCAGCTCTTACTGTCAAATCTTTTAGTTATTTTAGCCTTATCACTACCACCGTTATTAGACCTGGCTATCGCGTCGATTGTTACCGACATCAGAATAGGGACGGAACTGTCTCTCGGCTGCGAACTTCAAAAAATTTAAAAGGGCACAAATTTGGCAATAATAAAGTTTTTTTTAGTAATTGTGTTTGATAGGCGCTATTCGTGATACGCAGAACAGTTAAGGATTAAGAACTCGAGTAAAAGGAGTCTTGAAAATTATGTACGCATTTTCTTTGATAGAGATTGCGGATGCACCGAGATTAATAACTCCAGAGTAAATAATATTCGATTTAAGTCGGTCGGATAGTAAATCATATTTTAGCGCTTGAAAATTAGAATGACTTGATTCAAACTGTAATGTTTTGTCATCATTGTTATTATGATTCCCATAATGATTTTAACAATTTTTCTGTGGTTTTGCTCATAATGAAAACATGAGTTAATAGTTTCGGGATTGTGAGCGTGATTGAGCGCTCGAGTAAGGAAGAGTAATGAAATCAAAATAAAATGAAAAATCATAGAAGGTTAAGTAAATGAGCTCTTTTTTATGCTCAGTTCTTAAATCTAATTTCAGGTTTGAATTACTATGCATATTGAGATACGCTAATGCACTTGACCCTGAGAGCTCAATTCTTAAATTTAACATGCTAATCCCGCGCGTACGTCAGTGTCCTCATATCAGATATGATCAGAGGTTTAGCACTTAGAGGTTTAGCATCAGAGTGGTTTAGCACTTAGCATCAGAGGTTTAGCACTTGATGAAGCGTACTTCAATTAAACGACCTTTGTTTACGCTCAATGAGGTAGACGGTGTCTGTTAATGAAATAAAACACGCGTTGCTCTCACTCTTACGTACAAAGTAATTAGCAGATTAAAGCTAATGTTATATAACCTATGAGCTTTAAAGCACTTTCAACAGGTTTTAAATTGAGTGAAAGTTATTGCGTCTCATCGGAATTTAGCCTGCAACTATTATGTTTAAATGTAAGAATAGCCAATCTGCTGTTCTAATCGGGCAACTTTCAGTTCTATCGCTTGTTGAAATATGAATCGTCTATTGAATATTGAAACTAACATTTTTAGATTTCTTTCTTACAAAAATGCTAAAATTCCTGTCTCGAAAGCATTTGTTTAACAGTAATTGTAATTGAAGAATCACTCGAGTAAACTTTTTACTGAAAATGTCTTTTAGATCGTAGTGCAGTCTCATGCAGATCTCAGTGCAAAAAACTGTCCTGCGTTTTTTCTTGATTGCAGTAAAAAATTGCATCAAATCTAGCTATCACTGAAACATGCATAAATTTTTGCATTAAGTTAACTTAAAAATGCTTTCAATTGTAGGTATTTCCCTACGAAAGTTTTGTATTCCTGAGAAATGCTCAACCTTTTTTTCAACCTCAACATTGAAGGTTCATCGAGACTCTGTAATTTACCTGCAGGAGTTTTCTCTCTCGTCAGTTTCATCTTAACTGGTTTTTCTTTGAATTTATCATTGTTTGAGCTGGCAATTCTATAGTTGCTGTGTACATCACTATCCATAATATTGTATTAAGTGTTCAGGTTTCCTCTAATGCTGCATCATCTGTCGGAATGCTAGAGTAATTACTTTTCATTAATGCTGCTGGAAAATTTGCATTCTCTGGACACTCAGACAAGCAAGATGTATTTTTCATTATGAATTGTACAACTATTCGTTTACAGAGCTCGAGTTACCGTAAATGTGAAGGTTATCGACTTGCGGTTCATTGCTCGTACAGAACAATCGTGTAGACTGAGGTGTGATAGCGTTTTGCTCTACTTTATTCGCAATTGCACGCCCATTCATAAAAATCTCATTTCTTGAGGCGATATTTTATTGCTTGTATAAAACAGTCATAAAGATAAAAGAGATATGAGTTACGCTGTTGAAGACATTGACTCAGGAAAAGAAATGTGTAACCGTCCATTGACACATCACTAGAAATAGGCACATGAGAATAAGCAATTCACTGAAACGAAGTTATTCGTAAATTGTTCATATTACTGTTTTGAAGCAGCGAGAAAACATCCAATTTTAAATACTTTTCTTCGTGGTTTATTGCGTATTTGGGCGAGGGCTAAGAGAAACACTCCTCAAAACCCAGGAGAGTAGAAATTCCGCAGAGAACTGAGTACAGCTATTATTCGACCATTTATCTAGCTCATATGGTGTTGCCGTGAATGACGCTGTTCATTGCACGCATTCCTTTCAGTCAGGACGTGGGGTCTGCCCCTGCGACTGCAATGCGTCCACAAATTTTAATGCATTCAGATGAGGGGAGTGAGGACCATGTGAGTGTTATGGGCTAACGACCGTGCCCTAAATGCGACTACATTTCTGGGACGATTGAGATACGTACCCAATAGTTTAACTACGTTCAAACATTTGAACAAAATCAAACACTTGTTAGTATTAAATAGGAACGCGGTTTGAACGAAAATTTAAATGTTACTTTGAAAATTACTCGAAATGTTACTTAAAATTAGTTCATGTATTAAGTGTACCTTCGATTAAAAAAGGAGGAACGAGATTCAAGTGTAGAAGTTTCGTTCCAAGTCTTATTTGAAATAACAGGTACATATGCTTGAATAATCAGTACGCTTGCGCGAATTGTTTTTATCTTAGGGGTAAAATTTTAGGGTGAATCTGCTAAATTAAATGCACACGAACATCTCCATTGATGAAGATCTCATAAGCTAACTATGGAAATAATATGAAGACCCGTGCACTTGGCTGTTCTTATCCATTGAAGTCATACTCTAACATTTTATGGCTTTGTTCTATAACACTATAATGCATTCGTAGTCATTTTGCGTGATTTTGTGAACGCTGAAATTAGTGGTGAAACCAATTCTACATTCAGGTGATGTACAGTATATCCTGTCTTGCTTATCTGTATACCCTTCATATTTCGTATGAAAAAAGCTTTAAAAAGCAAGAATACAAAACTGGTGAAAAGCAACTGAGTATGCTGCTCAAGAAAAGATAGGGTAGACAGGGGCATAAAGAATAAGCATGTACTTGTTTGATGGCCATTATAGAGTGAAATGTAGTTTGAACTTGTCTTTGACCTCCGTCGACGTTGCTACTGCATTATCACACCCATTACTGCAGCGTGATAAGCAGGCGTACTTGCCATCACAGCGAAGGTCATCAATCACAGTTATCATTTAACAACTTCTGCTTTATTATTAAGGTATGTCGCGTTTATTATCTCGAAGTTTCTCCCAAATCGCTTGACGACAAGCGACTCAAGCTGCTGTAGATGACGGAATTTGACTCAGGTCATTTGAATGCCCCAGCGTGATACTGTTCGTGTTGCGCGCTACTGGATGTGAAGTCTCTGCAAATTACTACGGAAGAATCAGCAGATGCAACCGCTCACCTTAGAGGAATTTGATGCTATTGTAATTAATTCACTTGATGCGTCAATGGTTTGATTTCCTTGGATTCTTCCTTGATCGAATGTTATGAGTCAATAGAAATGTGCGCTAGAGTAGTTGTTAGTATTAAATTGTATAATCTGTCAGCGTTTTGTACAGAAGATTTGGGTTAAAATACAGAGTACTTGCGCTCAATTTTAAATATAGATTTCCAGGTTCTCAGTTAAACGTGCAATTATCGCTTTCGCACGAGATGAGATAATTATTTACGAGCAATGCTGCGGGATGGAGAGCAATTAAAGAAATGACGTCACGTGTCCACGTCACAGCTTTCCAGATAAAGTATCATTTACAATGGAACAATCGTATAGCGATGCTGGGTATAAGCGGAAACCAGAATATGTTCGTATTCACAATACGCGAACTCAGGGTTGGTCAACGGCCTGTGACTGCTGCTTGTTACTCCTGAAATGGAAACGAAAAAAAACAAAATTGGTTTTAATAGTTCTCGTTCGCAGGATTCTGTGAAGTTTTCAGAGCGGGCGTGGGCGTGGAGACAATGGGTTATATTTTTCATCTGGACAATGCCTCAAGTGTTGTTTTTCAAGTTGATTGCTGAGAAAATCACGTGCGGCAGATACGACTAAGAATGCAGTCTATCACCAGCCCTTGAATCTGTGTTCATTTCGCTCGCTCACGATGCTGCAAGTCTACTCTTTTATTTGTGTAGGTTTGTGTTGGACCACTCGTCAGAAAGTTACTATAGACATGGAACTACTTAACAACGTGTGAAAATTTTTCGTCAAAATTAGAACTGGGACAAGACCTTTCAGAGGGTTGTACTGTGATTGATGGATATTTTTGTAATATTGCTCCACAGGAACATTAAATTTTATCATTTTGGTTTGAATCTCAGATTTGAGTGTGAAGTGTGAATGTTCGTTCATGCCGACTACAGCCTCGTTTGACTAATTATGGACTTTCAAAACGTGTGAAAAAAGTGTTTGAATTGTAATGAAATGTGTGTATTTTTCACTTTCAAATGTGAACCTAATTCTCACGATTAAAATTATTTAAAAAACAAAAGTAGAATCTTACTGAAGAAGTTGAAACGGACAGTGCATTATGGCCGTGTGTCACTCTAAATCGTTCGTTGACGGGGAGAGATTTATTTCAGATGTTCATATGAAATTCGTTCTTTCGCCTTTGCTGCACAAATTTTTTCTCATAAAGGCTCTCAAATATCAATGTCACGCCTCTATATTTTACGGAATATTTACGTTTTCGAGCATTAACTGAGGCAGTTTTCAGACGTGCTTGATAGTAAACTTCGATTTAACATAAAGCAGCACTCATTGCTGCTATGCACTTATTTTTAATGTGGCATCAACGTAGGTGCAAAATTTGGGTTAGATTTCAAAAGTTCATTGGCTGTCAGACTTTTGAACGATACAATCTTCCCTGGAAAACAACTAATGATGATCAAAATTATCGAAGGTCAGACCTAGTTTTTTTCAACAGTAAGGAAAAGCAATGATGACCATCGAGAGCTCCGCGCTTTTCGTAGATTAATGAGACCTTGGCCAGTATTTTAAACGCTGTAGATAATTCCCCTAATAGATGGACCCTGAAAAATTTGTTGTTGAGTTTCAACTCAAGCTAACTTACCCAAACCTAAGCGATCCTAACTTAAATATTCTGTCGTAAAACCGTCCGAACCTGTTTGAAGCTATCGGAACCTCTCCTGAACTATCATCACTTATTCTAATGTATCCTCACATAAAATAAAATAAATTCAGGGGTATTTAGGGTTCGTGAAATATTCTGGGTTATTTTAAAAATCTGGTGCCGGAGACAAACTAGGAAGTTGGACAGTTTATTGTACGATAATTTGTAAAAAAAACAATGAGGAAAGACATTCGGTGCAACTCATGTCTAATAATAATAATAATAATATTGTACCCATGGTACTGATTTTCACAACTGCGTGAATAAATTTTTCCTTGCGATTGATTAGGTTTCCTCAACTTTTCAGACCTTTGGGAGTGATATTTCTCATACACACTTGGCTTCTCTCAGTGCTCATACTTTCTTCGGAATCTCTGTTTTATCTTTTCTTCCTTTCTATGTCAATTTTTTCAAAATTAGACAAGCGAGAGATTTGCTGCTTTAATGCGTAGGGAATCATATGCAGGAACGCGCCTCGTTCATTGGTTCCTGTTTTTCTTCAGTCTGCACTAATTGGGCACTTTTCTTTGATCCGTTGAGTTCCCAATTTAAGTGGCTAATGAGTCTTACACTAAATGATAGTACCATAATATGAATTATATTTTCTTCCCTAACATTATTTCTCATGCAATTTTTCCTCATGAAATCACTGAAAGAGAGGCACCCAGAGATAAGTACGAACGGACTTAGTGGCCATGAGTGAATTAATGTCAGTAAAACAATAATTTACGCAACTAAGTAAAATTGTTTGCTAATGATAATAAGTAACAATAATTATTCTACCTTCTTGCAAAACTGATAATTATGTTTCTGTGCTTGGTTGTCACCGACGACGTTTTCATTCAGTAATAATTTACCACAAGAAAAATTAAGGTGAAGCCTAAAATCGTGCAAAACATAATTGAATAATAGTAACTATATTATATCTGTAGATTTACCCGAAAATGAGGAATATTCCTTCGTTAACAGAGAGGTTTCAAAACTTCTCATTCCTGTAAATATAGCAAAGTCTGTAGACTTGTTCAAGAAACGTAAGGACATATTCCTGAAATGTGATTTGAATCAACCTCCATCCACAACACAGCGGGTGTAGTGAGCCGTGATTACTTTTCATTTTAAAAGACATTCTCCTCGTGTCATAGCTCTCACAGGAGTGAAGAAACCAAGACTCGACATCGAAAGTGAAATTTCAAGCATTCAAAATTATTCTGATCCTGACGGAAGAAGACAAGAATCAGAACAGCAGAGAACACTGCGCCTTCAAATACAGAGAAAAAGATACAGCCGTCAGCGAAATTCTGAAACTCAGAAGCGAAGTAAAATACAATTTCGAATTGCTCATACTCGTACTCATATTAATCTTTCACACCGTAAAGTGGACGGTTCACTACATGTGTTCATTTTATGACTCATATTCATAATTGTTTCATCAGCAAATCTTTAAAAAATGTTTGAAATTGATATTGAATCATTTTACTCGCAAAGTGTATAGTTATGAACCACTTTGAAGGTGTAAGAATGTCATATTAATAGCTTTCCTCAGCTGGTCTGGAGGAATGGTAAGCGATAAATCCGAGGTAGGTCCGTTAGCAAGACGTGAAAGTGCAAGTGATGAGAAGCCTGCCTCTTTCTTTTTAGCATGCGATGACAAACCCAGTGTCAAGGTCAAGGTGCTAGCAAAATGGCGGACAAATAGTCACGAGAATACCAGTCTAAATAGGCGTGCAGCTATTGCGAAATGTACAAGTATGCATGCACATGCACTACCAAGGGTAGAGAATCGACTGTTTTAACTCTTGATCTGCGAAATGTTTTTAGAAAATTCCAGTAATCAGAGATCCAAGTCAATGAATAGGAATTGTCAGGACATGGGTCGGATTTTTTATTTTTTTTAGGGCATGCACTATTGGATTCGTTAGTTTTATTTCAACTTGGCTGGGTTGAGTGAATTCTTTTAAATTAATTTCTTTTAAATAATTTAGTTGGGTTCACGCAAATCATTGTCACTCGTTAAGGGTTGACATCACGTAATGTGACGGCACGTAAAAGACCTTATGTCGACATTTCAGTGTTAGGTCATTCACGATTGTTGTTCCCTTTCTGTTACTGAACAAGGAGAAAGAGAATGAGAGGGAGGGAGGGCGCACTGAACTTTATCATCTGCACAGTAGAAAATCGATTGCTCGAGATAGCCTTGAAGGTCACCGCCGTCACCGACCCAACTCTCAGCAAACGAACGAGGGAGTGTTGCAAGCTACAACTTTGGGCGCGCGCTGCTACTGGCGCTCTGTTTGCAAGCGAGTTGGTGCGAGTGTAGGACCCAATGGTCGGAGAGTGAGTATAAAGATAATTGCAGAACATGCCGGTAACGTGGTCGAACTGAGAGCTTCCATTGTTTCTTTTGTTATGTAACATCCTAAGATTAAAAGGCTTCATTTCTCCTTAATAAAAGTAAAATAATTATTATAGCATTTCCGTCATGGACTCGTCCAATTTAATTTGGATCGACGTCTGTGCAACGCTGTCTGGTCGGTGCAAATTTGGTTCCATTCGTGGGTTTTGAGCGATTGCCCTTCCCCATGGCCAGGTTAGAATTTAATGCTTTATTTTAGTTTGGGTTCCATAACGTAGTTAAAAAAGCTAGGTCTGCGCTCTCCGTACATTATAAATGACAAAACTGTCTATGGAACTACTTTGGCGTCCTCTGCAAGATTGTGTCATGTGGTGGTGTATGGCAACTAAACCACTTCCCGAAACCTGGACCTGTCTTTCGAGCGCCAATTTCCAGCAACTTCTTTGACATGTTTGGTGCCAACCTTGCTGCTGGCAAATCGCTGCCTGCTTTGACAATATTTCTAGTCCTTTCTCATGTTGAATGATATTTGCTTGTGATTTAAACTTTCTAAAATTGATTAATGGCATGTTATGGATCTCTACAAAATCTCCATTTGTAATTTCATTTACAAAACATTAACAAATGATGGCGACAATAGCCTAAAACAATTATTAACTGCGCAAACTGGTCATCATGACCATTTAACCCGAAGTGTAAATTTATGCTTTCTTATTATTCAAGCGCCCTGTCGCAACACAGTATTCTCTCCGTTGGAACTAAAACTTGGAACTCAATACCTGAGGAGATCCGTGAAAGTAATTCGTCCAAAGTATTCAAAAGAAATCTTGAGAGTCACATCCTATCAGAATACTAGTCATGTAAGATCACCAAGTCAAATCTTGCCTCCTACATGTCTGATCCTAATAATGTAATTTGCCATGGTTAATATCGCCGATCTTCAGTCTGTTCTTAAATCGTTTATCGAATACACTTTAAAATATAGTCCATATGACCTATATTGTAAAATGAAGCATCAAATATCGAGTTAATTATCTCATTGATCAGTCAAATGCGAAACTAGATTAAGTGAATTAGGTTAAACTTTATTGTACACCTTAGAATTACGTGATGGTAGGATGCCCGAGAAGTCGCTGAACTTGTTCGGACCCACAGGTAGCTATACGCAAATTTGACCATTGTACTAGACTAAAGAAACATTCTACCTCTGTAACACCTGTGGTAAAAAAATAAATTGTTTAAGCCCATATTGGGATGCCGTAACTAACATTATGTTTCTTACATAACGCGATGATGAGGCGTTCAATAAATGCTCTTTCGCTAAAGAATTTAAGAAATTGTTGTTGGTTTGTTCAATTCACGAGTGAGGCCATCTGTTGGGGTGACAATTTCAGTTTTCGGGGCTTGTCGTTGTGTCAAGATATTTATTTAGTAATTTTTAATGTTGATAATAATTGATGATCACACTGAAATTAGAAATAAATTATTATCAGCTAAAAATATTTCTTTAAACTACTTGTTGAAGCAAAAATAGGATTTATCTGGTGTAAACTGACCATTTTGAACAGTTTCCTCAATACAGCGTTAGGGATTATTCTAATAGTTGGACAAAGCAGAACGTGAAATTCTCCTGCCGCAACAATGAATGATTTGATTATTTGCCATACGAACCTCCTCATGGGGATACAATAATTATTATTGTACCTATTGAAATTAGCGCCTCCCGGGGGGAATATGGTAGGTTGGTGCTGAAGGTTAGGTGGGCCTGCCTTTTGTTGAAATTGAATAGGTTTTTTGTTTGATTACATCCCAGCTTTTTTGGGTTTGCTGCTGTCCTGTTTATCAGATTCTACTTCTTTCTTCTTCAACTTCTTTTCTTATTTCATGGAATTCTTTCGCAACTTACTGTTTCTATGCACCTTGTGCATAAATTCCGCGTCCCTTTAAACTCTATACCAATTGGTGCCTTCCTCCTTCTTCTCTTTAGAACACCTTTGTTGCGGTAAGGGAGGCTTGAACAAATTCCTAATCTGATCTATAGTCTAAGAATTTCTACCAGAATTTCCTTCGTATATAATTTAGCTGGATCGGAATAGTGAAAAAGAATTGATAGTTTTATTTCAGAACTGCAATAAAATGTTAAAACTAGGTCTTGTAAAGATAATTAATTTTACTGGTTCTATCTAGTTGAATATGGTTTTATTAAAAACGGGAAATGTACGACCTACTCAAAAAAAAAAGAAATTGTATCATTTCGAATATGTATTGGGAAATGCGTCCTGTCGCCAAGTTTACCAAAAAATTTTT
>JACJUY010000030.1:267787-327020 GCA_014220935.1 Platorchestia sp. MABIK
CGATAAGTTTTTGCTGTGTTCAATTCAACCTGAGAGAAAATTCGAGTTTGCGTCGGTGCAAGGAAATTCCCCGAGAAGCGAGGCGTGAAAACACCGCCTATACACACCAGGCCATATTGGATCTGTTGGTCATTGCGACGTCTTTCTGCGAGCTTCAAGCTGTGATCGCGCAGGGTTTCCTTATGAGAAGCTCAAAACTGAAGCAGGGATTTTTTTGGGGATATATGATCCGTTATACCAATTTTTCGCTCTGCTTGTAGATTTGAGAGGTGTTAAGAGAGTGATCTGTTCGTTCCGTGAATTTGTTTATTCGGTTCAGCTATGCTATACCAAGTGCGATATGATGTTATTGAAATAATTATGCTTGAAAATCTTCCCGAAAGTTATACCGGTGTCCGTTCGGGTTTACATCGTGGCCACGTTCAGCAACTCACCTGTTCAGATCATTCGGGAAACAAATGACTTGAGTAACGCAGCCTTGGGTTGCAGAAGAAAGATTCATTCCGGAATTCATCTATGTAAGACGTGTTTATTGAGCGGAACTTTCCATTTTCAATTTGGGCAATTTTTTTTTGTTCTGTTTGAGTGAAAGTACCCATATCGTTGAAGTAATGGTTTTCTTTCAAACTGTAAATGCATACGAGCTTACAACAACAATAAAAACGGGGCATGAAATGCCTCTAAAGTTTTGTATCTTGGCGCCTTGGCAATGCTTTAACCGCGGCCGGCTGGCCACGTTGGGCGATTCAAGAATAGAGAAGTTTAAAGTTTAAATCGCTAGCGGAAGCACCAACAGACAAGATAAGAAGTCAAAACGCTTCTGTTATAGCAAACATTTAGTAAAATAACTTGCGTAAGCATTTTTTCCACGGATACAGTAATCATACTCTGATGCGTTTGTTTTCTTACATGTATACTTGGACATGAATGGTTTATTCATGTCTTTGATTTTCTCGGAATGCTACGATAGCGCAGAACCCCGACCATGTCTCACAGAAGAGCTGCATCTTGCGGAGTAGTTTATTTTCAATTTTGGTTCGCTGAAAATGATGGGGTTGATATCTTCTGCGACTTCTCGGAAACCCTCTACTGTTTATTATTTACTGCGAAATACTTTGAAACAATGTACAGTTTAATAATTTGATAAATTTTATCATCATTCAGATTAGCAATTTCATTAATGTATTCGTAGATTCCATAAGCGCGTCCATTTCAATATTGAAAGATGCCAAATCAAAATTAAAAATGGAGGGATTTTTATCACATAGGTAGTTGACCGTTTATTCAGCATTTGAATGAGTCAACTTTATCAGTTTAGAAATGAATGTTGATTTACTTACATTTTAAAAGCGTTATGAATATAATGAACGTAGGAGAAAGAAAAATATCCAATGTATTCCCCATGGCATTATTAGAAAAACAGCTCCAGAGATGTTCACTGCGCAGAACACAATGTGTCATGGTGGTCTCAAACAGCGCTGGTGCCAAAGCTCCAAGTAGCACTTGATGCATTTATTTTTCCTCATGCAAGTCAGTCCGCAATTGGATCTCATCAACTAGGAATGCGAGAGGCACTCGATTTGTAGCTCTGACTTGAACTAACCCGAAAAAACTAACACGGCATCCTCTCTTTCCTCTAGCTAGCTACACCGACTGAGACTGCGTTTAACATTAGTGTACGCAATGCATCTAATATTTCACGATACATTTTCTGTTAGATAGCATGTTTCCATTGATTTGAAAGATAAGCTTTCAACAAACCTGTTTCTTATGTTTGAAATTTCATAGAGTACGTGAGCACATAAAAACAACACAATGCCTTCAGTTTTAATAGATATGTTCGTGAAATAACGTGTTATTCAAGTTATAAACATCAGATGTCATATTTTTTTACGTAAGAGTTGTAAATACTCATGGCATTTCATTGAAAACGTTGCAATTATTTACACTTTCATGTCAGAAACCATATTTTAAACGCAGAGCTCTTGAATTTACACCGATCAACGTGAGATGACCTAATCCCTAATGTAATATACATGGAAAAGTACTCAAGGTCTAAAATTACTTTTTTGTTGAAATCGTGCCAAATGGAGTAAACTTGTGAAAAGTGATATCTGGCATCTGCATTTGGAGTAGCGAGGCGTCGTCGTCACTCGTCTGATAACTGGATTCTATAGTAGTCGTGTTTGAGTTGCCGTCAGCGAAGGTGTTGTGCTGGTCTTGGAAAAGGACTTCCGACGCTAGGAAGTTCATGGCTTCTTGTTTATGGTTTTGACTATTTTCGGTCGTTTTTTGACTGCTTAATCGTCGTTTATATTTCTTTTTAATTCATGAAACTTGTTCAACGTGCCCGTATTGCGTTAAATTTCATCACAAGTGTCCTTTTACAAGTGCCGGTGTGAGGGAATTTCTAGTCAAGGCCAGTGCACTTCTAGCAACTATTCAAGTCGCTACGGAGACAGTGTCAAATTTGGTGCCGTAGAGGAATGGCGTGCACTTGATGTATCTGTCGCGCTTCTCTACTTCAATTCTCGTTACTTAATTCTCCATAAACAGTATATGGATACATTTTTATCCAAAATTGAGCAAAAGCGAAAAAACTCTGATCTTCGATCATTGTCAAAAAAGTTTTAGGAAAAGTGACTGGTATTGTTCAACTTTCAACTATAACGTTTGAAATAATACACAAATTACTATTACGAAGTAGTTATTGTAGTTTTGCACCTAAGACTTATCTATTATTCGTGGTGAATTTAATTTAGCGGATGTTCATTTCCGATAGCCAAAATGGTTAGAAATTTTTTTTTATTTTGCTTTACTGAAGGGTCATCCAAGTACAAAGTGTCATCACAAAATCAAAATCCCGATTCTAAAAGCAAAGTTTCCACGAAGACAATGCAGCCATCTTCTATTTCTACGTCTCCATTGCACTCAAAAAGAAACCGCCATGCTTCGGACGGGTCGCGTGGCGGAGAGAGCGATTCTTCGTCTTCTGTCGGCAGAGGTTCATCGCCAAACAAGAGGCTGCAGAGCCCATCTCGGTCTTCGCAGTCGCCTAATAGATATGGATTCCGATCTTTCAATTCATCGACGAATTCGGTCGAATCAAGCTCTTCCAAAAACTCATCATCGAGTTTATCATCAGAGCACAGTGCCATGTCCATCTCGTCTACATCTCCGTCCTCGAGTGCTTCGTCGTCATCAGCTTCGTCAAATAGCACTCCGGAATCCAGTCGAAAGTACGGCAATGATACGGTGAGTAGCACTGTGTATACACGAAGACTTACGTGATGGAACATTCAAAAGATTTTCTGAAATTGCGTATGTTTCGAAGGCCATTTCATTTGAGGCAAATATATTTTGTCTTTTACAGAATGTATCGAAAAACGCGCAGTTATAGTTCGTCATTAGGGATGCTAATGAATCAATGCTTGGCCACTGGTGAAAATATGAATTAGCATCGATAGTAAAAAGAAAATAGATTTATTGGTAGCGTGAATTAATAAAACTCGAATCAAAACCAATTAAGTTAATCCAACCTAATGATACCCGTTGTGTGGTTATTTATATACTAGTGTGCACAGCCCGCCAAAAATGACGGGATTCAATACCTTTCTTGAACAAACTTTCCAGACATGGATGACTAACAAAAATATCTACCAGTAGCGGTGATAGAAAATATTTTTGTACTTACGCACTGGTGAAACACTCCTATCACAGATACGGTCATTATGGCTATCTTCATGAGCATGATAGAGAAATGGAAGAAGCGGACTCAAAACAAATAAACCATGGGTGTTGTTAGGTAGTAGCAGGACCCGTAGAAATTCCCCGGACCCGTGGAAATTCCTAGGTGGACCCGTGTAAAAATTCTGTCAATATTACATATCCTATGCTAGCCTATCCTATCCTAATTTATAATAACCAAACCTATCCTGAACGAACACATCCTGAATCAATTCAAACATATCAATGCATGTAAAGGCCATCTTTTCATGTTATATTGAGGAATTTGGTATCCATGATGCCGCAAACCCAAACATCCCATGTTTCTTAAGAAGCGGACACCAAACATATAAAAATAAACAAACAACGGGTATAATTAGGTTACATTTATGTATATATTTGTTAGGTGTCCGCTTCTTAAAAAACAAAGGTTGCCTGAATTTGCGGTATCATGGTTACCGAATTCCTCAGCGTAATGTTAAAAAATGGCCTTTTTACGCGTTGAAATATTTGACATTATGTCAAGAAAGGTTAGGATAGGATAGCTTAGTTAGGATAGGCTAGGATAAGTTAGGTTAGGTAATGTTACGGAATTTTTCACGAGTCCTCCTAGCTTATATAACGATGATATTGTCCATGGAATTTCCACGGGTCCTACTACTACCACCTAATCATACCCTTGGTTTATTTGTTGGGAGTCCGCTTCTTCCATTTCTCCGTCACGCTCATAAGGATAGATATAATGGCCGTATCTGCGATACGAGTTTCACCAGTGCGCAAGGACTATAATATTTTTTATGACGGGTACTGTTAGGATGCATATATTTATTTGTCATCCACATCTGGAAAATTTGTTCAAGAAAAGTATTGAATCCCGTCATTTTTGACGGGCCTTGCACACTAATGTAGTTTAATTAATAAAACTGGAATTAAAATTAATGGTCAATATTGATTTTAGGCCTTTCACGGAAATTAATAATTCCATTCCGAACAATCACTTAAGGAACCCATTTAAAAACGTTTTACATAAATGACATTCTGCTCGCTGATGCTTAATTTTCGAATTATTCAACTTTGAAGTTATAGGAACATCGTATATAAAAGTGAAGGAACTGACAAGTAAATATGCAGTAATACGGTATTGACGTATCGATGGGTGAGGTTGGGTAGGTTATGTTCGGTTAGTTAAATAAACTTACCTAAAATAACATAAATAAACCTAAAATAGCTTATCTTAACTTACCCAAACCGACGCAATTTTTTCCCGCGCAAAAAGTGGGCGTGTCCCGCCAAGAATGTGGGCGTGACCCAACGATGCGGCGACTAAGCAACCGACCATATAATGTTATTCCTATCTGAACATAATTATTGTTACATCTCGAAAATAACGCATCAGCGAGCAGAATGTCATTCTTGTAAAACCTTTTTAAATGTGTTCCTTTAGTGATTGTTCGGAACAGAATGTTTAATTTCCGTGAAAGGCCTAAAATCAATATTGACCAAATTAATTAAACTCGAAACTCGAACCATTCGAGTTTAATAAAACTCGAATCAATCATTTTGCGTTAAAGATCGCGTTATGAAAATATTTCCCACACTTCTAGTTTATTTTACGACTTATAGAATTCCGAAATATATCTTTCCCCAACTACTAAGCGGTGGGTTTTATTACTGAAAAAGTATATCGTAATAGAAAATAACCATGTGAAAAAGTACAGAACTTGTATTATTACTTATTGTCAGAGGTAAATTTGGTTACAATAAATCCCGTCCCGCTCCGTCGATTTAATATATATTAAACATTAGAAAAGGCTATAAATGTTCATGACCTTTCTTCGTAAACTGTACAATTTATGTAGCAGAATTGCTTTATCATATGAAGCAGTGCGCGCTCGTTTGAATGAATTACTTCGTTAAATATATTATTCGTTTCATATTTGCGATGCTGGTAACGAATGATAACCTTCAGCCTAAATTGCTTTAGAACTTAGTTTGTGGCAAAATGATTAGTGAGGATTATTAAAACTTATTAAGCTCAATTATCTTTTTAACTGCTATTTCTTGTATGGAGAAATAAACAAAACCATTGAATAAATTATGAGAAATTAATAAATGTGTAACCAATGTAATTCGAATGCACGTCTATATGATATTGGTAAAGAATGCGCGTTCCTTTCTTAGAACTGAATTTAATAAGATGTTGCCTCATACAATTTTGTTAATTTGAAGACCTTTCTGCTGTATTTCTCCGTGATATATTGAGAAGGGCTTTTCACAACTCATACTTGTTCTTGGATTGACATCCATTTGCTTGAAGTCGTTATTTCAGAATTTTCCACAAGTTTTATACCGGGTTTTAATCTGGGGAATTTGAAGGTCATACCATCTTTCGAACCCCGTATAACCCCAGTTTTCGGAGATACTTCGCAGTTTTATGATGTAAATGAGAGGGGGTATTATCTTGCATGAAAAAATATTACTTCTGAATGCTGCCCGCTACCTCTCCAACCAAAGTTCAAGATACTCCTGCAAGAAAGCTGTGTATGCATTTGAAGTATTTTTGATGCAATCTGGTTCTTTCCAAGGTTCCTTCGATAATCACAGCCCAAATCATCATCTCTCTATCAACTCATTGGGTGCTCAAATGCTAATGACGATTCCGTTCCTTTATCACCCATTCTCTGCTCCAACCTTGGAGAGTAGTGAGCTTTTCATTGGGGAGCAAAGTTGATGAGAAGGCAGCCCTAATGTACTTCTGTACCCACTTCAGTGACTTCTTGTTAGTGGAGGCTTTGACGCTAGTTTTACTGATGCAGCAATATTTTTAGATGATGATATCGAGTATTTTTTTTCACACATTTGTCAAACCAATGCAGTTTAAAAATTTCCATTCGTCAACCGTCACAGCTTCACATTTAGTTAGTTAAACACAAATTAGAGCACTTGGATATTAATTTGTTGCATATGAAACACTGTGATTCAAGCAAGTACGGTGTAGCTTGTTCATATTTTGCATATCTGCGATTTTTTTCAAGCATGCGCATGTAAGGAGTGTCAGCATTTGTGTAAATCCATCTCCTAACTTTAGAGAAAATATTACTTCGTGAATGATTTAATACGCTGAGTAAAGTCGCGCTGAATGTGTCTACCTGAAGATTTCCATGAGGCTGACGTCATGAACCAAAAAACGGCTCCCATATAAGCAGGGTGTGAAACTGATGTCTAGACACGGTCTCCAATGTAAATAAAAATTGCTTGTTTGGAAGGGATAGTCGAATTACTATAATTTTTTATTATTTAATAATGAAAAGTCTTCATGGAATTAGTGCTTGTAAGCAATAATGAAAATTTCGTGCGAACAATCGTTTTTAAACGGCGTTCTTTAAAATTGTGTTTTAGAGCTTCGGGAATGAGCCGGTGAGCTCATTCTGAAGCCTATTAACGCATCTTGTCGACCAGTAATATAATAAACTCTTATCACCGTTCATTTCTTGTCAAGTGGCCCACTCAGGAGATGCAAGCGCTTCTCTGGTAATTACGTTGAAATTCTGTGTGCTGCGTGGCAGGCTGGAGGGAATTATTGATAATACCTGTCCTCGTCACTGGTCAGTGTAGCTCTTGGTGGTATAAATTTGCTTATTAGTATCTCTAGCTGCTCAAACGTTCGTTGAATGACTAACGTTTGCTCTACTCAGCTGTACGTTTGGGTGCTAAACCTGACGAGTGTCTCGCCAGTTTCCTTTTCTATGTCGCTCCTGTGAGGGTAACTAGTGAACAGTGCCGCGATCGATTCTGTTTTTGACTCTTCATCTCATGTTTTTTGCTACCTCTGAACGCTACGTTTTTGTAAGCTGTTGCAGCGGGCTTTGGCGAGCGAGATACTGACACTTGGCGTCCTTGCTGTATCACTTGAACTTTTTTGGAACTTTTTTGTCAATTTCCACGGTGGCGGTCGCGGTAATTATGCGAAACTTGTAGTTGAAATCAAATTATTTTGCTATCCTAAAGAGCTCTAAAGAAATAATACGTTCACAACGGATGACAAAATGCATTGAAACCCTTTTGCTACAAGATTTTTCCTATAAATTATAATAATGGAAGTTTTGAAAACTTCAAATGCTAACACAGTCGGTTGTATACCTCTTAGAAAATAAATTCCTGCATCGCGAAACATTTTGAAATTTTTCAGACATGGGATTGAAAAATAGCATGCTCTTAGTATAATCACGGAAGAAAGTTCTTTTAGTATTGTGTAGTTTCATCGCATTTTGTGCCACGCGGCACGATTTAACGAAATGAAGTTCAGATGTATGTTGTGTTCTCCCCCAGTCACGCAGCAAAATACAGCGCCCGGTTCCCCCTGTCGTGTATGGACATAATAAGAGATTCAAAGCACCCAAGCAGGGAGGCCTACGTCGAGGTCGAGCGTTTGCTTGGCGCGCGCTCGTATCTGTCAAGGTTATGCCACAGTTGAGCTGATTTGTTATCGCCCAACTGACCAAGGTGGGCTGATTAGGCTCCCTTCCTCTGCTTGCTACTGCTTTGTTACTTCTGAGTTGACGTTTGAGCTTTCATTATTTACTTGTTGAGATTATTGTCTAAAAATGTGGGGCTTGCCACTGGTTTGTTACTTTTGAGATGACGTTTTAGCTTTCATTATTTACTTGTTGCGATAATTGTATTAAATATGTGGTGATTAAGTTGTTCAAACGAAATCAAATTGGTCAGTTGAATGAGATACATGAACTACAACCAGACTCCATTGCAGTTCTCTGATTTCATTTTCCTCTTTTTAATCATTGTATGCCGGCGTATTTTTAAAATAAAAGTTTTACCTAATCCTAAAATTCCTTTGATTTAGTTTCAAAAAGTAGTTTTGCATAATTTTTTTAAAATTTCATCCTCGCACTATTACATAGGTGCGACCTGCGCATTGAAGTATTTAGGATCTGTCTAAAATATTTTTGGCCGGCTAACTAATTCCCTCCAGATACAATCCCCTAACCACTTTGGAAGATTACTTGAACAAATATTTACTTTCAATTTTCAATACAGCGAGGATGTCTGTTTGCCTGAGGCGAGCATCTCAGGAATCTATTCACATGCGAACATATGTTTCATGTTTACCAGTTAGATTCCTGATAGAGTAATATACGAAATCAAAGCTAGCCTTCATTTTCTCGATTTCAATTCATTTTGGAACGCGTTACAGGCAGTCTATCTGGCAGCCAATTAGTTTTTCGGCTCACCTATGATACCTCCTCCTACCCTCAAACGTCACGAAAGATTTTTCAGACGTCTTTGACAGTTAGGTTTCATACTGTAACAGACGTGTTTTTTTAACGTGATTGTCAAACTTTTTTACCGTTCGCTTGACCTAGTTCGCGTAAAAGCATCTTTAACGTTATTCGGATGACAATTCCGTATTATTTTTCACTGCGTGTTAAATAATAGGAGAACCATGGCTCATGGGACTAGAGAGATCTCCTGCTTTGAGTTCGGAATTGTAACAGTGAAGTATCTTTTATGTTATTTATCTCCGAAGTTGAATTGATGGTTCGGGGAACTTTACTTGGGGTCCCTACTCCCTGATGGAACCGCCTCCCTTTGGTATCTCCACCTGTCAAGGCTGCTTCTTGCGCTTGCGATCTTCTAGCAATTGACGCAAATGTCGTGACATTAAGTGCATGAACAGCAGCAGCCTAGCATCTGCAGTGCATTTCATGGTTGCTTTATTCTCCAAAGCTTTGCCAGTCATAGGTTTTGAGAAAGATTGGCTAGCGTTTATACCTACTGTCGTCAGTCAGATTAGCGAGGGAATTTTAAAACCTTTATTGCGGAATTCCTTTTGAAAGTTGAATTAATTTTTTTAGTATTGTACTAGACAAGACTTGTCATCTTGGAAAACAGTGATACAAAGCACAAAAGGTTAAGTGAGCGTACTTTTTTCATTTGGATTATTGTTGTGCTAAGATTTCGCATTCACCCTGTGCATTTTGTCATGCAGGTAATCGAGTTCCGTGCATACCTTCCATGTATCTATTTTACGAGGAAAACTTTGTCTTGTACAACGTCGCATAATGTTAAACGAAGTCTGTACCCGTAATTATTCACTTCAATGCACCAGCTTTCTCGTATTGTGTTTTATTTCCAAGTGCGCTCTCCAACTCACCAGATGGTTCTGCCATGAGCCTCGTCTTCGTTTGATCTGCAGCTCGCTTGCTGGGAAAGTTAAGAAGGTGACTTAGTCGATTTTCTTGAGAAAGTCAGTGACTGATGCGACTGTGGTCACTTCGTCATAGTCGTTAGCCATCTGACTCGGCATAGTCAGTGATGCGATTTAGATGTTAGAAATTTTCTGATTTAAACCGCTGAGACGTATTAAACGTCACTGGCTTCTGGAGGATCTATGCTGTGTATAAATTGTAAAGTCTTGACTTAAAAAATTTCTGATAGAAAATTAGAATTAGCTTACAGCTGACTTATTATTCACTGTAGTATTCAGATTTCACTACTGTTCAATCTGCGTTTAGTTATCATGTAAATTCTGGAGCCGAGATCTTTCTTACAATACTGGTTATGAACAACATTCAACTTTTGTGAAGATTTGATCTCTTTTAAAAAATCACGATGGAAGTATATCAAATGTATCGCCGACGCGTGTTCTGAGCTGTGTGTGTCCGTGTTTCTGCTTCTAATTAAGAAGATCTTTCTAGTCCGGTGCGCTACCGAGTGCCTAGTAAAGAATCTCACCACTTCGTATGGAAGTGAAAGTTTCACGTTTCTCGATGTGCGTCTGGCGGGCGGGCAGGCAGGCTTGCATGATTCTCCTATGGTTGATAATCGACAAACGTGTATTCATGTTCTGCATTTAGTTTTTGTAAGGGTAAAGTGTCCAGAAATTAATTAGAGAGTTTGTGTAGAGGGAGGCTGTTTTTAAATTTAATTCGCGAGCGAGATTGCAGGCTGCGTTGCGTGATCTTTATCTGAGGCGTAGTAATTTTTGATGCACGAAACTGTGGATATCTTATCGTGTTTGAACTTGAACAGCATAGTTTTCAAAATTGTTTGTTAATAGTCTAATTTTAATAGCGATTTAGTAGTTGCTCTGGAATTTTTATGAATCAAATTGTGTGGCTATTTCATTTCATTGAAATGCTCATTTGCCTGCTTTACTTCGATGCTTTATCAAGTTTGAAAAATTATGACTAGGCCAGATTTGGATGTGGCTGTAAATTATAGAACTAGTGTTGTTTATTTCGTAAAAATTTTTGGAATCACCCTGTCCTGTTGATACTATTATATTCCTCGCTTAATCCCCGCAGCCGTTCAAGACGATTTCAGCAGTGATAATAACTACGAAATTCGGATTACATTTTCCGCTGGCAAAAACCAAGATCCCAAGCTTTACACCCTCCGACTCGCCGTGATGGAATGTTGAACAACTCTAGTTTAACCATTTTTCGATTCACCTACTTGAGCGTATTATGCTTCGCTTTCGACCATCGTTTTATTGTTGTCAGTGGACTGATGCACTATAACGTAATGAATCGTTGTCAATCCAACGGATGAAATTTTCAGCAGTGGTTCATTTGAGTTGCCATGGTCCCTGATTTCGAAACTGCACTCGTACAATTTGACAGAGTTTTCTTCTTTGGCCTGCAATCTTTTTCTTCTAGAGACCACCAATTGTGTGCGCGGCAAACAAGGGCTCTGCATGCTGATCATTTGCGTCCGTCTAATTCCCTTGTCTAGTTCAGACTCTAATGTAGTGACTCAATTGCAAGAGTTATGTCGCGAAAATTGAAGCCAGCTACGATTCTAATCGATGGTTTCGCTTTTGTGGAGATAACATGATGTGCGGAAAATTATTGTTGAAGTTTCTAATATTATTTATGAAATTCTTTGCATCGGTAAACACTACTCTGGTTATCGTATTTTTATTTAAACACATTTTGATGGTTTCGTCGTACTTTGGCTGAGTTGGCGACTCGCATTCTAGAATTTGCAACGCTTACAACTCGAGTTTATTGATAAAATTTAGCAATGAGGGGGATTCTTTGTTCGTTTTTGATTTATATTTTAATCCGTTCGATGGCGTGAAGTATCACTGCGTGTGTACTTAACACTTGATTATTTATCTAGTTTGGTGGTCAAAATTCGAATGTGAATAAAAATTACTTGAGGTGGCCCATACTTGCGTGAGAATTATACTCCCGTATTTTATCTTGCCGTAGTGGAAACAGAGTTTAACCAAAATTCAGCGTGATTAAGTTGCATGCTGTGTTTCATGCCTTGAAAGTGACCTTGCCCGAATTCTCGCTTTCAGTGTTCAATGATGAAGGCCGAAATGACGCTTGATTCTTTCACGGAAATTCTCACACTTATGTCATCTCCTTATCATTTATGTTTCAAGAATTTTACTATGAAAACTTCACTATTTTTTCAATACTGCTAGGGTAACTTACCTTTCCTATCTTCTCGGGATGGTAAAAGCTTTTGGCCTTGAACGCGTATGCTGCATCTTTCTGCGTGTATTTATTTCGAGTACTTCACCTACTCTACGTATGTAATTCCGGCTAGGATGAAGAACGCACTTCCGTATCGAACATGTTTATGTTTACATTAATAATGATGTGAAACAGGCTACCTCTGGGGTGCGAAACGGGCTATCTCTGGTATGTAATTTTAGAATGTTATCTTTTGACGTTGACTGCACACAATAACCATGACTCAATTACTCTTCGCTCAGCTGCGGCACGCAATAAGACAGGGAATATCCGCTAAGCTGTGATCAAGAGCTAAAGGAAGACCTGGCCCGCATTAAAATACGAGGGTTATTTAAACTATTAGAGCTCGAGGTTCAAGGTCTAGGATTGATATTGTGTACACGGAATTAGGAAATTACTGCGAGCTCTTGACCCTAATTTTTCCTTTCTTGTCTTTGATTAGAATAGCCTCACACACAGCTTCGAATCCCAGGCTCACTACGCGTAATGCTGAATTCTTTGTTTGCTTGTTAATTTTATCTCTTCTGTGCATTTGTGTTCCACCTCGCTTACCGAGTTTTCGTTTGAAGGTCGAATCGGGAAAACTTGGTTTTGCTTGCATGTGCGTTCGTATGATTAAAATAGTTCGGCAAAATAAACTTTTAGAAATTGAATTTCGTAATTGTTTTCGGATTATTGTGGATTGAGTCACAATTTATTGTTTTAAGTGATTGTTTTTTATTCCTCAGTGGCTTGATCCTTAACTCAATAGCAATGTTTGAAAAATGGAACCTTTGATTTCTCTACTTACAAATTTGCATCGTACGTCATTTAGCTTTGTGCACTTTAATTTTCTTTTATACTAATTAGGCTCAATTTAAGTTTTCGTTTACTCAAACAGTATTAAATGTAATTTAAATTAATTATAACCTCATCAGAATTTGTTTTTTTTGATGACACGTTGCCGAATCGAACGTTACACGATACTGTTTGCTTTTTGTTTTCGTAGAGGCATTCGATGTCATGCTTTATACTCACACTTCTTGATGGATATTGAATGTATTTCTAAAATGGAAATTACAGTGTCTTCGTCTTCATTTGTTACCTTTTAATAGATGAACTTCTCTTAACTCTATTTCAAAATAAGGTTGAGACCTTCCTTTCTTAGTAATTGAAGTTCTCATTAGTGATTTTAATTAGAAGTGAATTGTATCGACACATTTTGAACATGAAGTGTTTTTGCGCTTGCCAGGAAGTATGATTAAAAAAAGAAATATTGTTTACTGGCATGGTGAAATCGGCAGTGAATGAGAGTGCATCATAATCTAAACCAAAATCGTGTACGGCTAAGTATCATGACGAACTAGAAAGGCGGCTTTGATGTGCGTTGTGATAGTTATTCCAAAAACATTTCAAGAACAGCAACAAATATTAGTTTTGACGCTAAAGTTTAACCATTTATCGCCAAGCTCGAATTCATTGTTCCAAGCATCAACATAGTTATAAATCATTGACAGATTACTCCAGACAGAAACATTAATAACAGGTGGAATGCAGTCTCGCTTTAATACTTGAGAATTATCACTTGACCTCAACACATTGCGATCCACAATCTGCCACCACTTGGGAAAGATATGAGACAGTGAGCACGTTGAGCGCTGGGTTTCCTTGTGCTCTTAGTGGCGGGAATGATGAAGATATCGTAGTGATGGTGACATGTTCTTTCGAGCCAGGGAACTGACCCATATCTCATCGTATAGTTACAGGTGATAAGAAATACATCTTTATGGCATTATTCTGCATTAAAGGCTCTGGGTTAACCAGGATAAATTCACGTCCCCGTCCCTAATGAGAAGTTTCTTGCAAGGGAATTAAGGCTTGGTGTGTGTGGTGTGATTGCCACTTGATTATTTATTTCGAACATCTACACTGCAATCAAATGCTAAGTACTGGTTCAACTGTCAACCGATGCAACTTGCGCACGACTTTATTTCAGAGTAACGTCTATCTTTCACCAACAGAAATACGCTCCTCTTTCTGTTTGTTCTTAAGATATTATAAGACAACTTTCGTGAAAATCACGAAGGATTACACAAATAATGAACTGCAGCTAGCCTGTTGTAACCCATTCACAATTTTTACCAGTCATTGCAATAAGTGACGTCGTCTTTTCGTCCCCAACAAAATACTCTGAATGTTGAAAATACTGAAGAAAAAGTCAAAATGTTATTAAAACTTCAGAAGTCAAAAATGTTAAATGTTAAATTCATAACTTCTTAAGCTCAAAAGTGGTTGAATTTAGCTTGACGGGACTGAATAAGTTGTCTCCTAAATTTCAAAAGATGGGTGACCAACACGACGTATATTCTATTAGTTGAAATTAATTATTCAATTATACACTTATGCACGAAAAAATTCATATCATTTGAAATTTCTTCTGATTCAACCCAATAAAAGTTTGAGCTGTCTTTTGTGGCGCCAGTGAGCTGTGCATTATGGGTGACTACAAGATTCATTGTTCCACCATGCAAGTGTTAGCTCGTAAAACTTCATACAACTTGCAGTGCATAATAGTTTACGTTTACTTTTGTTATTTACATGAAGTGAAATCTTTTTCAAATCTGAATCCCATCTTTCAGAGTAACTTAGATGGGCGTTTATTGCTCACAAAATGCTGTCGATGAGGGTTTTACCCTATTCATGGCCAGAAGGTTAATGTGAACCACGTCTGATAGAATGGACTACTTTTTATGCGTCCTTCATGTGGGGAGCCAGAGAGTGGTTCACAACTTTTCTGCCTTGTCGTGTTTTAGGGGCTGAGGTAGACAAACATAACTCCGGCATTTGCCTTTTATTAAAACAATCATTGTATATGACCCTGATCACGTTTAACTACGACGTACGAGAAAACAGTGACACATGCCTGCGTGTTTGGCTAATATTTGAACCTTGAGTGAAGTTAATAACTATGTTTAAATTTTACCTTTAGGTTTTCGGAGGTAAAGGTATTTTGTCTTTTGCTACGACTTGATCAGACGTTAGATAAAATGTCAAATTTTGAGTGGACCTGCTTTCCAAGCCAACAGCAAAATGAATTGTTGAAAGCTCCTTACATTGCTGTTATTAGTTAACTAATAATAGTTACGTACAGTGGTCATGTTTTTTGAAAGCCTGAGAAAACATTTGTTATCAAACGCCTGACGAGATAAATGGCATCATGCGATGCGAGTAGGTACTTCAGTTTTCCCTACACGTTACACAACAATTTGATAAAGTTGACTTTTTATTCGTCACGCAAGGATAATTTCTTAGAGATGCTTGCGACTAGAATGGTTTACTGGCCTTAGGCCCGGTAAAGTTCCAGTAAGTTGCTGATATATTTTACTAATTATTGCGGCGGAAACGGTCACTAACAATATTCTAACGGTTGTACAGCTTGCCCGCTTTGAAATATAAAGGTATGCTAACAGGGCAAAAACACATGGATGATTAAACGAGTCAATGTTTGTGGATCGAGTGTGCAGCGGCCATAATCGTCCTACACCATAATGAGTTGTGAGTTTCATTTTCCGTTTTCCCACAATTGCATTCGCATGGTCTTGTTGACCCAGCGCAAATACAGGCCTTGATGGCATTTGGCGCTTGTCCTTGTACCCTACAAGCTTAGGGCTTCATTTCCACTTCAGTTTAGGAATGTTGATATGAGCTGCAGCTCTGTGGATGTGCATTGTTTCACCCGATTAAATGAACGGATCGATCGCATTTTCTACACGTGCTCGTATTCTTTGCGAGTGTAAAATAACTATCCGATTGGATACGTATACAACTCATTATCTAGGTGTACTCATGTTCAGTCTACGTGCGGAGTTGTGATTGCATATGTTCCCTTGTCTGTCCAGTTCGTGACAGGCGCGCGCCCGCGGTCCAGGCTTCGGTCACTTGAGCATCGATTGCTGTGCTGCGTCAGCGGCGCTTACCTGACCTACATTGCGGCTGTGTTGTGCTCGTTGTGCTGCGTGTGTTGTGCTCGCTGTTTGGTGCTCACGTTTGTCCATGAGCATTGCAAAAAGTAATAACTATTGTTTCTTTGCATTTTATCTTTATTTTCATTGGAAAACACAGGGTACCGAAAAATACGAACAAAATTAGACATCGAAAAGTTTACAACGGAATTACGCTTATCTTGTTCGTACAGATGTGCTCCACCAGCGGCTGCTGTAATCGTGCTTACCAGCCAGCAATGCGCCCAATGACCCAAGTACGCTACATGGCTGCCAATTGCTATCTGTGCGAACAATACGCATCACGAGACTGTTGTGCGCAGGTCACATGCTCACCACATGCCTGGCAGTTTATAGCACACGACCATTTCATGACTGCTTGCTATTTCCATTCAGTTTCTTGGAATATGGGATGGGTGAACCTTGCTTGCTTCATCGCATGTTGTGAACATAAACTCTTTTTATAGAACTGTCTTTGCTTCCGTTCATCCAGCAAATTTAACCTTTTTTTTAAAGCACTTGCTGACCTAGATTTGTTGCTCGTGTTATTGCCTCGTTTTAGAAGTATCTTTTTTTTGACGTGTCACTGCATTTATGCTTCCTTTGTTCCATGAACATTACTGTTTAAAGAGTTGATGACCCAGTTATCGAAGGTAGTTTAATGGGTACCCAGCTTTAATAAGCTTTGCTTATTTCTAGTTGGTCATTTGCGCACAGAGGGAATTTTGAAGGTGGAAATCCAAGAGTATTAGGTAAATTTTACCTTGCTCTTTTGATAGTAAAATCGTAATGGTTATCATGCTTGGTGATGCGAAGCTAAAATATTCTATTTTAGTATTTCTTAATACATAGAAGGACCAGCTCGTGAGTCACTGTAAGTAGGCTACGTTAATATTGAACGAGGCAACTTTTAGCTCACGCATATAGTGAAGTGTTTTGGATTATAGGATAGAGTGCAGATAGCTAACGTTCATGTGGAGTCAATTTGACTAGTGTGTCGTGCTAGGTGAATGGTCTGCTACTTTCCAATTCAAGCATGAAAGACCCCAGTATTTCCCTTGTGGACATTTTTTTTTTAATAGTAAGTTTCTATAAAAGGAAAAGAGAAATGTTCACTGCTTTACCTCATTTCCTTCTTCTGCTAATGCTGCGTCAGCGTTAGAACTGTGGGCGAGACAGCGTTAGAATACAGCGCTAACACAAATACAATCCGGCACTTATTCTTCTGTTCTATGCAAGACTTCTGTGTCCGCCATGAAAAATAGAGAAGACGTTAAAGCTACCTTTTCCAACGTGTTTGTATAATTCAATGCGGTATTGTTTTCGGCCTGTTGCACAGCTTCTTCAAAAAGTAGAAAAATATGCTCTGTTGAATTCATCTTTCTTTTGTAGAACCTTTTTCCTTAGAACTGGTTCCGCAAAAATTGTGTGCATATTTTCAGATTAGCAAATTTGACCTGTTGGATTACGCTTTTGTGCGCACTGTGTAAAGAGCAGAAAATAGTCACCAAGAGAATTGGATCACGCTCTCAGTAAATTGTCAGAACTACAAAAATTGTGAGACTAAATGACTAGATTTGCAAGAGTTCTAAAAAAAAAATCAATGGCTTTTGGCAGTAATCAGTTCTGCTCTTCGCTAGACGTGCCGGGTTGGGGAAATTATCTACTGGCAAACAAGTGAAAAAATGAGATCATCTGTTCTAAATTTTTGATTAATTCCTTAATCTTCTTTTTCAAAATTGGAATTTTTCGGTAAAAAATGAAGCTAATCGTTCAATGAGGTATTCATTGATGGAAAATGACGGAAAGGAAGTTCCAAAACGACTAAAATGCTTTTAAAATTGGTGTGACATTTCTGTGAGGGACAGAAATTCTCTCCGCTTACCAACTTTACCTGGTAGGTTTGGGATTCAAAGAAAACTCTATAAAACTAGGAACACGATTAGGATAAAGACGGAAGACGTTGAGCAAATGCATTAAAGCTTGACAGTCAGGAATTACCGACCAAATAAAAGCATCGAACGATGGATTCTCTCATAGAAGACTGGAGTTTCCTAGCTGTAGAAGGGAACAATACTTGGAACTTTTTCTGGATTTAGTTTGTGCAGTTCCTGCTCAAATGTGGGAACGATGTTGTATTTCTTGTGCGTCTCACTCTCCCCTCCAATGAGCAAAACGTGGGAGTTACTCACCGTGACATTTCCGTGTTATTACGTTGCTTAAGTGAAGTGAAGCCATCGGCAGGAGAAATCTCCTGTCGATAGCATCTTAATGCAGCGGTAGTTTCTAAATTATATTTTGCTACATTGTGTGATACTTAATGTTTTATATTTTCCATTTAATTAGATTATATTGTATTGTGTTGGGATTAATTATATTATGTCATGTCATTTTATATTATATTTCAATACCATAATATAAAAACTTGAAACTGGTATAGGAGTTCATTTATGTTATAAGTTCATTTACGTTAGTTTTAAATTTCAAGTTAATGCAGGAATGTGATGTACGGTATAAATGCGTTCATTGAAGGTATATTTTGTGTACCGAGTGTTTGCGTGAGTACGCGCAGGCTGTAACCATAAGTGGCAGGCCGTGTTGTGGGAGCTCGTATCGACGCGCTACGGGGGGCTGTGCGGGCCCCTTCCACGCGTCGCGCTGCAACAGCGAAAGTGAATCAGGCCAATCTTGCGTCCTGCTGAATGCGGTGCCGTGCCAGACCAGGCTGCGCTCTAATTCTCTCGAGGTTCTGTGTTCGGGCAAACATGTTGCTGGCGCTGCTGTTGGCATTCTTAGTGGAGTTTTGTTCCTGGAACCTATACTTGGGCACACATCGTGCCACTACAATAGGAGAGAAGCTTTGGCATGACGCAGATTCTGGCACGTCAATGGTCCACCTGAAAAACAAGATTGGGCAAGGTCAGCCGGCGTCCTTGCCTAGCCCTGTATTGACTCACGTGATCACTTTCCTACCAAGTGAAATTCAACCTTGGTGCTTCGTATGTCTAGCATCTGAAGTTTAGGCTGAGAAATTTGTACTTATGGTATTGACCTTAGTTTGTGGCCGATTATCTCGAGCAAGAATCAGCCAGTTGACCCTACTAGCAAGAATCCATCAGTGTTAAATAGTATCATTTAACTCTGCTGTTGTTTTCGATGTTGTTTAAATATCATGCTCTGGTATTCTTCGAAAACAGTCTGCGATTTGTCTGAATTTTTGTGCTGACTTATTGTTTTACACTAAATAGATTTCGTGCCAGAGTTACCTGTTAATCACCACTATTGTATTCGTATAGCTTTCATGACCCATTTTGTATCGATCTCAAATCCAATAAAATAGAATGTTTCTCGTCTTGAAGTGTATCTGTGGGACTAAATAGTGGTATAAGAAAAAACAATCAATTCCTCGTCAATATATTATTAGCGCAAGGATTTTTTAATTCATGCAGGGATAATCGATTTATTGGCGTTTCGTAAGAACTTCTGATGACGTTCAATACTACGTCAGAATATTTTTGTTACAATTGGATAACTATTCACGGACCGTATATTCGACTTCTAATTGGCACAAGAATAGCGTCAGTTCGTATCAACGCAACCTTTGAAGCGGATTGTTACTGTAGACGTGTTCTTTGTTGACACTTTGTGCTGTAGTGCACTGCACTCGTCTGACCTCAGCTGCGACACCTGCTCGCCGGGGCGAAAGAGGAGAGAATTGTGACTGATGGAGGCAGTGCTTCCTCTGAGTAATATCTCCAAAACGATCAGAGTATTTCAGTAAGCAGGAAGATACTGTGAACTTCATTTTAACTCACACTTTTAACTTTTTTAACTTGAAAAAGGTGTGACCTGGCGAACATCGTGCCAACTGGATAGCTTATCATAGGTAATTTTATTTATTTATTTCATTTTATTAGATTAATGAAAATTGTTTCGTGAAAATTGTTCATACTTTCCGAAATAAAATGTGCTGAAATTAGATTTGTCAGCCTAAATATGTTCATTTTTCGTTTTGTTAGTTTTAATTTCCGCATCAAATGCAGGATTTGTTATTCTGAACGGAATGCTTTGATGTAGTATGTGTTAATCTTGTTCCGCACTTTGATTTCGGGATTCAGAGTGATGTCTTAATATGATTTAACTAAAATTTTTATACTCGATGCGAACGAGGTCAAGCCTTTGAATTACTATAATTAGATATTCATTCAAACAATCATCGAACAGCGACGGGATAACTGTCGCTGTTCGACATTACTTTATTACTCTCCCCATAAACTGAAGTTTTAATGACTTGTGTTCCTGCTCAATAGATTATACTGGGCTCGATGATTGCATTTACTCTTTACTTTAAAAGGTTTTACACCTATTTCTTGCACATCTGAATTGTGCCGTTTAAACACGATTGCTTAATTTTGATTAGTTTGTTAGCAATCGTTCTTTAAAGGTAATTTCAACTTAATATTTCAACTTATTACAGTTGTACCTTAACACATGTAGCTTATACCCAAATTTTGGTGACTTTCTTTATCGACTCGAAGATAGAGTCAGCAATTGACCGGCTATCGAACATCGCTCATTCCTTGCAGACGGGACTCAGTTGTTCACGAGGGATCTCCAAGGTCTTCCTGGAAATTCGCTTTTTCCAGCACTTAGGATCGTCGCGTTGGCCTCGTGCTGTTTTTTTACCGTGCGATGATGGAGTAAGCGAGTAATTTACACAATAAGAAAATATGGTGCAGAACTGTAAGGATAAAAATCAAGGAAAAGATGAATTAGTTAGTTTCTTGGTAAGTATGAAGAAGGGAAAGTAAATAACTGTTCAAACATGACAGTTTTTTCCAAACATCCCTACGCTTATTATGTGACCTCACCGTGAAAAAAGTGGAAAGCTTGTGATGTCTAACTCCGGACGCACATCCCTGCATTACACTACGTTACACTCTCAATGTGAGCGTGAACTTTAAAGTCGCCCAGTAGGAAGACTGCATTGCTTACGTTGAGCACGGTGTGTTCTGAATGAATGCATTGCAGGGCCGTGCCGTCGCATACGTCGCTTGTGTGCCACGCTAACACACTTCCTCATACTCGTTTGCTCCTCTCGAATCTGAAATGTGAACACTAGTTCTCGGTAACTCAGAAACTGTTGCTTAATTAAGTGACTTGTTTGAGCCAGAAAACTTGGTTCGGGGACATTAATGGAGTGAGTCAATGGAATGGAACCTTAATGGAAAAGTGTGGAATGAGTTACGTAATAGTAGGCGAGAAATAATGCTTCGTTTGCGTCATCATGATTGGCTGATTATTTCAAAACTAGTGTACACGACACTCCCAAAATGACGGGATTCGATATTTTGCTTAAATAAATCTTGCAGATGTGGATGACAAACAAATATATTCATCCAAATAGTATAGTAGTAATAGTTCAATGAGATTTCCATTGTAATAACTTAGGAGAAATTACGATGAAAAAATATGCTTCTATTTATTTATTTATTTATTTATTTAGAAATTTAAGGAAACACGTGGCGTTTTTTATGTAAGGGATTGGTGGGTGAAAGAACATGACTCGTTTTTCCCTCCGGTATTATCCGGTGAGCTTCATCAGCAGCTGAGTTGTTAACGCAACTTGCATCTAAGGCAGAAGCCTCACTTGAGTTACGTCATGAACTAGGAGCAAGATGGAATAAAATTTCATATGAAAAAAAGAGGAATTTTGAGAGACAAAATTAATGAACAGGAATGCCGCACTTCTATAATGGGCAGCGGATGTGAGGAACAAGCACAGTGCTATGACAGGGGCAAATGGAAAAATTTTGTGCCGACATCTTGACTGCTAAGATAGTTGAGAGAACCATCACTGTATTTATTTAAACTCTTTATTTCTTCATTGAAACGACAGTGTTCAAAAATTCTATTTGGCCTTCACACAATTTAATTATAAATCAATTTACACCATAAAGTTTAACTGTGTGGCTTCTCTTCGCGGAACTAGAATACTTGAATTTATTAGCATATGTTATTATATGGAAAAATGCATGATTTTTTTCACTCGAACTTGACTAATTGCAATCAAGTGATTAACTGTTATTTTACATTTTTTTTTTTTTAATTTTTGATGTGCTTTTATTTGTAGAAACGGTTTATTAGTAGATTTGTGCCCATTTAGATTTCTGTAGATATTTGGTGTATCAACAATGGGAGTCAATTGAAAAATAGAAAAGTACACTTTTACCTGTAGAGCTCGTGCTTTATGAATGAATTCAAAGTTTACCCGTTTTAAAAATAGGCTGAAGTTTCTCACCGACGAAAATAAGTATTACCGATAATGTAAAATCAGGCTTTTACGAAACGACTTCGCGATTTTACGTAAATGATTTATGTGCATTGATATTGAAACATTAGATTGTGCTCTTTATGGCGAGTGTGAATTGTGATGCGTGTGTAACAGACGGCGATGGTTTATCAGCGAAGGCTTTTACCGACTCACTTAACACGCGACCATGTGATTTCCTGTCTCTTCTGTCTCCAGCTAACTGCGAATGTACTTTTTGGCTGAACAGAAAAGAATTGATGCATTTTGTTACGACGTGTCTAGCTGTTCTACGTTGTTTTAATGTATGAAGCGCTTCATGTCGACAATTTTACTGGCTATCAAGTCCCTGCGATCGCTAAATATTCATTTCTAATTTGTTCCTTTATATTTTCTGCAATTGTTATTTTCACTTCTTTAATGCTGCATTTTACCTCGCATTACCATTTTGACATTGTATTTACTTTCAGTGTGTCTCCTTAAGTCATTATCAATGAGAGACGAGCTGAGCTTCGCACATACTATTCCTTATTAATTTATATAATGACTTACACATATAGGTTTTGTGCTCAGAATTTCCTGCGTTAAGTACCATGAGGCATGGTAATCGTCGCTAATCGTGGCAAATGCTGCACCCAATCCTGTCTGACTGATAAAGAGCTGTTTTATCATTAAAGCGCTTTTGCATGATTTCAGTTTTTACGAGCTTAGAGCATAGATACTACGTTGCATTGATTGACTGTTGAAACACTTCATACAGGTAAGGTTTCGCCTTATCAGCAACTTCTGCTGTTGGCCTTCCACTGCACCATGCATGGCTTCGGAATTCTTTCAATGAGTGTTTGTCACAGGAAGGACTTCATCATAAATGTGCTTTGCAAAAATAAATATTCTGTGGAAATTCACGCGCTAAACAAGCTTTAGCAAAGGAGGTATTGATTTTCATTGGAGGAGTTTTGCTCAGGAATTGCGTACTATGGAAATGGAACATTAGAGAATAAGTTCTCTATAGAAACAAGTGGCTTGAGAAGTATGTGATTCAGGTGGTGCGCTACAAGCTGGTTGTCACACTGCGAGCAGACAGCAAATTCATAACTGAGTGCTTTGTGCAGTTAAAACGATACTCAGGTAAGAGTCACTGGCCGGACGTTACAACGTGATTGCAGCTTGTGCTGAGAGCATTGCAGGCTGTGTGAGATACATTCTCGGAAGAAAAAAACCCTTTCTTCGCACTGATGTCGCAACTCTTGATGCTAGTGTGTTGACAACTCACAAACATGGTCATGAATGTGCCGGCACTGGTAAACAGTGCATAATAGCTTCTAATTTTCACGCAGTTTCGTTGGTAGAGTTATAATCATTCTCCGCACACTAACACATTACGCACTCAAAGGTAATTCTAACGTTTCTCTTGCTTGCTGCAGCCTCTCAGGGGGATACAACTGTTGTATCTATGGGAATTAGCGCTCCCAGGGGGACTATGTGAGGGCCCGAGCTAAGAGTTAGGTAGGCTTCCTTTTTGTTGGAATAGAATAGGTTTTTGTTCTGTTACGGACCATCTTTTTTCGGTTCACTGCTGTCCTGTTTTTTCAACACCTACTACTTTCTTCTTGAACTTTGATCTTGTTTCATAAACTTCTTTCTCATCTTACTGTTTCTATGCCCTTTCTGCGTAGATTCCACGTTCCCTAAATTCCATACTAAATGGTGCCTTCCTCCTTCCTCTCTTTGGATCGCCTTTGTAGCGGATAGGGAGGCTTAAACTAACTAATAATCTAATCTATAATCTGCTTGCTGCAGATGAAAAGAGTCTACGGAGTTATGAAAAACCATTTTTAACTCCTAAAATCTGTTCTAGAATGATACCCTCAATGAGATACGACGGTTGTATCTGTAAGAATTAGCACTCCCAGAGGGAAAATGTGAGGTTCCGGCCGGCCTGAAGGTTAGGTGGTCCTTCCTTTTGTTAAAATAGAATAATTTTGTTTTGTTTTATAACTGATTTTCTTTTTAGGTTTACTGCTCTTGCTCTCAGTATCTACTACTAGATTTTTCAGCTTTAATTTTGTTTCATGATTTTAATTTCCAACGTACTGTTACTATGCAGTCATGACCCAAATATGAGGTACATTACATTACAACCTTTTCTGTTCAAAATGTAAATACAGAATTCGGTATATTTAACGTTTTAAATTCAATGTATGTATTAAGAATAATTACTGCTCAAGTTATCTTTCACTTTGTTTAAAATGCAGTAAGTATTTGAAAAGGATGTCCGCTATGAAGGTTGCGGACATTGTTTCCGTGAGACTTGATGCGTTTGGACCGTCATTCATTCTCCTGATGCACTCACATTCCCAGTAAAAGTTAACGGATTACTCAAAATAAAACTTCGGCTTGTGTGAAGTCGTCTGCTAAGATTTCGGAAAATTAGACAGGTAGAAACTTGAAACTGGAATTGAGAGTTGAAAGATATCATTTATTTATTCAATTTTGATTTGTTGAAGGAGGTATGAAGTATTAATGCTAAACAGGTTTCGAAGAAAACTTACAAAAGCGAAGTGAATTATCGTTTTACGCTCAAATGCACTTTGTTGCCGTTTGAATAAATTTTACCGAGAGATACTTCCATAAAATTTATGAAGTCAGTGATAATAAGACCTTAATTTATCAACATGAAGTATTCCGTATGAATTCTTCTTCACGAAATGGTTAATGTTCGTGATATCTTTTCAATTTTCGCGCTTTCCAAAATGCTCACTGTATTTAGATACCGTTTGCAAACTCTAATTTACTCCGTTATTTTAATTGATATGTGCTCCTATAGAGTGAAAAGGGGTTCTTTCATCTATGCCATGTTTTTAGTTTGTTCTGATTTGTAATATCTAATTCTAAATTTAGGTAGGCCTTGATAATGGTTTTTCATTAACAATTGAAATTCATGTTTATAATATTTCTTCATACGTTTACACTAACTCGCGCAACATATAAATACATACATTCATTTGCTCAAATTGTGTTGCTTGCAACTTTTAACCTTTGCTGCTGTTGTCAGTAATAGAAGAGAGTAATTGCTGCAGATTTGAGACGTCCCAATGCGATCCTTGACACATTTCCTAGCGTAGGACGACACAATTAGCCACGAGCAAGTACGGGAAAAACAAACACTGTGTTTCGTTGCTAATTTCGGATCAGATGGTGAGCGGATGAAAATAAACTACTAAAGCTGATGCTCAACAAGGTATAGAACTATAGGTATAGAACTATAAGACTGGTGAGCCTGTTCAGTGCTCAACAAGGTATAGAACTATAGTTATTTAAAACACTGGTGAGCCTGTTCAGCTTTTGCTAACATCTGTCTCAATGTGCAGCGATGCTTATCAATTCCAGTAGCTTCGTATACCAGATACAGCGAATGTGGTGTACGACTAAGATTAACTTATTCTAGATGTAGGCGTGCTAGTCAGGCACGATAGAGCGTTTGTGAATGTAGATAGGTACGTCACGTGATGACGTCACTGGAGCTGCAGGTGCCAGATGTTGCTGGCCGTGGCACTCGGTGCCTGGCTGTGCCAAATGTAACTTGACCTCAGGAATGCCGCTGCAGAAATTCAAGTTGTGGTACCGGAACCCGGTTACATGCTCTCGTTAGAAGGTCTATGTAACAGTTGTAACGCGTTACTCTATTTGGTTAAATTTTTCTCAGGTCTTGATTTTTTAACAGGTTTTTGTTCTAGCTTGTGTTAAATTTAATTGAGAAATATTTCTGTATTTTTATTGCTGATATGTCCGTATTTTAACTGCATTCACTGTCTCGACATTTTTTGCTGAAAAAAGGCCCTCCTGGCATTGAGTTTTCAGATTTTGTGAATTTTTAGACCTTCTCCAATTGCTGCTTCAGCTTATAGTTGGCACGTTAGTGTAAGATCGAAACAAGTACCTAGCAACAAAGAGTCGTCGTCGCTTATAATAAAATTTTAGAAAGGTGCTGGATTTTATGCAAATTGTGACCGAAAACATGAGTTCACACACGTGCAGTAGTCACCGGTGTGGTCTGTCAACTCAAATACTGACTGGGACGGCTCTTGTTCTCCCCTCTTCTTTGATTAGAATACAGAATGTTTCATAAATCTTCCGTGTGAAGCTCTAGCCACTCTTGGCTGTATTCAGATTTCATCGCTGGATCCGTCGACTTTTAGATGATCGACATAGACGTGAACGCTTTCAAAATTGCACAGCCTCCGCGACTGCGAGTTCCCTGCACTGGAAACGATTGATGGTTTTGTTCCAGCGGACTATCATTAAATTTCACTCTGTGGCCGTGTTGGGCTCACGTGTGATGTCTCCCTTAGACCGGAGTTCTCTAGACTGAAATCAGTAACAATCGAGGGTCAGTTTTATTTGCTGTAACTTTGTGAAGGAATTGAAGTTTTCTTTGCTCCAGTCATTCGTTTTTTGCCATGTTTGCTTTCCTAAGTTGAAGGTGAAACTTCTATCCCCGGACTCAAACCTCTGGTAGTATGTGACTATGTCTGCTGTATACGAAAGATTGTAGTCAAACACGTATCTCTGATACTGATAGTGGTATCTAGGCCTGATCTACATGATTCACTAGTGGATCCCTGACACACAACTGAATGTGTAATGCATTCCTATTGTTAACAAATGTATTATTACATGTATTCCTTTCATTTCTAGTGATTTTCTACATCCCTTTCCCATCCAGTTTTTGATAATCTGTGAGCTGGATTTTCTTCGTCTAGATGGTGGATTCTCGTGTCTCATGATACTTTCGCCTCCTTTAAAAATAGTTTTATGCATGATATTTTTTCACCTTATTGTCCTAATTGCGCGTTTCTTCGTCAGTGCGCGTGCGAGCTCGTTAATTTTTGCGACTGCACCGCGATAAATATGAGAGGAACAACGCTGCTGTAACGAGGTGACATATTCATGCCATTCTTCGTCCTCTCACGCACGCAATCGATGGTGACGATGGTGCAAGAGTGGCATGCTTGGGACTCCTTTCTGTGTCGTGTGCTCCGAGATGGTGTTCGCTTGCTCTACATTCCAGCCAGAAAGGAAGTGTGTACATTTTGCCTCTGCGTTTCGTCAATGCATTGTTCCGTGGAATTGGATTCTGTTTGGAGTGACGAGTGACATAACCTTGCGTTTGAATAATTTTGCTCAAACCATAAATAGTAGAACATGCCATTTTCGGATTACATATATTAATTCGGGAATAGGTCTAACGCGTGTTCGGTATTATGACTTGATCCATCTAATACCTAATCTGTCAAGTCAGTCCAATTTGTTATCGCTCAGTTAAACCTTATTAATTCTTAAGCGCTGTTGAATGCGGTTTAAATCTTCTGAAAACACCGTTAATGTCCTGATTTAAAATTTTCTTGCTGAAGAATAGCGGTACATTTTTTCGTATTTCTCTTAAGGTAATGGTTTACAATTATTTTCATGAAGTATTCAACAAATAGTAAGGAATATTTCGCGAAAATTTTTATGCGCAGTGCTCACCACTTGCTGAGAAATGGAGCAAGTTTAAATATAGCGCATTCTCCTAGCTGTAATTTAGACTCCAGAATTTTAGGAGGAAAATTCACTCACCGCCTCGAGATGGGTTTGGCCAAATGTCCTGGAATGTTTAATTAAACATTCTTGCACTTGCTTGTCACGTGCCCTAGTCATCTGAATTCTGAGGATGTCTTGACTTCAAATTTAACGAAGAGATACATACGATGAAGTCTATAATTGGGGGTTCTTCTTGGTGAATAATTCATTTAATGCAATACTTTCAATTTAAAGCCGTACGAACTTTTTTCTAATTCATGTTCTGTTTCAAATTATTTTCCTGCACTGATAACACGTGTGTAAAAAATTCGTGATACCTGGCTGATTTCTCATTGAGAGAATTTTGTCAAGTTGTAGACCACACTCGATTTGAATCCTGCGTTAATTAGAATACTGATGTGTGGAAATTGAGAGATTTGAATTTGACCAAATCGTGCTTTGCTTTCTCTCATTTGTGTGTTGGTTCTTCCATACAATTAACCTATTTTTATTTATGCACAGAAATAAATTGGTGCACTTGATCGCTTATGATCAATAAGCTTTTTGTTTTCACCGTAACCATGTTTTTTAAATAACCCTTGGGTGGGAAACAACTATGTATGTTATATATGGGAATTAACCCTCCCACCATAAATGTTAAAGTCATGAGCTGAAATTCAGGTAGGTCATCTTTTTGTTGAAATAGAGTAGGATTTCTTTTGTTGTGGACCATTTTTTAATTTCACTGCTCTTCTTCTTTCAGCACTTTTTACTTTTACATCAATTTTTATCTATTTGCATTAATTTTCTTCAATCTTGATATTTTTATGCGCAGGGTGTTGGGACAAACCTTATATGAATAAATTTTCCGTTGCCTTAGTTCTATACTGAAGAGTGCTTCCTTTCCTCTTTTCTCGTGAACCCCTTTGTTGTGGTTGAAGAGGCTCAAACTAACTTATTATCTAATCTAATTGGTTTAAATAATAGTTAGAATTTAGGCTCAACATCAGCTGAAACTCAAAGGCTTAATATTGGGTCGCAATCACTCTCGGTCGAAAAAATTGCAATGTAACTTTCTCGTGTTCTGTTGAAAGTAAGAGTAAAAGTTGATTTTATGCAGTCGTCAGCGGATTACCAAGAACATCTTTAAAGGTCGTGATATTTTTCGTTTGTCTGTAGTATGATAACTCCCAGTCCTAATGATGGCATCGCTGGCTGTAACACGGTACATTAGAAATCTGTGTTGGTACATCGTACGTGCATGCCTGAAGGGAATATTTGTTACCATCTTTGGTACGGAATTATTAGCTAATCTGCCGTTGGAAATGTTTATACAATTTTCTCGGGTATTCCGATTTTATCCACCGCTCACGAGTCATTGAGTGTGTGTGTGTGTGTGTGTGGATAATTTAACTCAAATTTGTTGGTAAGGTCCCTTGGTGACTTTTAATTGTAGACCTTGAAGATTCACCCGTAAATCTCAGTGTTAATTGCACCGACTTTTTCTAAATATACCTATGCTAGTCTGAGATACATTGGAATTCTGAAACAAATGACTTCATGAATTTTTAAATTTTTCATTTTTGCAAAGTTTAGAACACATTCAGTTACAATGGTAACCAGGAGTGCGTATGAAGGAATAACTCACAAAATATCCTCTAATAATATTTTATAAAATTACGTAAACAGGATCAGTTTAGTATCCTCTTGCTTTGTCACCCGCGATGGAGTCTTTCTCGATTCAGAAATTCGGGGAAGTTTTAGTTGGGCAGCAGCATCACTCAGAACCGTTTCAATCAATTAAATTCCCCAACGTTGGTCTAATGATCATTGATCTGATAGCTCTTCATTCAATCTCTGTGTTCTTCAGGAAAGATACGGCGTGTATTGTCTCCTGGTTAGCCAAACGGTTATTGTGACCTTTCTGAAAGTGCACTCCGGCCTGCAATTACGGGGCCTCCCACTTGACATTTATCCCGGCGATCGCTTCAAAATGTCCTCTCCATCAAGCGGATGAGGGCCTGTTGCCTGGACTTGCCTGGGCCGAGAGCACGGTAGAAGAAACCTGGTAGGGTCAAACCAGTCTTTTTTTCGTCGACAGTGTGGTAATGCTGACGTCTTGGCAACGAACCAATGGCAGCGCTCAGATTGCATCTGACATTACTGCCAGCCCCAAATCTGGCACCTCTATTGACCTAACGACATGTTGCAATGGTGACGTCATAAAGTTTATTTGAGCTGAAGTCGTTCTGTTGGCTAGCCGAACAAGAAGAGGTACATTTTTTCCCATAGAAATGACTCTACCTTGTTTCCTCTACCGTGGTCCAGAGTTAGGTGTGCTGTGATTAGGTGCTCACCTTCAGAGCTTGTTGAGCACGGCGGTATTGCGGTGTTAGCTTACTTATTGTGAACCTCACGACGTTAAAATGAAATTCATATTAAAAGTACGTATAAGGTGATGCCTTGGTATGAGTTAGAGAAACAATAAAGATTTGAGGGTGGAAGATTTGAGGGTCCTAAGCGGAAGGTAAAGTCAATCGGCCAGGAGTTTATATTAAGAAAACCTTTCTTGAGAGATAATGGAAGTTCTATGATAACGTAGAAACATTCATTCAGATTTATTGAGCGGTTGTCATCGCTTAGGGGTTTTTATAATGCACGTGCTTAGTTTTTTAGGCAGATTGTGGCTTCAGTTGTGAAGGAAATCACAGCTTGAAATGTGACATTATAGGGTGGTCTGCGTTGTCTTCAGAGTACCACTGGTTCTGAAATACGTGAAGACACTGGACGTATTGAAGCGTCCAGTGCATTGCCTCACCTTCCCTCAGCCCCACACGTGTCTAGGTTTAACTAAGTCCCATTTAGCTCCGCTACGCAATCACCGCTTTCCTCTCGCTTCGTGATCCTCATTCTGACCAGGAAAACTCAGAGCCGGCACTGCACGTACGCGACTATTCTTCTAGATTTTTATCGCTGTACTCGTCAGTGTCTGCGTTAGGAAATTGTACCCTGGAATACATTATCTTTATAGCCATATTTGTATTTTATTTTTAGAGATCATTGTCGAAATATTTCGCTTAGAAGTGTTACGCCACACTACCTCAGTTTTTATGGGCTTGACTTTTGTTCTCTTTTTCTCTTTGATTTCGATTCCGATTTTGCGTTATTTTTGTGCATATGAAAACTTCGTTCTACTATTACTTCTTGATGGCTGGTCGTGTTTTCTGTGTCTATTTTAATATCTTGATAGTTGCATGTTATTGGTACAATCTATTACAAGTATTTTTGTTGACTTCATTTTAATGTTAAAACTTGATTTATTTCTTTCGTGTGCGCTTGAAGAGAGTTAGCGTATCATCTGATGTACCTCCATAAATTATTTTTTCTTTTAAAGTATGTCTTGTTCACACTTCGAGTTGATAAATGCTATCAGGTTACTTCTTTTTGCAGACTGCTTCAAACTTGGCACTAATTGCATAATTGCTTGATATCGTCGTCGTTTTACAACCAGCAACACCTTTGACAATCTAGCGGCTACCCTATTCTCGTGGAATATAAGTCTTTGTTCTTTTGTTGTAATTGGTTTGTAAACAAGTAAAGGTCAAAAAGTCTAGGTTCAACCAAGGATAGTGTTCTGTTGTTTGAAATTATTTACATCATAGAAGGTCTGCATTGGCCACGTTTATTATAGCGTTTCTATAGGTGCATGGTAGTGACGTTTCATGGTTTCAGTGGATGTACTAATGCGAGACATAGTGCGGCACTGTTGGTCATTATTTTGTTATCGGTACGTAGTTGTATTTAAATTTAACTCGTGCCTGTGATTTTTTTTTCGTAACTGCCCACTACGGCTCGTATTCTCATGTTCGCTCTCAATCTCTTCTCGCGCTCCCTCGCTCCGCTCTCTCTTCCCTCATCCACTCTCATCGTTTTCTCTCACCCTATTTCTTCGTTTTATTTTACTCTTAACTATCATTACCTCTCTCCTCCTCCGTATTTTTTAATATTAAAACATGTGTATAAGTAAGCTAGGACAGTTTAGCATAATTGCAATTCTTCCCGGCGATTCCTGGGGGCAGTCTCAGCCTCTTTTTCTGTCTGCTCTCTCCGTGTGTCGGCGGCGGCCGCTGGGCGTTCCGTTTAAAGGGGATCTCGAGAGCCTCACATCTCTGGATCGAGTGCCAACCGACCGACCGTGCTGGCACTCCCACATCAGTCGCCTTCCAGAAGTGCCATCGTTCGCCCGGTCTGCACTGTTGGCCACAGAGGTCTTTAACATCCGCCCACTCAAATGTAACTGTTCCACTTAACCCACCACATTTCATTTAATGTTGATCAAGTGCAGTGACGCCGGTTTCTATTCGTTTCACAAAGTTGTTCCGTATAAGCCGCGAATAAAATTCCATGGGTACTACCTACAACTTTGCTGCCATGTAGCTTGCGGCGAGTGAGGTGCAAGCTTCTGTTAAAGTCGGTAACTGTTCGGTTGCTCTGCTTAGACTCTCACTCGCTTTAAGTGTCTTTGAGAGCGCGCTGACCTGTGCATTTGTAAGTTCATCGTAAGGAATCTGAAAATACTTAATTTACTGTGTTTCACGTTTGGTCTCATTCTTCTGTGTTTAGAATAGCTTTGTGTTATTCAGTTATAGCTTTTGTGTGGCGCTATGTCATGTTCCGTCGAGGTATCGTGGAAAAGTGGTGACACAAACATTTTCAACAAGGCTGACGTCGAAGACAACTGTCATAAAAAATTCAATAACTGTGAGTGTGATGCAGTCGAAATTGAAGGATGCAATTGCGAACATTTGCACTGTAAAGAATATGAAGATGTCAAGCGAAGAAATAGGAAAAATGCGGACTCAAAGAGCAGAAAAAACAGTCAGAACAATGATAGAAAATCTTGGCAAATCATGTCTGGTAACAGCTATCGCGATGAGATGGGCGGTGACCACGTCTTGACCAGAGACCAACGAGTGGAAAAAAATCTAGCGGGTGTCGTGAACTTTTCAAATTTTCAACCTGTTAAACATTCCAGACCGGTCGATCCCAATTGCACCGTCCATGGGCATGCTTGCCGTAATTATCGCGAAACCGACGTAGATCATTCTACTGCTCCTTGTAATGAGTCTTTAGACAGTAGTGACGCATGCACCAACATTAGTTTTACTAGCAACAAAGTCGGTACATGCTTATCTCACCAGGAAGTTTCTCGGCCTTCTCATGCTCAAAACGTTGCTCAAGTCTCTACTGTTCCTGTACTGTTTAAAACTGTTACAACTCCAACTGTTACGGCACATTCTTGTATTACTAACTCGCCTATTTTAGTCTCCGTTGTTCAACCTTCACTCTCATCGGCCTCAGTGCTTTCTAGTGGGGTTAAACCAACTAAACATTCTTCAGTTTCATCCATTTCCGTTGCATCTGCATCATCCAAAATTGCATCGAACTCAAAAGCTACCGTGGTACGATCCTTAAATGCAACTGCGAATCGACAAAATGGAGCCAAGTTCTCAACTTCGTCTGCCAAAAAAGCAGCGTGCTCGCTACCGTTAGCCCCTGTTGTTCAGGCAACAGGGTTTCGACATTCTTCAGTTGTCAATTGTCCAACTGTCCCTACGAGACTCTGCGCAACATCATCTGCCTCACAGTCGAAAGACACTTGTCCTCGAAATCTGTCTCATGGTCAACGGCTGAGATGCTCCGAAAGCGTGATTGATCCGGACGACGGTGCACGGACAGCGTGCCGGCTTTCCAGAGGCGAGGTCGCTTGTGCTTCTGGCCAAGAAAAAATAACCGACGCCTGTTGCACAGCCGGGCCTCAAGTCCACCAATGCCATGGGGCGCTGTCTGGTTTGGCAGTGTGCCCTGAAAGCATCAGCATTGTCGGTCGGATTAGGAGGACCTCCGCTAAAGACGATGATGAAAAGAACCCAACCGATTGCGTTCCTAATTATAGGCCAATGTTAAACTCAAAAAGTGTCAATAGACTGGCGAAGTGTAGTTTGGGAAACGACGTTACAGCCAGAGCAAAAACGGACTTACAAGCAGGTTGTGATAAACATGGGGAGGAAGGAATCGTTGTCAAACATCTACCAGAGAAGAATACAAACTCCACAGCGACTGCGTTTGAATCGTGTGATCATACGAAACGGAATTACAATAGTGATGTTGAGGCTGTAGACGGTACTTGTTTGGAAAACAAAACTGCTTCTTGCAAGGAGCAAGCTAATTGTACCCAGGTTTCGCTAAAAAGTTTAAATTCAACTCCAGAAAATCGGTCAGTCAATGTGGGAGATATTGTACGGTGTTTTGAAAAGAATGCGTCAACACGAGTTGTAACTAACGTAAAATCTAAAGAAAGCCTTTGTAATACGCATTTACCTTATCGGAATGGGCCTAATGGAAATAAAGTAAAGTCGATAGAATTTAGGAATTCTAACGAACATTTGGTCGAAACTCACAGCGTCTCTCACAAGGCGCGAAATGCTGATGCTCCTCCAGTTAAAAATTCTGGTGTGAAAGTGTCGGCAGTTTTGGCTGGAAATAGTAAAACATTTCCTTTTGCGCGCTCAGGTAATTCCAATTCGAGAGTGATATTTAGCTCAGAGCTGAAGCGGAAATCGATAGCCGCTGCTGGGTTGCTGAAGAAGTGTAACGGCACTTTAAATCAAAGTGTCGATAAGTTGTCGTCAACTCGTGATAGAAGTCAACAGAACTTGACTCGTGGCCAAATTTCTGAGCTCAGTGATATTGGAGAGAATGTTGGTGCTGTTCAAGTGTACGTCACGAAAAATAATGATATAGCAAAACTTTCAACTTCTGCTTTATGTAGGGGTGACTCCGAGGTACATGGTCATCATTGTTGTGTCTCGTCGGCTCGCATGGCCGAATATTCAAAAAATTTTCGAAGAAAATATCAACCGCATGAAGCCGGTGCCCCACGTATTTTAGAGGAATCTTCAAAAATAAAATGTAGTCGACCGGAAACCATGAGTTTGAAACGACGTAGTAAACCTTGTGGTTCTCCTGGTGATGGTTGTGGTCGTCCACCGGGAAAAGCATGTTCTAAAGAGACCAGCATGGACTCAGCCCGTGGAGCAATAGCAAAGAATACTAACACATACCCAGTCGTGAGGGCGCGATGCAGGCAGACGTGTAACGTGGTGACGACCAAACAGCCGAAAGCAGGTGCTCCGTCCATTCTCGAGAAAGCAGCTATTGAAAGGACCTCTTTCAATCAATCTATAGCTTGCAGGCATGTCAACTCTAGCGGTACTCCTCTGTCGACGCCTGAAGATTCGCCACAGTTGACGGAATCTCCTGAAGAAGGGCCAAGTTTTGGTGATTTATCGGAGCGCTCTGGAGTGATATATTACCATGGCTCCGGTGCTGAGTTTGTCTTGCACCGAAGTTGTGACGATACTTCGACTCACGACTGCCGGGAGTGTGAATGTGATTACGATGGTGTTCTTCACCATGACTGGCAGTCCGAAGCTTCGAGTACGTGCACAGAGAGGTGGAATTCTCGCAGCAATTCTTCCGATTATGAAGAAATTGGGGACTTCGATGGCGATTCTACGGGCTGGTCTTCCAGTGCTCAAACTGAAGAGGGGCTCACTTGCTTACCTGACGAAGCTCACGAAGCAGAAAATGAAGATTGTCTCGCTTCCTCCAGTAACAAATTTGAAAGTGCTGGCGGTGGAGGAAATGACGGAGATTGTGGAATGAGTGGAGGCCGGAGGATTTGGGCATGCTGTGGAGGAGGAGGCGTGATGCCCGGTGGTGGCGGTGGAGGTGTTGTTGGTGGAGCGTATGGTGGACCGCGCACTAATGTTTTCATGGTACGTGCGAGACGTTTGGATTAGGTCATTAGATACTATCTCGTACAATATTTTTTGCTACTTTTATTTTGGCGACCTGACGTAAACGTCTCGCCATTGCTTTTTATTGATCATTGCTTGTAGTTTTATACTACCGTCTAAATTGTTATTACGCTCAGTGGAATGTAATTATTGTATCCATGGAAATGAGCGCACCCAGAGGAAACTGTAAAGTCTTATGCTGAAGGTTCAGTAGGCCTTCTTTTTGTTGAAATAGAATCGGTGTTTTGTTTTATTTTACCGGTCATCTTTTTCAGTTTACAGCTTTTTTTTTGTCGGCACTTAGTATTTTCGTTTCCATTTATTTCGTTTCCTATATTTGTTTCAATCTTGTGGTTGCTATGCGTAGGGTGTGGAGACCCACTTTGTCCAAAGATTCCCCGTTCCCTTAATTCCATGCTAGATAGTGCTATCTTCCTTTCTCTCTCGTGGGAGCTCCTATTTTGTCGTTATGGAGGTTTAAACTAATTTATCCTCTAATCTAACCTAGATTGTCATCGCAATTTGCGACAGAATTACTACCTGTGATCAATTTTGGAAATCGTATTTATTGCTCTCATCAAAACTAGGTTCTCATTTTCAATTTCATTTTTTTCCTCCGCAAATGTTATTTAGGACCGCAATCCAAAAGTGTTCAGTAAACTCGTTTTGATTTTGAACGAATGTTGGCGCTCGACAAGTTAGGAAAATTTTCTTTCGATATGTCATTTGGATGAAAAATTATGTAGCGAATGGTTCCTTTTTCAGCGAACTATCGAAGCATACTTCCCTGTCTTCTCAAAGTCAGCAACGCCAGTTGCGGTGTGCATTACGTCAGTAGCATTGTGGCATGCATGACGCTACTAAGGCATGCATGACGTTCAAGTCCCCCTGAACATGGAGGTGACTACTGATCGTGCCACCGTAGGACACTGTAGATCCAAAGGAAAGAAGTCGGCGAGTGAGCTGTAAAGTGTGTAGTACCAACGTTTCTTTGCAGGACTGGAAAATGGAGTTTTATGTTCGGTGGAATTGAAGTTAGGTGAATTGAAGAAAACTAATTTTATTACCCAAGAAACTTATGTTGCCCGCGTTTGGATATAGTTGATGAAAATTTAAAATTATTATTAATGGTCGCCATACTGGTCTTCATTCAGAATGCTGTTTCGAACTCAGTAACCTAATGGCTTGTGTTGCGTCGCGTGTTTTTCTCTGCAAAGAGTGCATGTTGTAATGGAATGAAAATTTCAGTTTGGCTTTCTTAAAATATGCGGTATTCAACATTCGTTTAGTTAGAGAAATTTAAATTCAATTTGAGAAATGGGCATCAACGTTTGGAAGCACAAACGTGTTCATTTTCATTTAAGAGCAGCTAAAACTTACATTAGCATTTTGAAGATGCATGCATTACAGGCTTTCTATTACAGTTCTTAATTAATGAATTTAAGAACTAGGGCTTCAAATTTGGACTTAAAAATGGTATAGGAAGATTTTCGTCAGACGCCCTGAGCACAGCAAAAGGGAAACACGAGCACAGTCAATCAACGAGGTATACGCAATCATTTTGAGCGAGCATCAATTTCCGAAAATGAATTTTATCACGGTTATTCATAAATTTAATTGTGCATCGTAATAATAAAATAGTTGGGATTAATTTTTATTCGAAAAAATTGAGTGACACTTAGTATGATGTACTCGAAGATCAACCCCAAGTGGCATGTACTGTGTTATTTCTTGGAAAGTTTCATAATTACTTGCCGAGGCTTGAAGTGAAATAATGGTGTGTGTAACTGAATGGTTAATAATGTTGGTCAGCACTGTGATATTCATTCATTTCGATGCATCAAATTTCAATTATGTTTCCAGCGTTAAAGGCCGAGAAACTGTTGGTTCAGACGTGGTTGACGCAAGTGGATTTGGATTTACCCTTTTCATCTCGACATGCAAATCTGAACGTAGTAGGAACGTTGTCCGTGCACAATCTGATCAGTTCTCGCATGTTAATTTCATTACTGCTTGTTAAATATGTTCCTAATTTGAAGTATTAAAATTCCAGATGAGGATATGGTATAAAACTAAAGGGATGAATCCTTTGGGTTACAAAAAAGACACAAAAAGAAAATCGAGTGGAAACATACCAAAATTTTCAACTACAGATGGGAATGAGCTGCTTTTCTTATTTGCTTTTATGCCTACAAATAGGAAGTAGAGCGTGCTATCTACAAGTGGGCGAGCACTTCCGCGTTCGGCAATAGCCCACTTCACAGGATAAAACTTACATACGTTCCAGACAGAGAAAGTTGGGTGAGGCTTGTATGCTATAATTTAGTGGGTTCCTCGCCTAGACTGCAATGTTACACTTGCGGGCTGCTTCTCTGTGTGTACGGCCGGAAATTGAGGGGAAATCTCTTGGAACTGTTTAATCTACAGCAGACTCGGCTGTCAGCTTCTGCTTTAACCACTAAAAAATCGTAGACTATGTATGAGTTACTGCAAAATTTAGGGGACTTTTGACTTGTTTGAAGGGAGTGGAAGATACTGAAAGTATTCTGCATCTGTTGTGAGTGAGGTCACGTGCCTGACTCACACAATGACGTTGCTGATGTCGTCACGCAACCGCGGCATCCGTGATCCGGAGCCCCACATACCGGGTCCTAAATCCGGATGTGTGGCGTCGTGTCTCATTCATGATTGTATAATGCTTCATAGGTACATGATCGGAAAGTTATGTACATGATGAGAGTTATGTACATGATCGGAAAGTTATGTACATGATGAGAGAGTTATGTACGTGGTAATATTTTACGCAAGATTTAGTTTTGTATGCACTGATATTTTTAATATATCGTCCCTCATCTCATACATGATGGGGGATCAGGGCTGTGACGCAAATTTTCTTGCGTCTACAACGTTTTGTTGGTTGTGCTGCTTCATATTCGATGAAAATACTGCATAAAAGTCCGTTTTCATTTATGTACAGGCGTTACTTTTTCTGAGAAGGAATGACACGCGAGGTGCGACAAATGACAAGAAGTTCTAGAATTGGACAGAAAATGATAGAAAATAGTTTGCATCGGCGGGTTTGTGGTTAAGTATCCATGGCCTCCAACCTACTGTGACACATGCGCCTTTGTTGCTGCGGTATTATGCTAACATCCCTCGCAGGCGGATACAACTGTTCTATTTATGGTAATTAGCACTTCCAGAAGAAAGATGCGAGGTCATGAGCTCAAAATTAGGCGGGGCTTTCATTCAATTTTAATGGAATAGATTTTTACCGGCCATATTTCATCAGTTCACTACTGTCTTGTTTTTTCAGAACCTATTGCTTGCGTATTCTACTTTTTTTTTCACACAATTACTTCCTAATTTGCTGTTTCTATGCGCAGGGATCTTGTGTGCAGACACACGTGCATGGATTTCCCGTTCCTCTAACACTAACTCTATACTAAATGGTGCCTTCCTCCTTCCTCCCTTTAGAACGCAGTCGATGTGGTGAGGTAGTCTTAAACTAACTTCTAGCCTGGAAAGCAACCATAAGAAGTAATGCATGGTGCACGTATAATGGATGAATTTAATGACGTCATTATCAGATATTTATCAGCTCGGTGCGATTCACGCGAGTTCAATTTTGAGAACTGAAAGAATCTGCGTGCCAAATGAACTGCATGTCATGCATAACGCTGGGTGCTGAACGACCTGAGTGATGCACTATGGGAAGGGCTGTTTAGCCAACAGTGAAACGACACTTTACTCTGCGTCAAAATTGTATCCGTATCAAAATGCACATCTGTACGCTTCGAAAAGTGGTGAAATAAGATGCTTTTGAACCTTTACCTTTATACAGCCAGAGCTGCTCCTGCTTCATCTCAGTACTTTCTTCCTCTAAAGTATTTTTTTGGTTTAAAGCTAGAGTCTTGTACCTGTTTTCTTCTCTATGCTCGCTTATTTGGGTTGGCATTCAATCTACTTAATACAAACAAATGAAAACATTTCACGAAATTGTTATCTGTCCCTAAATTGTTTTGAAGTTGCTCATTCAGTTCTGAAGAGATAGTACCGTGTTTTTAAATCGTATTATATCTATTCTGACTATGGGAAGTGCAGTTATTCCTCTGTTGCGACAGCATTGCCCCACCGAGCCAAGCAATAACGGGGAGCTTATTTTCGTTTGAAGTGACCGTGAGAGCTGCGGCTGTGCGACGGTGGCGATCGATACGATGCGTACACTTCCTGCTGCTGCTGTTGCTGCTGCCGGTGCTGTTCTTATTGCTATTTCTGCCGCAATCATTGTTGCTCTTGCTCTTAGTGATCCCGTTGGCACACCGTGGTTGATTTGAATAAGGTTTGGAAGAAAGGAAAATTATTTAGATGCTTGTTGTTGTCAGATTTTCTCGAAAAGGATTCTGATGCGTAGCATGTGGATGTCATCAGAAAGAAACCTTTGCGTACGGTGAATGTGTATCGTATTTTAAATGGGAAATAAGTTAAAAGTAAACCTAATTTCTGCTACGATAATTCTGTTATGAAATACTTGAGATTACACGAGCAAGCTTGCCTAAAATACGGCCGAAGGAATGGTTTAGTACTTATTTATAACCTCTAATTACTGTTAGTCAAAAGTTTCAGTCTCGAAAATGTAATGATGTTGCAGTTTTGTCACGTAAACTTTTCTTATATAAATATTGACAACCGTTTGAACATGTTTTTGTTCTCAGGGGAACATGAACACCGTTCTGATTCATGAGAAAGATGTCAATTTCTTTTGAGCATTAGTGTAGTAGTATTTTTTTTCCTTGAAGATTGAAAATGAGCAGCACGATGACGACTACGGCATATCAGTTGACGTACTGCCTCGTTTGATGAAATAAGCTGGCACACAAGGAGTTAACAGAAGTAGCAGACAGTTCTATTGTGTTCAATAAATGAGCTTGTTTCTATTTTTGGAATCAGAAAATCGTATTATAAAGGCGTGATTTCCATCAGGGAAATCTTAAAAAACAATGATGTTAATGCTACAAATGTTGATTAACCTTTAACGTACGAAAATTTTTGAATGATGCTGTAGAAGTACAAATGGCTTATTAAAAAAGAAGTTAACTACGTGCAAATGACTGTAAAATTGAACGCTAGTTCATGCAAGCATTTTTTTAAATAAACAAGAAAATGTTTAACACAGAGGAGACTCGAGACTTTGTAGTCTCCTTATGAACGTTGTTACTGGACGCTTCATGAATGTTCAACTGCCTTCTTAATGGAAACGCATTTACTTTAGGAGCGATCAAGTTAGCGACAACAAAAGAGGACCATAAAACACGACCTACGTTTTGTGCAGTGCACGTTTTCGAGCACACTGGTGCACCCAACATCCGAGGCCACCTGAACTTGGCGTGTCACTTCCGTGTGGGCACCTCCTCTCTGCTGCATGCGGGACAAATTATTGCGGGACGTGGACGATTACTCCAGCTCTTTATTCAACCTGAGTTGACAGCGACATTCCGTTATCGCGTGTACCAGGTTCCCTCAATGAGATTTGACCAGTTCTTTGACACACATTGTAGAGCGTTTCCTGACGTGTTATTATGCGCTAGGAACCTGCCATGCAGCTGACGCCTGGTATGATCATTGCACTTGTGTTGTTCGCTACGTGTTCCTTCTATGGCCACTGAAGTACAGTAACCATATAAATTTAAATAGTATGCGCATAGGATATGGGTTGTCTATCACTCGAGTTGTATTACAGGAAAACACTGCGCTTCTGAGATGCAAATAAACCCCAGCTTAATTGCATGGTCGCAGTCAATCTCCACTGAAAACACCATTACGCGCACGCAGACTTCCGCCTTGTCCGAATGTTCATCGAAGCTCCGCAATGTGAATTAATTATAGATCTATAATAGCTGTATTCATGAGAGTTTCTTACAGTTCTTTAGAGGTAATGCTCCAACACGTCAGAAAATAAAATTTTGATCAGTAATACGTGTAAATTAATGAAAGCTATTTGGTAATTTAGAAACTCGTATGAAATGTTCATTGTGGTCAACGAGATAAATCTAAGATTTTTACGATAATATTCTCTGAGCAAATTGGTGAAAAATTGTCAAATTGCAAGTTTATTATAATCATAAAATCAAGTGACCGTCTTTATCAGCGTGCGGATGCTTTTTGTGTACTTATTCTACTTCCTGACCAATAATAATTGTGGACGACCTCCTGAAATGAAAAGACATGAGGATTCTTGTCGCAGAATTACTCGTGCATCTAGTCTCGCTCGTGTGAAACTTCGTGCAAGTTCATGTCTCACGTTCGTGACTGTAATTTCTTTATCAAATTCATGTGTAGTTGCTGTTAAATTATCTACGAATGCAAATTAAACTATCAGACTCCGCCTGCCAAGTCTCGTTCATTGTCTTTAATACTTTTAGCTTAGTTGAAGCACTGCCAAACTCACAGGGTGTTTATCCAAAACTTCGACGTTAACTAAACTGGGCAGTATCGTACGAATTATGGTAGGGTGAAAGCATGTCGACAAAGTGAAAATTTCAGCTGCTCAACCGTTTGATAGCGACTTGAGCACATATTTACCAAATCAAATCTTATCAAACTCTTACGCGATATTTTACGAAAAATCGTTAGTTTGAAACTGAGCTTCTTGTCATGAACATACAACGTTCTTGTCAGTTTAGTACACGAGCTATTTAACGTTTAACCCTCAGCATAGGAATTTCAGGTTTTTTGAAAGTAAAGATATTGCCACACAGCCAATTATGTATTGATTTTCCACTTCATGTCTTTGGCTTCTGGGCTTCGCTGCGTTTGTGGGGTGAACTTTCCTCACACAGAGATTGTATATTTTCAAAATTTTGAGGCTCAAATCCCCTCAGGGGGATACAACTATTGTATCTATGGGAATTGGCGCTCACAGGGGAACTATGTGAGGGCCCGAGCTAAAGGTTAGGTAGGCTTTCTTTTTGTTGCAGTAGAATAGGATTTTATTTTGTTACGGACCACCCTTTTTTCGGTTCACTGTTGTCCTGTTTTTCAACACCTACTACTTCCTTCTTCAACTTTGATCTTGTTTCATAATCTTCTTTCCCAACTTACTGTTTCTATGCCCTTTCTGCGTAGATTCCGCGTTTCCTTAATTCCATTCTAAATGGTGCCTTCCTCCTTCCTCTCTTTGTATCGCATTTGTTGCTGCGGGTAGGGAGGCTAAAACTAACGACTAATCTAATTAAGGCTCAAATCAAATGCCAAATAAATAACTGAAAATGAATTAGTTTCAACAAAATCATCGCGTTAAAATAGAAAGGGTCATTTTATTGCTTTAGTTCACGCATGGTAAGCTATTTCGTGAGGTTATAATGAAAAGTAGATTAATTATTCTTAATTCTGATGAGTTTTATATTTATAAATGAATTTTAGATGGTCGGGAGCATAGAGATGGTGGGGATAAATACGTATAAAATGAGCGTAGTGTTGATATTATTTTAATGGTTTTCACGGAATGCTCGTCCATCTGTTGAGCTGTGTGCGCAATTAGCACAAGGGCTTATTACACTTTGTCGCAATAATACATCATCAGTAAAATAACGTTATTTTATCATCAGTAAAAACTAAGTTTGTTTTGAAATCATTCGCTGCTGAAATGATGTATGACTGATATAATTCATCAAGATACGTGAGCTTGTATGAGACGTACGGATTTCTTAAAGGCGAGCATAACATCCAAGGGGAAAAAACTAGGAAGAAGGTGATGAGGTGAGAGTGCCCTTGCAGCGCCTGCCTCATGCGGAAGCGATGCCTAGCCCATCATTTCAACAGGGACCGTCTGACACGAGTGCCTTTTGTCTGGATGCTCGTGTGCTGGAGAATTACCGAATGATCTTTTCAAGAGTTCGAGTTCACGAACCTTTTTTTGCTGTTGTTGGGATTATTCTCAAGTTAATCATGAATTTTAAGGTTTTAATTTTGATTTTTTGTCGGACTTCTTATGCACTAACTTCTCTTGCGCACACAGCATAAAGTGTTCATAACGTTGTGAAATATTTATGTCCTCATTTTTATTCATGATTGTGATGTACATGCACAAGCTCACAGCAAGTAAGTTCATTGATGCCTGCGTTCGTGCTCTTGAATGAACGTATCTGATACGAGTAGAGTTGAAGCTTTTTACAGAGCCGAGGAGCTTGCGTTCAATGGGAGTAAAATTTTCTCGTGTTGCCTATTACTAGCAGGATTGTTACATGAAGCTCAATTTCCGACATACTGTATTTTCTCCCAAATTGGTAGAAAACCGATAGTTGGGAAATTGGTTTGCGGGCGCTCAACAATTAGGCGTCTTGACTTCAGTGATATTCCACGCCATGATGCGCGAATAGCCTCGTGAGATGTTAACGGAAAGTGTACTTTGTCTTAGCGGTACCCTATCCTTGGAACGACTGGGCCGGCCGACATCGTAATCACTGTGCTATCGGGAGGGCGACGCACCATCTGGCCATGTGCTCCTTGAAAATAGATGCAATTCCTGGAGAACACTGAACCGATGGATTTGTTTGAAGTTTTACTAAGAATGAAAGAAGTTTTACCAAGTTATTGACGCTTAATGAGACAAAATTTCTTTAATGAAATGCGATCAACCTACCTGACTACCGAAAAGGATAAAGATACACCGGAGTGCAGCTTTTGCCCATCGACCAATCGTTTTAAATGTAATTTTCTACTGCGGTATCAAAATTTTCACATATCGCATGGAAACAATTGAAATAGCTCTCATGTTAATGCGGAAAAAATAATCAAAATTACCGAGAACTGTATTTGAACCAAACTTCCCAAAACATTTTTACCAATAAATTATTCCTCATCTGTTGGAGGTGTGCACTTCAAATCACTCTTAACTTAGAGCTTATGAACTTCTTTGTGTACTCAAGTAATATGAAGTGCCCATGTACAATATGTGAGAAATTGCACACTTGCAAAATGTTAGCTCTTCCAAAAACTAGTAAGAACCACACTTGTTGAAAATAATTTTTATGTGGCTATTAGGGCTACCGGAAAGTTCTTTCGTCTTTTCTTTAACCGAACTTTAAAATATTTGAATAACGCCAAACAGTTGCTCTCAAAGTCAGACTAGACGTCAGATATTTAGTTAAAATTTACATTTTGTTGAATCTACTCCAGTGGATATTTAAACACATATATAGGCTATGGAAAGAAAAGTTTCAAAGTGAATCAAATGCGTCATTGTATGTTATATGAATTTCACGTGTGATCTTCAGATGGGACAATCATGGATGCCACCCACCAGGAGGATACAACTAATGTATCAGTGTTAGTGCTCCCAGAGGGAACATGTGAGGTCCCGCGCTGAGAGTTAGGTAGGCCTTCTTTTTGTTGAACTTTTTTTCGGTTCTCTGCAGTCCTTTTTCTTTGCACCTACTAATTTCTTCTTAAACATTTATTTTATTTCATGAACTTCTTTTTCAACTAACTGTGTCTATACACCTTGTACATAGATTCCGCGTTTCCTAACTCCGTACCGTGTTGGTGCCGTGTTCCTTTCTCTCTCTGGAACGCCTTTGCTGCAGTTAGGGGGGCTTAAATTAATATCTAATCTAATATGGATACCAATATTTATTGAAAAGATGAACGTAACAGAGATAATCTGATATTAAATTGCCTAGTTTAGTTGCAGAAATATATTACACTTATTACAGAATATAAGTAATTGATAAATCTAATTTTGAACATAGGTTCTAAAAATCGGACATTACTTTTGCACCAACCTGATCTATCGAGTTAGATGAAGAATTTTCTAGGCTTCAATTTAAATCTAACCTGCACTGCCGACGTTCTGAGTATGAGAAACAATGTTCTGATAGAATGATTATCGGTATTTGGTGGGTGAAAACAGCACACCGGTTAGAAATACGTCAACTCTAAATTTAATGACCTTTTATAAAGAAAAAACAATACTGAACACAAATTTTTATAAGGCTGAATGTTACACTTTTTACAGCGTGATAAACCATCTCTTACTTGCTCTTACTGTAGAAACTCAAAATGACACTACGGGATAGAAGAAAAGTCATTATGAATAAGACATGCCCTTTAAATGGAAAATCGATATGTTAGGTTGGAGTAGCAGACAAACAATATCAAGTGTTAAACGATGCATGTTGAGGAAGTACTTTAAAACGCCTGGGTATCGAAATATTCAGTGCAAGTAAGTCACCCCTGACCACGGTATACCGTGCTCCTGACCCTACAGTTGGCAAGATTGCCATGTGAGCTTGCCCGGCCATCTAGGTTGGTCTCTCGTCAGTGTTGGCCGTGGTGTTGGCACCTAGACGGTTTAATGCAACCAATCGCGTTGTCCCGCGACCAGCCGCGGCCTGCAAAATGCATTCTCAGTCTCAGTGCTTATTTGACGGTCGTGTGGTGTTGTGTAGCGGAATCTGCGTTCCCTCGCTTTATCACATTCTGAGTTATTTAAAGAGAATGTTTGATATCAATAGAATCTTCGAGCACGCTGATGTCACTCTGAGACGCGTCTCGATCTATTGAGGATATAATATGCGTTGATGCAGTTCAAGGAAATTCTGCGATTTGAAAAGCTTGCATCAATTTATTTCGCGATATCTTGTTGCAATCAAGTGGGGATTTGAAATAACTTTGTGTTTGATTTTTTACTCGGATTTGGTGTACTTAAAGGACAATTCTCATCTCTGCCATTTTCAAGGGTAATGTAGGAATTTTCTCTTCCCCCCTTATGAAGTGCAATTTAAGAATAAGAACGTATTTAAGAATGACCGTTGATGTGGGAATTTTATGAGCTCCCACCTCTCTGGGGAATACAACTATTATACCCATGGGAATTAGCGGCGTCCAGGGGAAAATGTGAGGTCCCAAACTGAGAGTTAGGTAGGCTTTTTGTTGTCGAAATTAAATGGTTTTTGTTTTGTCAGGGACCATCTTGATTCGGTATACTGCTGTCCTGTTCTTCAGCACCTCTTGACTTTCTTCTTCAACTTTTAATTTGATTCCTAACCTTCCTTCTCAACTTACCGTTTTTATAGGCAGTGGTTCTGTTGTGGAAACACACCTTGTACATAGAATCGTTGTTCCCTAAACTCCATGTTAAGTGGTACTCTCTTCCTATCTTTCTTTGGAACACCTTTTTTGTGTTTGGGAAGCTTAAACTACTCTGCCAACATTTATGTGTTCACTGTTTATATTTCGTCATTCATGATTCTCGTTTTTCGTTATTCAATAGCCAAAAATCTAAAATTTATTCGACCCCCTAAACCTGGTATATAGTTAAAAACTAGAATATTGTCTTATTTCCGAATGTAATACACGTTTTTCGGTAAATGTTTAGGAGAACTGACTAATCGATTTTCGAATTTTTGTTGCTTGTATCATGGTAATTGAATCGAAATAAACAACTTTTCATCTATGCACTTTCCGGGGATAATGAGTATTTAACGTGTTATAGCGGTAAGTTACTTACCGCAATTCGAGTTTTTCTAGCGGGAAAAATCGTTTCGAGGGGAGACTCAATAGAATGTATGTTTCCACGCGCTCGAATGATCGTTACGGTACGCTAAGTTATGTTATGTTAAGTTACGTGAAGTTACGTTAGATTACCTCAGGTTAGGTTAGATCAGTTCAGTTTTGTTACGTCACCGCTATAACTCGTTAAAAACTCATTTCCCCCTGAAAGTGCATAGAATAAAAGTTGTCTATTTTGATCTAATTATCATGATACAAGCAACAAAAATTCAAAAATCGATTAGTCAGTTCTCCGTAACATTTACCCGTTTTTCATAACGTAATTGCTGCGTAATACGCTCGAGGTAAGAAAGTAGATCTTCGTCCTAAGATCTTTTTCGATCATGCAGTCCTGCATTATAGCAAGCGTCACCCTCCAGGAATGTGTGATGTCCTTCAGCTATCTTCGGGACTGACTGCTCTGCGGGTGTTTGTAGGTTTTTGTCGGTATACTAAAAGAATTATGCTGAATTGCTGATGGTGTCTTTATTCGTCAGTGTACATAGTAGAGCTAGCGCTCAGCGGTTGTTACCCTAGCTACTCGCTGCAAAATTCACAACTCTCGTTGATAAATGTTGTCTATGTGTGGGTATGCGTTATTTTTTTTCTATGCTTTTGTCTCTCTTCGGGTCGTAGGCCAGTCTTCGTACCGTACCGTGTCTCTTCGTACCTGGTAACTGACCCGCGCGAGTGTATTCGTCTTTTATTTATTTATTTATTTATTTATCCTGGTATTTTTTCGTCATACTGAGATGCTCACAAGCGTAATGTGTTGACAACTGACAAAAAATTGTCTACCCTCGTGGTGTCACTTGAACTTCAACGATGACGAGCTTCCCTTCATTAATCGCACGACTGTTTGGATATTGAGGTTAAGCCAAGAATGCATTGCCATATATTTTTTGATGTTCCGATTTTGGGCAGATTTTTCAGGTTCCAGGAACTCAAGTCAATAAAAAATGAAAAATATTGACGGGGAAATCTAATAGTTTATTGCATGATTCATGTGAATTTAATCAAGTCACCCATGAAACTTCCAGGAAAGTCAAGTGTTGGAGTTTCCATCGCATTTTTTTGTAGTGCGAGCATCTTCAGAGTCGGCTTGGATGAGAGTTTAGGAGAAACATGTCATCTCACGTCAATCTATCTCTCGTCTAAAACATTTCACTCTTCCACGAAGGATTTGTTCTTATCTGTCGACTTCGCATAACTGACACTGTGATAGTAACTTTTCTCTAGCTACCTTTTTACTGTTCAAGCTTCTTCGTTTGATTCTTTCTTCTAGAAAAGATTAATGTTTATGACCTGTTTAATGCATGTAATCTATTAGTATTTTTATTGTATTTCTTTCATGAGGAGATTATAGTTAGAAGACTGACGGGATGACTACCTCCGGTGCATCGTGGCTTGTAACCGAGGCGCTCAAGGAGAGCCAGGGAGAGCTCAGCATCGCTCTCTTTTTAGCCTTCATCTTGGCGTCTCTCATGTGCTACCTAGCAACAAACGAAAAGAATATTTCCTGCAGGAAAAATTATAAAGATTCCTTGCGTTGCCCGAATGGATCTAGGTATGGCTCAACATATTTGGCCGGCCACCGGTCTGGGTTGAAACGACCTTCTGTGTACTCCAGTTCACATCACAACAACTGGCCAAACAGCCCCGGGTCACCATCTCCTGCGCACTTGTATCGAGAAGCTGATCTTGACAGCAAAAGCCAACTTCGTAAAAATTCCGCCGAAGTTCAAGCAAAACGTTGGAGTAATGATGCTCTATTTTCAACGTCGGACGTTTCAAATGTAAGAATAGCTTCAGACTGCAATAATTCAGGATCTTTACCATTCAAGTATGCTCGTTTCGACAAAAATTCAGGCGTAGTGGAGGAAACAGCTTCGGGTAAAAGTGTAGAGGGAATTCAAGTAGACGAAAAGAAAAATATCTTTTCTAAAAACAATTGGTCGTCAGGAGAACAACGAAACAATTTTCAAAGACAAACGCTACTGCAAGGGGGCAGCAGCATTGGACTACCGCCAGTTTCTGAAATTCACAAACGTGGCTGTGGCCACGGGGCCGTTTTGCACGACTGCCGCGCTGCCTCTTCCTTCCGCCTCACACCGTACCCGTGTCCCTGCACCGCAAAAAAACCGTATTTAAGGTCACAATTCGGCTACGTTAGTATCTCTTTCGTTTACTACTGAAATAGATTCTCGTTATTATTCCAGTGCCATTATTATGTTAAGAATCAGTTGTTTAAATTTTTGTCTCTTTTTCGTTTAATGTCGCATCAATTGTTTCGAAATAATTGAGAAAGGGGGTTAGTTATCGCAGCTTTATTGTCAACGCTTGGGTCGGAGATAGCTCCTTTCGCCATGTTTGCTCTGGTTTCATGGTTGTGGAACAACTGAAGACAGAGTTGATAGACACCTTTCAAGCATTATGTGAAGACTGAGGCCAGTTCAGTGCTAGCACATCACCTTTACTTCGGTCATTGCTTTGAGCACCGATTGATGAACGCAGTAAATAACTGAAGCTTGAAAAACAGTAGGTGATTTATTTTTTCTCCGCAGAACGTGTGTAGATGCGTTTTTAGACATTTTTTTTTAAGACTGCGATAAGTACTTACGCAGGAGAGTCAAAGAGCTGTTGTATAAATATCGGCTACTAAAATACGGTATTGAATTTTCGATCTCTCTGCCAATGTATACGAATTACTCTATCTTTTTAGGTGTATCCCAGCAGATGTCTATATTTCTGAAAGGAATGATGATTGAAGTAAGATATAGCACAAAACCACGTACATCGTTTCGAATTTATTTTGAAATTTTGTTTCTCCAATATTTTTTTGTTTCATGATTGACGCGCTATTCTTTTATTTATTTTTAGAAGCGTTTTTGACGCATGGGTTTTGTTTTCCAGGACGAAGACTCTCCGACGGTGGTCCGCAGATCTACTGGTGGCTTCAGCGAAACTAGTGGGCTGGTTGGTCTCAGGAACATCGGCAACACTGTGAGTCTTGCTAGCTTGCGTACAATTCATCAATTACATTTTGCGTGTACGAGGCGTCATTTACTCATTCCTAGATCGTGAAAAGCCAAATTCTTAAATTTCGTGAAGAAAGAATCTTTGCTGTTGTTTGACTAGGAAAAAAGTGATTTTCAGTTGATGGGCAACATAAATTTTACTCTTCCGGCATATCTTTAATTTAGACAAATCCTTACATGACTTCAATCATGGAGTCATGAACGGCTATTTTCCTTGGTGCACCGTTGGAAATGACTCCGTTTGTTTACGCGCTTCCTGCCATGGGTTAAACTGAAATTCAGCATTCAATTCAAATTTAAAGTTAATTGGAATGAGCAATTTTAAAAATAATGAACTTTAACTGGTCCATGCCTTCATTTAGCTTTCACTAATTATTTAGGAAAATTGAGTTAGTGACTGCAGGTCAGTCAGCAGCATTATGAAAGTTCCCTCATTGACCACCGTGGTCCCTTCGCACGAGACGTGTTACCCGAAGTCAACGCATAACGCAATTTACAAGAGTCTGTTTAGTTTTGCTGTTAGGTAGATTTTATCTTCCCTGTTCTTACTCTGTATCTCTATGCTGAGGACGGCTGAAGTTAAAGGTAATCGACCTCGTGTGCGTGTGTCTTTGATATTTCATCTACTTAATTTTTCATTTTATTTTCACATTGAGGCGCTTTCGTGCAATCTTTATACATCCTCTGAACAGATACGATAAGTAGGCCGCGTAATCAATTCTTTAATAAGCCTAACAATATTGCACACTAAGCGCGCCAGGGGGTTTCACTTCTGAATGAGAAACACATTGATGTAGTTAATGTTTTAGGTAACTGTTATTTTTGTTCTAACTGCTTATTTTTGCAATTACCGACGACTGTTTCACTGTAATATAGGGAAAGAAATTTATTTTGAAAATAATGTAGGTGAAGAGTTTTCGAAGGGCGTCAGATATAAGCATTCCAGATGCAGTATTCTGAGTATTATTTACTTAGGCAACGAAAACTATCATTATTGTGTGGCATTGTACTTAATATTTACCTAGCAGCTCATGGTCTTACAGTCCTCGATTTTTCAGGTTACTAGGCTCAATTCAGCACTATGATTCAGCCATGACCCGGTATAGCGTATGTTAGTTTCTGAATTCGGTTTTGCAACCATATATCAACATGTTTAACACTTTTAACTAGGTGCTTTGACTCGGTACGTGTGTTGAAGTGCTCATCTGTTTTTCATTCATGACAAGCGATGTTCTTATTGTGTTTATTAGTGACACTGAAGATTCATTTTTCAAAATGGCAGATACTTTTAGTTGAAGTGCGTTAAGATCAAATTTTCTTTCGAAGCATTCTCTGAATAAGACAGAAAGAACGCTATTCCGTTCATTTCGAACGGAATTCAATTGTATACTACAACGCAGTCTCATTTTTGCAGTGCTTCTTGAACAGCGTAACGCAGTGCCTGAGCAACACACGATGTTTGCTGGAGTACCTCGTGAAGGAGGGATATTCTGGCGATATCAACATGTCCCTCTCCACCATGAAAGGCGACCTAATTAAAGGTGAGGGGGCCACACCTGAGGAAATAAAATGATGTTGTGTTACTTCATGTATGAGGAAGCGAGTTTTGTTTGTTCGTAAAACTTAATCGGATGCTTCGGTTGTGATGCAAATCTACGGGCTTAACTTTCGGTGATAACTTTCATTGAAAATATGTTATTATCGCATATTATGTGAGAGTAGAGTATTTGTCTCACGTGATCATGTTCAGAATGGTTGTTGTGAGTTAACTTGTGACTTTCTCGAAGCCGTGCATGTGCTATTCATGACTTCATGAAGCTCTAGATGAGCTCATGAATTCATTCATGGCTTCGTTCATGAAGGATACAGATCCGTTTCGTGGTGTTGTTCTCAGCCAATCTGCTCTGTACTTTGTTAGCACAACAAGCGTGATGAGTATCTTGTACAGTGATATGCTTGGTGACTTTAAGATGTCATAATGCATTTTTGGTCTTGAGGATGTTGATACTCGATTAATGTTAGCTAAACTCGTTAGCTTGGCGGTTTAGGTGGTACAAATGTGTTACGGTGTACTACCCGTAAAATTATGTGCTCAGTTATTTCATTTACAGTAGAAATGCGGGTCTGGTATTTTAAAATTCTATACTAGCATTGGTGATTCTTTGTGCACCGGATGTTTGAAGAGTGATGATACCGCATTGTGTATCAGATTTTATCCTAGAAACTATGATAGTGCTCTCCCTATTCGGTTGCTATGAAACGTTTAATCTTCTTCACTAAAATTCAAACAAGTATATACAACTAAGGTACTTCAAATGTGTTACGTATACAAAACGTTTTCACTCGTATCTATGCGCATTCATTTCTAATATTTGATTTGTACTTGCTTTTTAGAAGAGTGTTGCAAAATATTTCTCATTTAATTAGTATTTTCATCTAAAAATAAATGTCACCAGCAATACGGGAGTTGTGAAACGCGTATGTATGATGTTGAGTGTTTGAGCAAATTAGCAGAAGTTTCAGAACTGGTAATTCATTGAGCAAGCCATCTTCCTTAGCTATATGAATTCATTCAGATCAGTTTAAATCTCCTGTTTCCGTTTTAAGCTCTGCTATACTCCGTCTCAGATTTACGTATAATCGAATCCCTTTCCATTAGTAGCTTAAAACCCGATCTAAACGATATACAGTAGTCATTCCTTTTAAAAATAGCTTCTGTTTGGCAGTTTACCATATTTTTGTGTTGTTTTTCTTCGATTTACGAATATATTTTTCGCTTGTTTTTTCAGATATCCGCTGATGATGACCTTAGGGGTAGAAACGTTGGTTTTTAACAGAAATGTCTTTTAGAGTGATTGTTTTTGCCATAACGTTCATTTTAAAGCTATGTAGAGTCCTCAACCAAATCTCGTATGTATGTATGGTAATATCTGTAATAAATCAATGATAACGTTCATTCTGTAAACTGTTTTTGACTCATTATTTCTATTACAGCTTTCGGCAACTTGATCAGCGAGATGTGGACGGAAGGTGACAGCAACAGGGCACTGAACACCGGGCCTTTCAAGACGCAAATACAAAAATTCGCGCCAACTTTTACTGGTTAGTAACGTGTGAAAAATTCTGTCGTGCCACGTGCCATGGTAGTAACGAGAGTGGTCGGTTGCGGGAGCAAACAAATTACGGGAGTATAATTAGTATGCAACCAGGAACAGTATACTTGGCCTTCAAATTTAATAAGTGATGGAGCGATTGCAGGAGTTAATTATAGTCGAAATTATTTTATTACTGGAAATAACCAACAAAGTTGAAAAATTTTGATTTATTCTTTCGTACTTGAGTATACGAGAAGCCGTTGCGAAAGGGATTTTAAAATAACGATGAGTTTGTGTGTTATGATTTCGATATACTGGAGAAAAAAGATTAGAAACATTCAATGAATAGTGAAGAAATTTCAACTACAAAAATCAATGAACATGGTCCCAGATTTGGATGGATAGAGTGAACGCAAACGTTGTGCGAACTAGTGCACTATATTAAGCATGTACAGTATAGTCGAAATGCGAGGAGGTACGGCGCAGGGGTTTTGTGCGGTTAAGCAACTCGTTGAACATCACTTCCTAGAACTGATTGAACTTATTTGCACTTTCTCTGTTGCTACAATTTGATGAAAATCCACACATTTTCTCTTTTCCCCCTGGGGCATAGGGTAGGCAATAGGCTTAGTCGTGTCTATTCTATGCTATGGGGACTGGTGCACCCTGGTTAGATACTTTTACTTTCGTGTCCACTTTCAGTTTTCATGTATTCTTCGCCATCTCTTCTTTGTCTTTTCTTCTGCTTTCTTTCTAACTAGCTTTTTTTCTCTACGCAGGGTTTCATGTGTGAGAGGGAACATACTTCGTGCATAAATTTCACTTTTTCTTAGTCCATACTAAATGTTCCCCTCTCTTTCCTGTGTGGAAATATATTTGCGATAGAAACGGAGCCTTAAACCAACTACAACACCATGCCATGCGTTTTCTCCCATGGGTAATGGTTCATCATCATTAGTGCACGAAACATAACACAACCAGGTTCTCTCAGTGATAACATCAAAGTGACAAACTGTTCTCATGAAGAAGTTTGTAAATATCCCGATAGACAAGCAACCTGGTAGTCAAGTTAGTAGCCTCTTACTTTAGAAAGGATTTTTCTTTCATTAGTACGATATTTTGAGCTCGTGTTTAGAGTATGGTAACCCATAGTTGATTTATGTGTAAATCAGAAGGCGTTTTTTTCTTGCTCAACTTTATTTATTGTGTTCGTAAAAAAAACATTTTATGCTCATAGTGAGATTGCTGTTGCTGCTCGCTTTAGTGGGAATTATCAGATATATTTTATCACTTCCTCTTATCGGACGCATTTGCTTGGTCATGCCCAGATTTCGTTGCTGTGGAATTTATCCATCGTTTGTGTACCGCGTTTTTGTCGTTTCTTATCACTGATAAAATGATTCCCCGTCAGTCTACAAACAGTGATAAGCCCTTGTGTGTGCCATCACAGTGCGACATTAACGGCTTATGCCATAAATAGTTTATGAACACTGGTTTCAACTCTTATACTTCCTCCTTTCAGTATGATCTTAATTCACAATATCATTTCAATTTGAGAAAAATTTGTCAAATATGAAAAACTTCGAATTTGAACATGAAATATCTATTCATAGTTTTCACAGAATTAGTTAAATACTTATTTTATTAGGTTTTCTCATACGATCACAATTTCTTATTTTGCAAAGCTTTTGTTACAAAACACAATGAAGAAAACATGACGAACATAATTAGTTTTTTAGCATCTTCGGATGTTTAAAGTAGCGACGAACACTCGTAGAGTCGAAGTAACCTGCATTTTGACGAATAAATATGTCTAAAATTAACCCCTCAATGGGATACAACTATTGTATCTGAGAATTAGCGCTTCCAGGGGGATAATGAATGATACTGAACTTAAATTTAGGTAGGCCTTCTCTTTGTTAAAATAATGTGTTTTTTTTTTTGTTTTGGAAAGGACCGTCTTTTTTCAGTGCACTGCTGTCCCGTTCTTCAGTACTTCTGACTTTCTTCTTAAATTTTTATCTTGTTTCATAACTTTCCCTCCTAACTGACTGTTACTATGCGCACATTCTATACCTTGTGTACAGATTCCGCCTTCTTTTAACTCCATGCTAAATGGTGTCCTCATCCTTCCTCGCTTTGAACATCTTTGTTGTGGTAGGAGAGGCTAAGACTAACTTATAACCGTAACCAATCATGGTCTAAAATTAAACGTCTATGATATTCTTATTATGCTTATTAATGATACTGTCGTCAAAATGGAAGGTAATTTAAGTTAAAGTAGGTTAAGATCGCATTTTCTTTTTGAGTGTTCACTGAATATAAAAGTAACGCTGTTCCTTACATTCGAGTAATGCCTATTCGAACAGAATGAAATGGGAGCGGCGTGTATCAGAAAATTTTCTATCGACAAGAAAAGCCTAGTGTGTGTGATGTTTCTTCATTTTCTCTTTACGGTATTGTTCGTGCCTGAATCATCGATGCAGCGCTTGCCAACTTCATACTTCTCCATATTCTCGCTTCATATTTCTTATTCTACCCATGTTGGTGAACGTTTTTAGTACCAGAATAGTGTTGGAATTTACTTTGGTTGAGAGTCGTGTCGTGTCTTTTCAGATGTCCATAAATTTCTAAATCGAAAACGCAGATTTCTGTTCAATCGAAAGTGTTCGTCAAAAATTGTTAATCTTTTCCGGCTTCAAATTCCCTATTAATATAAATTCAAAACATACCAATAAATAATGACCTTGTGTGTTACGTGTAGCATTCCTGCCTTTATTGTTTTAGAGCTCAATGATACATGCATTTGTTACAGGCTACCAACAGCATGACGCCCAAGAGTTCTTACGGAAGCTTCTTGAAGGTCTCCATGAGGATGTCAACAGGGTCACAGTCCGACCCAGACCCATACATACAGACATCGATGATGACCTTAGGTGAGGCTCACGGTTATTAACAAGACCTCGTGTTACAAAACAGTTATGATTGGCAGAGGTCGATTCGTGGTAGTTGTGATAACCGCCTTAAATAGGCGCAATATGCATTTCGCCTGAATTACACGTATAATTACTTCAGTTTCTCGATGATGGGTGACAGTAGCCTTAATTTGGATAACCCAGCCTAAGATATAAAGATTCGTCCGCTATTTGCGAATCATTGCTGTACCAATGAAAATACAATTTCGTGATTGCTGGGAATGACACTTGTAATCTAAACCCCAATTTTCGACAAAGAATGGGTATAATCGAAAGAATAACTTCCGTTTGAGGAATTTCTCTGAAGTGTTTGCTGTCTTAGAAATTACTTGAAAAGTTTTCTTTGCAGTTACGCGTAGTGTAATTGTGCTATGAAGTCCTTTCATTCTCTTACTGGTTATCTTCATCATGTCAACACTTCCCTGCTAATTGACTTGCTGTTCCTATACTTGCCATTAGTGAGTGGGCTCAAGCTTTTCTTCAGGTACCATACGTCCCTTTTCTGGCCTGAAGACATGTTTGCATAGGTGCGAGAAGCTTAAACGAAAGTAACCACTTTTAACTCATTGAACTTTAGTAATACAGTAGACACTGTTGTTCTATACTGCCATTGAGTTTATGATTGCTAGTGACAGTTAATTCAATTCTCATGCATTTTTTTGTGTATGTTTCATCTTATTAGGGTTGAAATATACTGTAGCGGTTTTAAGAGCAAATAACTTCTTCATTCTCCTTTTTACAATTGCCTTTGAGATTAATTATTTCACTTTTCCTGCGTGTTTTCCATATCTTCTGTGTGACAATGATTTAGATGCCTCTGCAGTATCTTTAACCATTGTTCCCGCCAGAATTTTACTGAAACGCGCTTTCTTTTTTCTAGCGACGATCAAAAAGCAATGGAGTCTTGGAAACGCTACCTCCGTTTCGACGACAGCAAAATCGTGGACATGTTCGTGGGACAACTCAAGTCAAGCCTTCAGTGTTCTTACTGTTCCCACACGTCCGTCACATGCGATCCCTTTTGGGACTTGTCGTTGCCTATACCCAGTAAATCTGGCAACGTTAGGCTCAACCAGTGCCTCGACCTCTTCACTAAAGAGGAGGTTATGGACGGCGATGAGCGGCCCGTGAGTTTGTTGCTTTCGTTTAGATTGTCCATGCCGAGCGTTTCTGGCTTTGGAAATAACCACTGTGGTAATTGTGAAGTACATGCAAAGCTTGGTATCATGCATGGAGTGAGTATATTAGTTTTTAATCTTGAAACCCATGCTGGTAGCCTGTTCTAAGGGAAACTTCTCGCTCGTAAAATTTTGCAAAAATATTTGAAGTCGTGTCGGCGTCTATATCACGAACGGAATACGCAAAACCCTCTCATAAAGTCAAGTTCTAGTTATGATGTCAAATATAATTTCTTTTGATGGCGATAGTCGAGGATCGTTAGGGTTCGGTCTTGCCAACGATCCACTTAATCGAAACATTGAATTTTTATTTTTGTGCCATGCAGTAATACATCATTTTGAGTGAGTGAATACGCCACTGAATTGGAAACTTTTTTTCTTAATTCGAATCAATGTAAAATATTTTTACTGTTTTGTTGCTCAAATACCATCACCGCTGGGCTAGGTGTTTAGTGTGATTTAATTGTCAATTCAGTTTTGAAATAGGCGTGTTTTTTGTAAATGAGATGTGTTAGGTTGTGAAGAGATGCTTGCTAATTCTCATTTTCATTCATCTTGACAGACATGTTCGAAGTGCAAAGAGCGCAGAAAAATGACCAAGTCCTTCAGCATACAGAAGTTCCCAAAAGTTTTAGTTCTTCACCTGAAACGTTTTAGTCCCACCGAGAGATGGAGAGGCAAACTCTCCTGCACCGTCGAATTCCCACTTGAAGGCCTCGACCTCTCAAGGTACGCGTTGTGTTACTGAATTGTATGAAGGAGGGAAAATATATAGGAAAGTTCGAAAATCAATCTAATCTTGCACGTAAAATGGATATCCCTCCTTGTTTGAAATCCTTCATCTGGTGAAAGGTTGTTCACGTGTTTGTTTGTAACTTAAAAATTCAATTGGCGGTTCCTTTTTTCATAAAGTTCTCCTGTAATCAGTTAACACCTCTATCTGATAACTAGTAAGCTGTTGATTCTATGACACATTCGAACATGAGAGCTTCGGGATTATAAAGATCAGAGTAGAAAAAGATGGATGCTTTAGGAAGGAAAAGATAGTATAATTTATCTAAAAAACGTCGATTAAGACACAGAATTCGAAAGCTTTTAGAAAACATGGAGATGTAAAATATTTGTTGGGAAAAAAAGAATCAGCACCTAATAAATTTTCATGACAGAATTCAACTAGTAGACCTGTTGAAAACCGCCTACTCTAAAACCCGTTTAGTTTTCGTCAACTCAATATTATTGTCTTGATATTTTTCTTTGATGCTTATTTTTTAAGAGAAAAAGAACTTTATTCCTCTTGCTCGCTGTGGCACAGTGGTTAAGGGCATCGCCCTTGGATGTTGGAGTCGAGGGTTCGTATCACGGCGCTGGCGCGGCGATTTTCCCCGTTGGGTATAAGGGAAAGCTCAAGCACAATACCTCACTCAACCCAGGTGTCGGAAATGGGTAC
>JACJUY010000030.1:327418-344984 GCA_014220935.1 Platorchestia sp. MABIK
CTTTACGGGGGAACCGTCATGGTGTCCTATATATAGTGTTAGTAATAAGGCATTTGAAAAACCAATGCTCAAGATCGTATGTATCAGACTTGATTGGAAATAAAGCATCCTTAGATGCCGATGTTTGTTTGTTTGTTATTACTTTACAAAGGCCTTTTGAGTTTTCGTATCGTTTGCACGTTATTTTTCGGTTTTCAGACGAGTTGTCTTTTGTGTAATGCTGATGTGCGGTGTAATCCCGTAACCTTCAGTTTTGATACATGTAGACGCAATGCTGTGCTGATGGTACTGGTCTTCCGTGGGACATAAGAGATTAGAATTCAATTGTTATACATCAATTTTCCTGTATTATAAAAGCGATCTTCGTGTACATTAACTTCTCTGTCTACTGACACTCTTTTTCTTCGGTTATTGAAAATTTCTTTCAGCAGTTCCGTTTTTTGCCATTGAGCTTACTTATGTGTTTTTCAAGTCTATTTCGCAATTAATTTCCTTTTCAACTGAATGTTGTTCGATTTTGATATCAACCCGTGTTGGTAACATATCCTCGTTTCTTCCTACTGTATATAGTGTATTTTAAATCTATTGTTCAAGCATCCCGTGTTTTCGCTGTTAATTTTCATGCGTTGCTTTCAACCGATTTAATATATGTTTTTATTACAGATATGCTTCGAGTTCGCGATCATCGAGTTCGTATAATTTAATCGGCGTTGCGAATCACAGTGGCACCACATACTCAGGGCACTACACCGCCTTCTGCAGACACCCCTACTCCTTGGAATGGCACGAGTACAACGACAGCAGGTAGGCAACGTTATGAGATCGTCTGTAACTAAAGCCGCCGTCACACGGAGGCCAAATGGTAACGTTTCGTCTCGTCTATAGTCAGCGGTAACATTCGGTTTGTCCAGTGCCACGAAACCGTTAGATTTCAGTCTTAGTTTGGGACAAGCGTTATCATACCATGATTTCAGAACCTGAAATGGTTTAACCAAACTGGTCCCAAACTAAGGCTGAAATCTGATGGTTTTGCAGCGCTAGACGGAATAATTGGTACCGCTGACTGCAGACGATTAAGACAAAACGTTACCATTTGGTTTCCGTATGACGGTGGCCTAACGAAGTAGAGTTCCTGGCTGGGTTTTATATCTGTTAACTACGTCTAGAGACTTTTACTTCGTAGGATTGGTTAGCGTGAAGTAATTTTTAGGGCTGGTATTCCAAGGGCAGTTTTCAAATTTTTTTATTGATCGGGGAAGCTGCCTTTTTATTTTTGCATTCATGCCTTGGGATGTGCATGATTTTGTATTGTAGCCTTACGAGTAAAAAATGTGAATTTATCTGTCGATAATTGCGTGCACCTCTAATAGCAAGATGATTTTCAAACATTAAAGTTGAGTAATATTGTTAGAGTGGAAAGATACTCCGTGTATAAATATTACAAGTTCTTCGAAGTTGAATATATTATTGGTTATCGGAGTAATGTACGAATTTTCAGAAAAATTAAGCGTAATCAACATAGGCTTATTATATTTCACCACCATCCATGTTACAGTGATGGCATTTCTATACTTAATAACGTGACGGGGAGAGAACCAAGATGTTTCAAAAACATTACAAAATATATATATATATTGCAATTATTATCTTTCATCAGTGTCATATCATCGAAATTATTGTGAGCAAAATGTAAATTCATTGGTAGAGGTTAAAATTTTTGAAAATTTAACATGTGATCGAAAAAGCTTTCTAACAATGGAATAAATTATGTTAATAAATATAATAAATTAAATTTATTAAATCATGGAATAAAATAAATAAATCCTTAATTTCAGTCATGGCCGTAGGCAGAATGCTCCATCTTTAGAACGGTTGCGTTTTTGCTAGATGGGCAATGCATCCATATGGAATTACTGCTTTAATAGCTTACAGCTTGCAATGGCAGCTCGGTTCAATGAAGCTCATTATCAATATATTTTAATTCGGTTCCTAAACATATTGCTAGAAAAAAAATTGACGGTACCTGGTTTTAATATCAAAATAATAATTTAAAACCAGCACAGACCTATTAATTTTTTTAGGTGATCTTCAATCCAAAATTTGAAAAAGATTTTTGAAAAAGCATTTCGATTACTTTCATCAGACATATCGGCTCCCATAACCATAAATTGAAAAGTGATGCTTGAAACATATTTCGAATATTTTATTTATAATTTTAGTAGTCTTCGGAACTTTCTTCAGAACTTCAATCAAATGCTGCAGAAGCGGAATTTCATTGCGCAAAATATAAATCCAATAACGAGACAAAAATGACTTGTTTAGCGAGTTCCTTCAATCTTTCAGACCTGGTGATGCCAGCATTATCTATTTTTTTCTTTTTTCAGAGTGACGTCTATCCCCGCCAGGAGGGTGTGCAGTCCTGAGGCCTACGTCTTATTTTACGAGCTGGGTGCGGGCAGTAAATTGTAATGACGGCCAAAACTATAGCGTCTCCGTTTATTGATACTCTCCATTGCCTGCACTTCCGGGGCCTTCTTTCTCAAACCCATGCACTCGGGTGACCATTTTATTCCTTCAAATTTGCTACTACAGATTGCTTCAATAATTTGGGACTCTATTTAATTTGCATAATAAATGGCAGAAATTTTTAGATCTCGGTTTTAGATACAGTAAGTTTTTTTTTTAATTCTCAAATTCTAGCTTAATTTTCCCACGTTTTTCCGCTATCAAAAGAAAAAATAAATGCCGTAATGAGAGTGCACTCAATGGTGGTAGTCGGTGATTCTTTAAGCAATGACGTAAATAGAATTAATTTTTCGCACTGTGGGTGTTTTAACTTGAATTTAATATTTAATTTTGTAAATTTTACCCCTGAATAATGTAACAAATAACACCTAGAAATTCAAATTCCCGTGTTTGCCGTAACAATTTTTCGATAACTTATTTTCCTAAATTATAAAAAAGTTACCAATGTACCTATTTGTTGACTATCATCGATCGTCTTAGCAATTTCGCGGTGCCATCCTTTCAATCTTTTAAGGAAATCTTTTATCCAGTCACTTCTCTGGAGCTGGAAAAGTCACAAATTTGTACTTGTGACGGCAATATCGCACATGTTTGTATATTCAGAGGTAAAGAGATTTATTTATTATTGAATATACGTTCGCTTCATGCCATACTTTACCGATGATGTGTGTTCGATTGAATCTAAGGTCTAATAATGTTATCTAATTCTTTGCTCTTTATATTTATATTGTTGTTCGTTATTTAATAAGGGATTGGTGCTTGCATTACTTCATTGCTATTCGTTTCTTTATGATCAGCAGAAGTAGAAGTGTTACGAGATTTGGACCATTTACTCGGTATAACTGAACGTTTCAAGCGACCGCCTACCTACACACGCATTTTTGCTGCGTTTATTTTAGATGCAAGCTAGCATGTGAAGCATAATGTATCGAATATGCAAGTCTTGGTTCGCTAGCGCGTTATTACACTCGAATCAAAGGTTCCTCAACTATTCAGAGTTGCTATACGACTCCAACTGTCTCGTTTTCTTTTGGGACTTGCTATGGAGTAAGGTACATGATTAATTTGAAGGATTAAACGTAGTGTAAATACAGGTTCTGCTACTATTGACGATGAAGACACTGCCAAAAATTAGGATAGAACTCAACTTTAGGCTATGAGGTGAAACGATAAATTTACATGGCTATATCCTCGAGTTTCTGGGTCGTATTTCCAGGTTTGTTCAATTTTGACTCCGTCAATGGAACATCGATTGATTTCCTTTGCATTCTTTGTATTGCGACTCAAAAGTTCTAGGTCCTTTTGGTGGGAGATAAAACCTAACTTGAACTAACAAATTTGACAAAGCTTTCATTTTATCTTTTGTTCAGCCTCCTATGGGGAAGGACTTGAAAACCTAATTTCATAAATAAGCGCAATTTATTCACTTCTAAGAATGTCTAAGGAGATATTCTGTAAAGTGGTGTGATTTATCCTTAACTTGCTTGTCATGCGAAAATATTTCATGTAAGAAGTGTCCTCGTAAAACAAACTTAATTACTCTTTTGTGACATATTTAAACTTAACAAATTATGTTCGGACTTTCTACGGAGTTTGAATCGCAAATTTACACATGTCACATAAATTTTTTTAGTTATATTTGATGGTTTAATGAAATTAAAGTCTAGGAAAGATGTGCATGAGATACTGTTCGCAACGCTCGAGCTAACTAAAGAGGAAGTCCAGCACCGGAAGCCTGAATGTGAATGAGTCGACATTTTTATACTTGCAGTAAAATTAGTTCACCTATCTTCTGTAATAGATTGTACTCTAACTAAACATTTGCTCTTGCTCAGATTGTGTACGTTGTGTGCTGCTTATATTCGACGATTTTTTGTGCTCTGTAGATAGTAAGGTAGGAGAGACGCGAGCCGCTGCTCACAATGTGATTGGATTGTTTCCACGCTACTTTATGATCGTTTGAAAATAAGGACTCGTTAGAGAATTATTGGTGCTCATTCTCAGTGATGTCTACTAGACGCACAATGTCCGAAATTTTCACTTGATTTAAATTCTACTGTACTGTCAACATACGGAGACCTGTTCTCAATTTTACGCTCAAAACTCTTAGATGCATAGGTAATTTTCCGTGAAGGGTTTGAGTCGATTACTTATGTAATCATTCTTGCCTTCGAGACAGCTACATTTAATTGGTAGTTCATCGATCCACATAATTTTTTTTTTTGTCTGCTGAAATTGATTAATGAATTTCTTCCATTACCTCACTGTTCAGGTAAAAATAAAGCCCCGATAGTTAACGTTCCAAAAAGGATGAGGCGGCACTCTTGTAACAAAAGCTGCCGTCTACGTTGTTGAGCAGCGTCGGCGTCCCATGACTGAGCGCAAGTCCTGTGCGGAGGTTGTTTGCTCCGAATAATGATGGCGTAGTATAAATTATTGACAAAATTATTTTATTCGATATTTGTGTGTTTGGAGCGTTTATTTTAGCACGTGGTTGTACATGACTACCAATCACAGTTGATACCTATTTATGCATTAATTTCGAAACTATAGTAGCGTGTTAAAATATTACTGGCAAACTACTGTGAGTTACACCAGCTAAAGAAGTACTGCTGTGTCGATCAAATGAACAGGATTTGACTACAGTTCAGTTCCACATAAATACTTCAAAATCCTCGTTTCTACTGAAATGTTCAATACATTTTGTGAATATGGGGAAAGATTTATTAAACTCTTCAGTCGAGTCTGCTAATTTACACTTTAACGAGCCAAAATTAGGATGCAAAAACCTCCGTCGCAGGGCTGCTGCTGGAGCAGCACGGCTAGTCAATGTTGGTTGCGCACTTTAAAAAATACTTTCAGTCGAGTGCTGCCCACCATTTTGATTTTGTTGATGTACGTTACGTTTAATACATTCATGTTTACTTTACAATTACATACAAAAGATACAGAAGAAATTTGGGTTTTTCCTACCCTTCATCGAGATCATCAGGGTTAGCTGTTAATATACAAGCACCATTGTAAGTTCAACCTTCGCAAGAAATTTGGTGCTGGGGTATCTAATGTTCGCATGTTTTTGATCTGTACTAGATAAATTTCTCCCATTTCCAGAGTTTTATGGGTGAGTAAATTGTGCACCTCTCGGTATTATTTTCAGCTCAAATTTAAAAATGTTACATTAAATTTATACACGGGAGAAAATTAAAGAGCAAATTAAGCAGATCCAACGAAGTTCTAAAACACACCAATTGAAGGTTTCACAGAGGTAAGAGAAATTGCACTATTGACTTCTAAGTATACTGAAATGATCAAAACTTCATTCGCTATGAAATAGTAGCAGAAACTCCTCCCGAGTTGATTATTTATCGAGATTCAATTAATTTCAATTTGCCTCGCCCCCGAAAAAAAATGAATCCTAGACCTACCAAAGAATTCGCCTGCCTGTGAAAAATTAGCATTGGCTCATCCAAGATAATATCCCCAGGATCAAGACACTGCACGAGTGAGAGGCTGCCAAAGCAACTTAGAGAATTTTACCTGATTTCCTGAGTTAGATAACCACCGAATGAAACCATCACCAATACATAAAAAATTTACCCCATTGTATTCAAGTCTGAAACTCTTCAACCATTACATAACAAACATCGTTCATTTGTCCACATAGAAGGGAATGTGTTCTTCGACAAGTACAATTGCTTCAAAATCTACAAGCGAATTTCACTCATGAAAACTATGTTTTCTACTTCAGACACAGCTGCACAACTCACCGACAGATCACAGCCCGATATCGGGACAGTAATAAGTAGCCTAATTCGCGCTCAGTCATTAAAAAACATTATACGGCTGATGGTCTTCAAACTTTACTGTCAAGACGTAGCTCTCGTGGCCAACATGGCGTTGATCTGCCAGATGATCTTGCGTAGCTCGTCTATGATGTCCTTCAGGTACCGTGACCGCATGCACAGTTGCTGCACACAAAAAAACTAATTACAAATTACATTTATATTTTACCAAACTACCTTTGAGTGCTTTGTGACTTTTTTGTCTAATTTACACATTACTTTAGGTAATCGACAGAGTTACAGGGAAAATAAATTTTTAGAGAAAACCAACAATTTGACAAACATTTTCAGCCTTACGAAATATTCCAATTTCCTCACGCATTTTTCTGAACAAACTTACGCGTGAGGAAATTGGACCAATTTGATAAACACTGAATTGAAAATTTTAGAATAACAGAACCCAGGTTTACACTTCTTTCTCCCACGTAGTTGAGGCCTCCTGATGTTCAATTTATTCACATACACCTAATTAGATAAAACGTAGAAAATAATGTATGAACATGATTGTTTCTCAATTGAAAGACTTCTAAATTTACCCTAATCACAACAGTTATTCAACTCATAGCTCAAACAACACCCATCCAGCCTTGCATTTTTCATTTAAAGCAATGTTATGACTGTGTCTCAGCTACGGTTAGCGTAAAGACAAGATCGCAGGCATAGAATTGAATTACGGGATTTACACTATATTATTCGACTCTATTTTTGAGAAAAATGTCAAGAGATACCAACTTAATTGGGAATACAACCTAGTACCATGATTCATTAACATCATATTGATCATTCAAGTAACCTGAAAAATTGAATGAAAGTTCAGTCAGTAGATTTCTCTGTAACCCTTGAGAAACTTTCATAACAATTAACGGAATTACAAATGTTCTTTCGGCCCTTCTGTTTCATCTAATTGTGGAAAACCAATGGCCTTCAACATTCTCTTCTAAAACTTAGTTTTTGTGCTCGAGGAACTGCCTTTGATTCCAAAATATCCTTTACGCTGTCATTTGGCCATCGCTGGTGCGTTCCAACCTGCGCTTCACATACCTCTTTCAAATCCTTAACTTCCTCGGCGTGATGTCTGTACGATTCACTTTTCTTCTTCAAATCTGGACGGCCCTCAACGTCATCGCGATATGGTATAAGAGACTGCAAAAACACGAAAGCGTTAATGCATCAAAAATTAAAGCCAGTTTGCATGAGCTCAAGAAATTCAGAACTTGAGATTAGAATTATTATCGACGCACAGTAATAATTCCACCAATAACATTCAACAGTTGCGTTGCGCTCAGCCACGACACTATTTTCAGAATATATTGACATGTCTACCTCTTGATACAGTCAACACAAAAATGCTTGACAACACATGAATAATTATAATCTTTAAGCGATGATCAGACGCGAAGTTAAAATTCAAGGAACTCCTTAAGAGAGCAAAATTTGTGTGTCTGTGTTAACACAGCTCGCTACGCTGATAAAAAAGGAAAAGTTTATCACCAAATGGCTAAAAAAAACAAGATAAAGAACATTCGAGTATCCTCGTCACTCATCTTCAGCATATAAAAAAAACTGCTAACTTTAAATTTGCTAACAAATTAAATTTCGTGAATTAGTGAAAAATAATAGCTTTTAAAATGGAAAATGGTGAAGCGCTGGCTCAGTATTTGGCCTGGCACAGAGCTGGTTTAGCGACTGTTAAAGTCTACAAATTAAGTCTACCTTAACGCATGTAAGATAGTTAAAAATTCTGAAAGTATTTCAATTTATAGACTCAAACTATCACCAAAGGATTACTCCAACTAGGTGCCACTGCTCATACTAGGCTAGCTCCTCACTTTTTTCATTTAGCTGATTATTATTTTTCCGGTAATCACAAAATTTAAATTGTGTGTAAATTACGTAAATTTTTTTTATCCATTCTTTTCCGCACTAAAGACAATTAACGATGACACTCGAAAGCGACCCTTATAAAAAATAATTGAAGAAAAAATGTTTTTTACTGTGCTTTCTGAATTAGCTCGATTTGTAAAACTGTGTTTTCCAGCAACTAAAATCTATCAGTACAATTTTGCGTTGGTGTAAACGTCTTGGTGAGACAAAAATGTGGAATAAGGATGAAGAAAAAAAGACGAAGACACTCGTGTACGAGATTGGTGGCACGGTACGCCAGCCTTCCTCCCACGTGAAAAAGAAGTAAAAGAGGAAAGATAATGCCCATTTGCCAACAAATCAAACCAAATTGACTTCGGCAACTAGTGTTGCTGATTATGTAGTCGGTAGCTTGGGGGTTACCATTCAAAAATGCCAGTTCTACAAGGAATACTGACGAGGACACACTATCAACATTAGGACACACTCAAGTATAGTTCTTGAAACCTACATATCCCCGAGAAGCACTAATTTCTCAAGATGCACGGAAGGACAATCTCTTTCAGCGCACCCTTTGGGGAGAGACATGAGTAACCAATGAGTTCCTTGAGAGCAAGTGTTCTTTACAAATCCAATAATTGCTGCCATGGTTACCCATATCACAGAGGTGAATTAAGACACCCTCATCATACTACAGTACAGGATATTATCATTTGGCGTGGAAATTTTCCCATTTCCGTACATGTTTACACAATGTCCCTAACTGAACAGAAATGATATTAGTTGAAAGTCAATTTCATTAGGTATTTTTAGAAAGCTAGCTTCTCAATACAAACAAAATTACCCGCAACTCAAACACTGCGCTCCCTTTGAACTGCTTCTTACTTTCAGACCCCTTACCTCAATTGGTGTGTAGTCCATCCCGCTGCAGTCCTCGTTAACCTTGGCATAGATTATGTGCAACCTCTTGAACAGGTGCCTTGTTCTGTTGATATTTTCCTGAATGCGTGATCGGTTGTCTACGCTATGCTGAGTGCTTGTAGGCGTACCGTTGGGAAGCTGCAGAAGAATAGATGGCAAATGCTATTAATTTCGGTCACAATGTGCACGAATCCTGATCAGTTTTTGTTCACTGAGCAACATTTTGAGCCTAGCTAATCTAACTCTATTCATAAAAGCAAAATCGTAACGAAAAGGATTTACTTTATGAATTAGTAAGATTACACCAACTCAAGCACACATTCCGTTGTGAAATTTCACCTCGATCGCCAGAAACTCGCTCAGTTCCCAGTGCTTCCAGTCTACTTTGACTTCTGTTGAAACATGTAAATGATCACTTAGAGAAGTTTCTGCTTTTGTAGCACAAGTCGATTGTGAAACCCGGGTGTTTCACCCAATTGCATATTATTACCTATCTAATGTCTTATATAAACTGACAATTTTTGCCTAGTTTCAGCCAACAGTACTTCATTTCAAATGGTGCAATTTTAATCTTGCATAGAAATTAAATAATCACCCTGGTCATGAAAAAGACCATGCTACCATTTTGTTTGTGATAAGATAAATAACTATATCATTTTTTACAGAAATGAAAAGCGTTAGACTGAACTAAACGTAAATTCCAAATGGACACCTATACACTCAAGAAAAGCAAGAAAACTCTTCCGGAAAAACTGCATACAACCACAATATCGCATCATATTAGATGTTAGTTTGAGCCTCTCTAACTGCAACAAAAGCGTTCCAAAGAGGAAGGCACCATTTATTTAAGGACTACAGAATCTATGCATAAGGAGCATATAAACAGTAACTTGAGAAAGAAGTTTATGGAACAAGATAAAAGTCAAAGAAAAGAGTAGCAGGTGCAGAAAAACAAGGCAGCAGCAAACAAAAAAAAAAGAACTTTAATACAACAAAAACCTTTTATTTCAACAAAAAAAGGCCAACCTAACTCTCAGCTCAGGCCCTCACACATTTTCACATTTTCCCCCTGGGAGAGCTCATTCTCATAGATACAATAGTTGTATCCTCCTGAGGGGATGTTATCTTCAAGTAAGTTCTTCAACTCGCAATCTATGGAAACAAATCAAACAATTTAACAGGGTTTAGTGATTATTCAAGAGTGTATTAGATTAATTTTCCATCAAGATAATGTTATGAGTGTTTTACATTATGTAGGTATTGATAGATGTAAGAAGTTCAAGCATCCCCTTGAATTTCTGTGACTCAACAAGCAATTCATTGTAAAAATATGAAAGATAAAATCCTACCCAACTAGTAAAATCAAGATGTCCAACAGTTCAAGCCAGTAATTTGCACGTGAAATTTACCTGAATAGATTTAAGTAAGTTGAAGAGCTCAATTGTGCGAGACACAATATCTTGAACAGTTTCGGCTCCAACTTTGCAGAAGGAAAGTGTGTTGATTTGCTGAGAATTTTCTGCAGATGCAGTCAAGCCAGCACCCCCAGTACCACCACTCGCACCACTTGTGTTGCTGATGTTGCTGCTTGTGTTGCCAGGAGACTGCTGCTGTGAGGACTGGCCAGGCTGCAGGACGGAGCTGCAGCCTGTGTTCACTGTGGAAAGTTAACAATAAAATTTTGCGTTCAACCGATAGCATTAAGAAATTGTATATAAATTCTAGAAAATTTCTCAATTCCCAGCTTCTAGCCATTTCTTAACATTAACAAATGCATTAGCTCATAATTTTCACAACTCATAAGCACTGCACCACAGAAAATTTGAAATTTATTAAGAGACTTGAATTTCACCAGTAATAGCCTGTATAGTATGAAATGGCATATTTGACAAATGAACCAATGAATCAAAAAGAAAACATGTGTGCAACCAAATTACTACCAGATCAACACTAAGCACAGCTTCCATCACACATGCACAAAGAATTTTTTTATTGAGACAGCACTTGAATCTGTCTTCATAAATTAGTCAACTCACAGCTGCTTACATCTAGAAACTAGTGCATACCAGGAACATTTTAATATGAGATAATTATTAAAATATTTACAAAAATATTTGTGATTTCTGAAAATAAAACAATGCCTTCTGTTTAAAGCATTACTTTAATCCAGTCAATTAGCAATTTTATATGAAATAACCCAAAACCAACAAGGAAATGAGAAAGAATATTTTCTTACCATTGGATCATACTAATTTACAAAATTTACAGGTATCCCACTGATACACTAACACCTAAGCAAAATTTACCTTTATTTCTGCACTCAAGAATCCACCTTGGTTTCTGCTCATTTGAGCAATTATTACACTAAGTTGGGAAGTTTACGTTGACGTGGCACCACTTGAGAGGAAAATTTGCAAGCCTAGGTACATCTTGCTATTCTGCCACAAGGATATTGGTCCCATGACTGGCATTAAAGGATGAAAAGAGAAAATGAATAAAAAACAAAGATGCTCATGAAAGTGGTCAATTGCATGGCATGCCAGGCCCCAACACCATGCAATAGAGAGAAGTACAAATCAAACACGAGGCATAATGAATAAGAAACAAGGCTAAACAACTCATGTACACCCATAATTCACTTTTGCAAAATGTTTCACTCATATGATTGATCATAAATTATTTTTGGCCTCCCTTACCACAACAAAGATATTCAAAGAGGATGGATATAGACACTATTTAGTCAGGAGTTAAGGGAATGTAGAATTAATGCACAAGGTGAATACCTGCACAGGATCCCGTCTGCATAGAAACAGTCAGTTGAAAAGTAAGGTTATGAAACAAGATAAAAGTTGAAGAAGAAAGTCAGAAAGTCAACAGAACAGCAATGAACCAAAAATAGATGGTCCTTAACAAAACAAAAAATATTTTATTTCAACAAAAAGAAGGCCTACTTAAATCTTACCTCAGGATCACACATTGTACTATACAGGCTATTACTGGTGAAATTCAAGTCTCTTAATAAATTTCAAATTTTCTGTGGTGCAGTGCTTATGAGTTGTGAAAATTATGAGCTAATGCATTTGTTAATGTTAATGTACTGGCAATGATAAATACTATCAACAAAACCCATTTGAGAGCAGCTCAAAAACCCTACATATTTGTGTGGTGTACAAGGTTTTCCAAGCTGACCTCAGAAGGCATCAATCAGAAGACTTAGTCTAAACAGGCCAGCAATGTATCAGCCTGCTCTGGCATTTACATTTTCCTGACAAGACCACAAATTACATTTTTGATCCCTGTGTTTCATATCTATGATGAACCCAAATCTTCATCCAAAACCTTATGCATTAGTTATTTAAAAATGAGGAACACTGCTCGTAGGTTAAGCATTTATTTAATATCACACATCGTCAAATCCATAAAAAGTTTTGGAGTCTTGCTCCATCCTTAGTAAGTACAGTCTGAAAAAAACGTAAAAAGATAAAAGTTCGTCAGGCAAGTTAAAAAAGAAAATTTATAGAAAAAATTCATGTAAAAACTTCCAGTGGATATGAACTATTCATACTGTTTAAAATGGGTTTTTCTTTGCTATATACAATGATTCCAAAATTCTTAGTTCTGAATCATTAAAAGCACTGCACAATATTTCAAATTAATCTTCAGCAACTCCAGCACCACACTGCTCTGCATGGAGTCGCACAGGAGAATGAGGCAGTTGCGCAAGAGGCCTCCCTTAGTTTACAAATTTAGTTGTGTACAGTGTACATCAGGCTATGTCGGTATGATGACCTAGCCGTTTTATATAAGGATTGCCCAGCATTGTGGAGTTAGTCATCGTACCGGCATGCAGAGCAGCGTGGTGATGGAGTTGCTGAAGACCAATTTGAAATATTTTGCAATGCTTTTAATGATTTGGAACTGAGAATTTTGAAATCATTGTACATAGCCCCCAAAAAAAAAAGTTTTGAACAGTATGAATAGTTCTTATTTGCTGGAAGTTTTTATATGAGTTTTTTACATCAATTTTCTTTTTAATATGTCTCACAAACTTTTGTCTTTTTACATTTTTTTCAGACTGTACTTACTGAGGACGTAGCAGGACTCCAAAACGTTTTATGAATTTGACGATGTGTAATATCAAATAATGCTTAACCAACGAGCAGCGTTTTCCCTTTTTAAATTCCTAATGAACATTTTATTAAAGAAAAATGATTTTTCTCGAACCTTATGCAAAGTTAGGAGTTGCACAGGATTTCAAAATACAAGATAAAAGTTGAAGAAAATAGTAGGTGCTGAAAAACAGAACTGCAGTGAATCAAATAAAAGGTAGTCCTCAACACAAAAAAGTAACATTTTATTTCAACATTAAGATGGCCTACCCATCCCTCAGCTCAAGTCCTCACACATTTTCCCCCTGGAAGTGCTAATTCCCAAGAATGTTTGTCAAACATTAAAACTAAGCTTCCAATTAAAACTCAAAGAACTCCACACAAAATTAAAATTAAGGTTGGGGTAATACATACACTCAAACAAGTTTGCCTGAGGCAGAATGGGTTCTTAACCACTCACCTGATTGCTGAGGCACACCCATAGCAGCCCCATAGCCCCCACGTAACGGATTTGTATTGACACTCATGATCCTAACTTCCTGATGGCACTAATATGGGAGAACTCTGCTTTGAAATCTGTTCAAAAAATTAAGCATATAATTAAATCATCTCAATACGCTTCAATTTCACTACCAAGAACAACACTGCCATGCACAGAATGTACCACACACTAATCACATTACCAATTATACAATGAACTTAAAATTGAGAGCCAAAGGCAATTGGGTCTTTTTTAAGGCCTAAAATCATTTCAACTCACACACAACAGAATGGCTCCTCTGTGTTCCATGCCTGTGCATGAGCTAAGGCTTTTAGAGTTTCATCAGTCCTACTCCTAGGCATGGCAATAATGTCAATATTAGTGACATTTTAACAAAATCCTACAGCAGTGTATGTATTTCTCTGTGTAACTTTCATCAGAACTTTAGCAAAATTGTTTATGAAAAATCAAAAACTAAATGTATGGTAAGATGAAAATATGCTGATTCTTAATATCTACTTCTTAGGCTGATAGATTGTACATGCTCTGATTTATTTGTGCTTAATTAGAGATCCACTGCTGTGTGGCATTTGGAAAGAACTGTAGCAAAGGCACTTTCCAATGCGATTATGTCCAATTTTGAGGATTTTCAGTTTTTATTCAAACTATGCCAAGATTATGTCCAATTTTGAGGATTTTCAGTTTTTATTCAAACTATGCCAAGATTATGTCCAATTTTGAGGATTTTCTGTGTTTATTCAAACTATGCCAGACCTTTACGGCAACAGAATAATTTTCACAATCTCATGTTAAGTAGAATCAACATGAGAAGGATAATTGAGAAAAGTAGCCTTGCCTTATGTAGGCTCTTAAAGTAAACTGAAGATACAAAATCATACTAATTCAAACTCATAAAATGAAAACAAATCCTCCTGATATTGCAAGAAAATGTACATTTGAACACAATGTTTTCTTTGCTTGAATTGTTCAATCTGATGACACAAGCTTATGTCAGGTGACTAAGGTCACAACAAACCTCACCGATGCTCAATTTTTGGGGGGATCAGAAAAAAAATGAACTGAATTTTCATATACCATTTGACAGAAAAAATCTGCTAGCATCTCTCCTGAAATTTTCCAAAGTTTGGTTAGCTCTATTCCATTGAAAATGAACAACAAATTGGTGCAACTTAATTGTACTCATTCCATTCATCACACATGACACAAAATCATGGACCACTATAGTGATGTTACTATTTCTGGAGATATTGTAGGCAGAATTTTTCATTGGCCATTTCACGCAGCATCAAGCATGAAGGAGCCAGCTCATTAATGAATGATATTGCAAATAATCCAAAAAGAATTTTGGACATAATTACTGATACGTTTTCATTTTCTACTCCAATAAGAAAAAAAGAACAAATTTGTACAATTATACTCGTTAAAGTTTTCCTAGCAAGATAAAATATGATCCCCATAGAAAGAAGAAAGAGAAAGATGCCATTAAGGACAAAATGAAGGAAATAAGGCATCTGTACACAGCTGCATTCCCACGCAGGAATTTTTTCCAAATAACACCAAAATTGAAAGTTCACAAAACAAGATAAAATAAAGAAAAAAGTAATAGGTGTTAAAAAACGGTAGCAAAGCAACAAAATGGTCCATAACATAAAATCCACAGTACTTCAATAATAAAAGCCTACCTAACCTTCAGCACAAGAGCTGGCATCTACTATCTCAGAGTGCTAATTCTTACGGGTACTATAGTCATATCTCTGAGGGAAGCTATTTTGAATGCTGGTGTAAAAAATCTTCTTGTACGGTATGCTTTGAGCTCCAACTCTCATGTCCGCTAGAATTTTCTTGTGAAGTTTTCCTCTCAAAATAAAAGCATTAAGGTTGAAAATTGGGAAAGCTAAAGCAGATTAAAAACCACAAGAAAAACTTGTTTAAAAACATACAGTCGTACCTCGGTACTCGACCGCCTCTATACTCGACCAAACTGGTGCTCGACCAAAAAATTTGAGTAGAAAATGCATCAAACCTCGAACAGATTTTCGGTACTCGACTAGCCGAGTTGACCCGAACGCGCTCCTCGGCCAGCGAGTAAGCGTCAGTTCGACTCGGACCGCCAGCAAAGTAAGACGTACGCAGTTTGTTTGAGTATTTCTTCCCAGATTTAAACTTTTTCGTGTTGCTCTAGCTCTAAGAAAATTGGTTTCGGTGCCCGACCAACACCTCAGAACGGATTATGGTCGAGTACCGAGGTACGACTGTACACACTAACACCTACAAAAATCTGCAACATGTAAATCATTTAAAACAGTTCTAAATTGCTGGGTTACATCCCCTCCATCTTACTTTGGCAATGTCATAAGTCATATCTCTTATACAATCCGATAGATTATGGCATACATTACTATTAATGTACAGTTTAAAATTTCTTAGCCACAACAAAGGCAATCTTAAGAAAGTAAAGGAAGCAACCATTCAGAATGCACTGTAGAAAATGTAAATTTGTATCTAGAGGTAGAAACAAATAATTATTTTCTGTTGGAATTTTGTGTATTAAGTTCACTAATTGAAAGGGAGTGAATCATTGAAATTCAATTAAAGAAAAAGGGGGATGAGCAGGAGAAGTTACAAGGGAATAGATTACTCAACCAAACTATTGTTCTCAGGGAGGGCTGTAGTTATTTCCACACATCCAACCATTTGAGGTGGCAGCAAGAAGGATGCCAAGGTGGCGTACCGAGCAAAATCGTCATCGACTTGCTCTACGCATACCCAAACAGGAAAGTGGAAGTAGGCGGCTGCGCTTAGCAACATCTTTTTAGCGCCAATAGTTTAGAGACGGCTCCACATTGCTTGTATCATCTATCTCCTTGCTACAAGAGCGATGTGAATCATGTGTCTTTTGTAAGCTCAAACTTTGTGTCTATTTGCACGTGCAGCAATTCCCCTAGGATTGTGGTTCGTGTAAAATTTGCAATTGTCATACGTGCTTTTGTTTCTTTTACAGAAAGGTACTGGCGGTAAATTATGTGTCTTTTCGTAAGCACGTACTTTGTGCCTATTCGAGCTTGCAGTAATTCTCCTATCATGTAAAATTTGCAATTGTCATGTGTGCTTTTGTTTCTTTTAAGGAAAGATACTCGCGCAACTCACGTATTCATTTGTAATATTACATATACATTAATTGAAATTGGTCATTTTAATTTCATGCGTTGATTCAGGACGCTGGAGTGGGTGCACAGAACAGAAACTTACTATTTCTATTTTCCACCTGTTCTATCATTTTTCTTTCTGAGTTTTTCCCCTCTCAACTTTCCTTTTCCTCTTCTACTATGAGGTTTAAATCTCACTATGGAAACAGAGGCAACAAATCGCGTTATCTGTTTTGTGTCAGGATGCTTCAGACAATCGGGAGTATCAGACAGAGGTTCCCCCTTTTTGTCCGTAAAATCATGAGTGTACACTCAATGCCTTACACCTCATAGCAAACAATAGTTAGCTTTCAAAACTACCATTATAGAACATCTCACACTTAGGCACCCTCTTCTGCATATACCAGATTAGTGTAGGCTTTTGCGCTATGTTAAGGAAATCGAACAGTTTTTTGGGGCCAAAAACCGAAAATGAGATTATTGCCTGTAAATGCTTCTAAACCCTTCCTCTATCATGCAGAAATGTCATTTGTCCTGTGTTGGCAACACAAGCCCTCATAATCATTCCCAAATTGCCCTCCTCTCCGACAGATACACTCAGAGAGACCAGCTTTGGATCTGCTTAGCTGTGGTTGGTTGCTCCAAATTTTTTTCTTT
>JACJUY010000030.1:370454-389867 GCA_014220935.1 Platorchestia sp. MABIK
AATTTATTCTTATCGGAGCTTTTTCCAGGCGCGACTGCCTGATCTAATTACGCCAGTACAGCAAGTGATAAAATGATCGACCACAAAATTTAAAATAATTTCACTTCTAGAATTCATTTACCAAAACTAATTATAGAAATGAAATTATTTTAGAGTGATGTATCAGTAAAATTACCATCATAATGCTAAATTTTTGATGGGCACTTATAATTGTGGACATTTTAAAGCAGAAATGGTTTAGTGACTTTTAAAGGGATCTCATGTGATGTTAGGATCAGCGCGTGGGTGTTAATTTTGAAAATCTTTTTTTACTGTGAAATATGAAATTGAAGCTTCTAAGTTTTGAGTTCATGGCGTGAACGTGTTCCGAAACTCTCCAAGTCAATTAAATATGGCGAGTGTTAAAAGTCTAATAGTGTACTGCACACAAATGAAGCGCTTTTGTATACAAAAATACAAGATTCATGTAGACATTTAAGGTGTGTGTGTGCTCAGAGAGGCAGATTGGAATGTTGCTTTTAGAAAGCATCGGCTCTACATAGTTTAAAGTTTCAAAATATGTTGTAAATGTTTGTGTTGATAAAAGTGTAATCATAGACTTCGTAGTTTAAGCAATAAAGGATTAACTTATTTTTATGTTAAAGTTACTCAATAACATGAAAGTTTCAGTGTAAGTAACGAGAAGACTTCATGATGCCGCTTATTAGCATAACGTAATAGACTTTTTATTACTACCAAGTGTCAACAAATTTGTAAAGCCCATTTCATTCTTAAATTTACTTGTGAAGCAAGTCTACAAATTACTTGTGCGCAAACGAATTTTCCCAGAAATTTTCCCGAGGGCCTCCGGATGTTTTTCCGTTCTGGGCTTCCCCTGGGCAGTTAATTTACTCTCCTTGTTTGCTTGGAAAACCTTAGAATAAATCCTTAAACATAGAATACGCAGAGATGAGAACTCATAGTGGATGTTGGAACAATCGAAAACATTTCAATCAGCTGAATGCTTAAAGTTAATGTACTCCTATAGTTTTTTCCTTTTACATTAAATTGATTGTTTTTTATATAAAAAATTGTGAAAGAAGCCTATTGAGTTTAATCCTTGCGTTGTATTTTCTTACATAACTCATGTACACCACTCATGTTGCACTGCTTCAAATTAACAAAAAATCAAAGTATATAAAATTAAGCCTCCAGTTTAGTTACCCATTACATTATCAGTTGGATTACGAACTGAATAATCAGCTAATTAGATTCTAAGTAGACCACTACATAGACCACTTACGATCTCATTGACCATGTGTTCTCAGATTCTTGGAAAATTTTGCAAGTAATGTTATTAAAGAACTGAAAGAAATAAGTTCATTTGATTGACTTGAAATGGATTGTTTTTTACTAATAGTTGTGCAAAAACAATGCTTATGAGGCTGAGATGGTAATGTAAATGTTAAAAACAGTGTAGACTCTCTTGATAACTAAATAATACTAAAGTTATAAATTTTAGCATTTTGCATGATGTTTCAATGTAATTAGAAATTTATGATCGCAATATAAGTTATTAAGTAGCAAGCGTTACTATTAAGTAGTGAATTCAGAGTTCATTTTTAATGCGCAATAAGCCCGACTTCTCACAATTTTAGCAGCTTATCAAAACAAATGTGAATTATGTTTATTATTGTATTTCTCTTACTTGAAATAATTCTTCTGTGTTTATGGCTCAATGCGCCATCACAGACACAAAATTGGCAAAAATGCATTATAGGAGATCGAAGTTAAGATGTGTGCGCCAGATATATTTGCAAGCATGTTCTTCAAAAGACGTATTTCAAAGGCACACAAAACCAGTGCTTTTGCTTTGCGAGCGTCTCATTTGAACTCAGTAGCAGCGCTCGTAGCCTCACCAATAACTATTGTTAGTTGCAGGAAACGGTCAGCTCATCGAAATTTTGTTTGTTTCCTATGCTGCCGAGGTCGAGTTAGCTGCTCAGATCATGGCTGTTAGGGATAGCGTTTTTATCGAATTACATCTATTTTTTTTGCCATCACACTTGGTAAAGTGAAACTAGTTATTGAATGAAGCAAAAATACATTCATTCTCAACCACTGTCGAATACACTCTCCAAATACACTGAAAAATACATTCATTTCAACCCTCTCATAAAGTCAGGACTTTATTTTGTACTGCACAAAAATTAGTGGAAATATTTAAAGCCAGGAAATTATTACTACTTTGTTTCATCTGACGGTAATATCCTCGTTGGACATCTCGAACAAGTTTACCGAGGTCAACCTCCCGTTCGTCGTCGCTTGATAATGGGAGAAGAAAAATCTTAAAAACTTCTGAAATGGAGTGACGAATTTAAATTCATCTTGGCACAATTGAAATCGTTTTACGGTCTGGAGAAGATTAAGCCGTACGAATCGTGCTACGGGCTTTGCTATCTTAAGTATTCATTTGCTAAGAAAATATAAATTTTTAATTATCACTCATTTGAACTTATGCGACACTTCTGTATCATTTCAAATCTTCGTTCGTGAACACACTATCTAAATTTCATTAAATTCTATTCATCATTTTCATTATGATAAATACGAATGTAATCGTGAGCTTCTGGCTAAATTACACGGATTAATAGATAAGATACTTCTTTATTACACTCCCCATCTAAGCCCAGCTATCTTGTGTCATGCAGCATTGACCTATCTAGCTGGCGTGCCTGGACTGTAATCCTCCTTATGTTCTGTTCATGAAGGTAATTAATCATTTATTCTTTTCCTGTGCAAGTCTGCCTAGCGATGCAGGCAGTTTTGAAGCTAGGAGTTACGCTGTGATTGTTGTTTGTACGGTAAAATAATGCCTAAGAGATTACATCCATACTCTAACTTATCACCTTCATATTACATGTTTTTTTGGCATTGATAATCCGAATTTTGTTGAAAAACATCAGAATTGAAAGGGTCCCTAGCAACAGGAACCATTAACCAATGCTGCACATCAGAGTGACATCTGCTGGTCAAGTGGACACAAGCAACAAAAAAAAAACACAAGTTTTCTAGCGTTAGACCGTACAATTGTTTTTTCTCAGATTTTGGCTGGAGCATTTTTTTTTTCCATTTCTATTTACGACACCTCTCTTTATAACACATTTATTCAAATCGCTTTCACGGCCTTGGACGCTTTTCCCAGTTCGCTGACTATGTTCCTCCACGGCAGGTCGTGGTGCTGGTGAGTGTGGTGCTGATGGGGGCGGCCTGTGAGGGCAGAGTCAGCGTACCCAGTTACCTGCGCGAAGACAGGATGGACTCTGACCAGGGAGGAAGCTTCAAGTTTCGGTGAATCTAATCTTTTAATTTTGCCCAAGGTTGTACTATTGTTGACTAGCTTCATCCGGGAAATTTTAAGAGATAAGTATGAATTGCCTGTAAAAGATGTTCAAGTGTGGAAATGAAGTATGATGATAAAATGAGTAGCTAAATTATTATGATTTGTTTAACTATTGTAATCCCCTGTTAAGATACTCCTTAAATTTCCAGGGTTTACAATTTTAATGGGGTAAATTACACCTGAAGGAAACCACATATTGAAGAGTATATTTGAACCTATTAGATATCAATAAGTCGTTCAGAGTAAAATGTTCTTAGGAATAAACTTAATCTAAACGCGTCTTTTGACTTAATCAGGTTACGCTTAAGTCTCACGAATTTAATGCTTGATTTCATTACTTGAGTTGAGATGAGTCACGAAAAAATATTTCATTGTTTCTGCTGAGTCTAGTGTAATGTTTTTCTTACGTTTCTGATGTATCGTTATGTTTCTGAGTGACACACGCACCGCATATTCGAATCGAAGTGCCGAAAAGCATGCAGAAACGGGAACGACCCCTTTGTTGTAAAAATGCCTTTGGTGTAAAACTAGCTCTGAGGTAATTAAGAATTAGTATTTTGATGAACTTTATTGTGAAATTTTACCGCGATATACAACGAACGGAAGTGATCCAAAAAATAGTGATTGTAGAGCAGCATTCAAATTGTCATTGATTTGAAACAACTCAGTTTTCTTGCTTGCATTAGGCAAACAAATAAGGTATACTGTACAAGAACCATTCGATGAATCGTGCACCATGAGTGAATCAATAGACATGAACCAATCGAAAAAAAAACTTTTCCACCATGACCAATTGATAAACATGAGCCAATCATGTCTACCAATTGAAAACGTAACATGACCCTCAGAACAAATGAGCTCTTTAAAAAGAGCAGAGAGAGAGTCTCCAAACGTTGAGAGTCTCTAAGAATTCCATTTCAGCTTTTAAAATATTTTAGGAAATGCAAATGCAGTATTGCCAGTTATAGATATTCTAGATGGATTTTCTGACTTGGCGAAAATAGTCATTAACTGTCTTCCATAATTGCAAATAAAATTTAAACCGAATGAAAATGTGAAATTGGGATTGCCATTTCTTTAATACACAATTTTACGTGCGTAAAATTAATGAACTAAATTAATTACATAAAAACAAATTACAAAAATCCATGTACACAAGCTCGGCACTATTTTAAGCACAGTATCGCTGAGCGTAATCTAAATCAGTATTGTACAATCACATCGTGATGTTATTCGACAGATCCAGTTCAACAGATGGGAACGACATCGGCTTGCCCTTTGCTGCTGACAACCCTGGCTTCGGGGCGTTGAGGCACGGAGCCGCTCCAGCCTCTGCTACAGCTCCTGAGAGCAGGTGTGGGGCGTGAGCTGTAGTGCGACGCCTTAAAATATGGCCGCTGAATCTGCTGGCAATGCCCAGACACATGCTGGGAAAATATACACTCAATTCGTATGTTAGAATGGAGGAACGAGACGTATTTATTTGAAATGAATGCACGCATAGATGCGCTAAATTTGCCAACTTCACTTGTTGAGTTCAAAGAATCTGGTTCGATGCACGTGCCATTTCTCGAGAGTTTGAACTAAACTTATTTGTGAGAAATAGTGGCACTTGGATGGACTAAATTCGAAATTTTCACGCATTGAAATTAATCAAGCATGCTAAGCGAATGACTAATCCGCCAACATACTGAATAGTTGCCCTTCCTATGGTAATTAATTAGTACGACTGAAATCAGGTAGAGGACTTCACAGCTTTCATGAGAAAAATTCAAGATTTGTGAAGATTGAGGCAGAATATGACGGAGAGGATAAAATTAATTTCAGATCTAACTTTCCGGCTATTTCAGAACGTGACTTGCGATGTCCAGCCTTAGAATTTCAGTATTTCACAGGTTAGAAGTACTGTATAATATGCTTGGAAAAATCTTTTACCCAATCACCATGATAATACACGATAAAATGAGTAGTGACCAAATCGTACAGCCAAATTTTTACAAATTTTGTGATTATTTTGCTAAATACATAGAGACAGAAGACCTGAGAAAAGTTATTACTGTTGCTATGAACGTTAAAAAAAACTTATTTTGAAGATAAAGTAAGATACGCTTCGCCCCGCGTTTGTGAGAGTGGCATGTGAGAGCTGACGGCAGGTGACTTACTTTGACGCGAGGAACAAGTTATAAGTTTAGGACCAGACCTGCTGAGGAAATCTAACAGGAATGAAACTGAACTCCCATCTGCGGATGAAATGAGCGAAAGTTCTTCGTTAAATTTAGTGTTAATATGTGCTCAATTTGCTCGAACACTTAAAATTTTAATCAGGAAAAATAAGCCGGCGATGAAGTTAATTTTCCAATTTTTTGATGAACCTACCCATGTAAAACTTGGATTCGCTTGTCCCAAATTTTCTATCATACCAATAATTTTTTAAAGAAAATAATAAACAGTAATTTTTTATGAACTGAAACCTAAATATATTAAATCTAATCTAATCTATTAAATATATTCCCCAAATTTTACGCTGTAATTCATCAGTTTAGCTCTTTATCTTTACTTGTACGCATAGTCATGTTTGACGATTACGTAAATTCAAGCTTGCAGAATATGTGGACTCTGACTTTTTACTGACGGTAGATCCCTGCGAATGGTTTTATCGTTTAGTGAAGACAGCGGTACAGGGAGAGAGTACTCAAAATCAGTCTGTTGATTAGCTCCGAAATTTTATGATTCACGAGGGTAAAATCAACTTTAGCATCATCAAATACGGACTCTAATGGTTTAACACCTAAACCTAAGAGTTTTGAAATCTAGGTTCATTGCCTACAGAAATGTCAGCAAGTTCTGAAGAAATCAAAAGATTTTTTCTTTCAGGTTGGACGAGATCACCACTCAGAATCCGTTCCTTTTCCCGAGAGGTCCTAATGCAGTGAGCAGAAGTAGCGGTCCTCGTCAGGGGTAACTTCGACACTCCTGCGAGGACGCGAAAACGAGGCAAAACGATAACGAAAATTTAAGTTGACATTTCCACCTTGGGCACCAGCGTTGCAAACAATGCACCTCCTCCAGTAGACGCTGGGAATATTTAGTGTAGATGCACTTAGTTAAATTCTTAAGCAAACTGAGACAAAATAAACGTTTGAAACAAGCAAAATGTCGAAGTTCTCTAATGTTAGTATTATTTTCGGAGTTTTGAGAAATCATTCTAAGATCGGCACACGTAGTAACACTAGCGTTTACCTCGCGAGCTCTCACATGAAAATAGGTTCATTTGTACTATTCATTTTTCGGATTTCTTTTTGAATAAATCGTTTTGTTCTTCTTGTTTATATTTCCTGAAGTCAGGTCCCTTCTGAAGTGCATACCACAATCTACTAACAAGATAAAGTATTCAAAAGCACCATAGGTCTTGTTCAAAAAATAGCCGCTCTGAAAATATTGGCCCGGATATTTCTTCGAACGTTTACAGTTTTGTTCAGTCAAATTTCGTGCTGATCGATTGAGCATGTATGACCAGTGAGCTGGGTGGGTGAAAACGAAAATTTTTATTGATTACTTCACTTTTACAGTTGAGCTATTATGCTTTTCAGCTTCTTAACCTAAAGGAAGGGAGTGAATGACTTAAGAGCTTGCTCAATAGGTAAAAGAGCTTTTCCTCTAATCTTTACTATTTTACCTCTCAGTTTGCTCTATTACCGGAGGAGCTGCACATACTCTTGACAAAAATAGCGCTGTGTCGGACTGGGTGCGGACCAATGTACTTCATTTGCGAAGTATGAAGCTTGAGCCCTTGTGGCACGAAGACATTGTAGTTTATATCGTTACGGGTTTCAGTGATAAGTTATGCCACAATAATGGCTGTAAAAATTAAAATTCTCACAAAATAACTCAGTACACCTATCTGGTGACGTAATTTTTTTACCAACACATAACATAGGAATGATAAATATTCTTTATAGTTTCTGAAATAACTTCCAACAATTTACTGACTGGACGGGAAAATTATTTGATCAGTAGTATTTAGCAATTTTCTCATAACCGAGCACTTCAATATTATAATTCTTCAAGTAGAACAATTATCCAACATGTTATTTATTATACTGATAGGTCTATATCAATGATACTCAGACCAGTTAAAATTCTCAATCTTTGCATCGACTCTCGAAGATTGGAACTTTTGATGCTCCATGGCCGTCACTTCTGACCTACAGGGGACAAGTTGCGTTTCTAGTCCAAACTTTTGGTTGAATTTATTCCTTAATCTAAGAATCCAATAAAGCAAGTAAGTAAACTCATTTAACGACAGCTTCGGTCCAGGACTATTTAGCTGTCGCTTTGGCTGTGTGCCAAAGTTACAAAACATTATATATTTTTGGGGGATCATTGCATTGTATACGTCGTGATCTTGAATTCTGTCCATAATTTCCGGATATAGCTTAGTTGACGAGGTTTTGCAAGTAATTAGGTCGTAAGCTTCGTTGCGTTTTCGTTGCGTTTTCGTTGCGTTTTCGTTGCGTTTTCGTTGCGTTTTCGTTGCGTTTCGTTGCGTTTGGTAAACAAAAACCTGTGTTATTTTAACAACAGGGAAGCCTACCTAACCGTTAGCTAGGGCCCTCACATTGTCCCCCTGGGAGCGCTAGTTCCCATAGATACAATAGTTGTATTCCCCTGAGGGGCAGTAAAGTGTGTGACCGACGAGTGAAAAACCCTTCATTGAGGATATGTAAAAGTTGAACAAAGTGTGTTTTTATGAAACATTTCGCTGTACGCACGAACTCCGCTCTTGCTGAGCCCATACACTGTAATACGGAGATTCTCTCATGATTATTTAGCGAGGAAAGATCCTCTCAATGTTAATACTTTGACGAATTGTGAATATACATTTTTCAACCAACACGTGAATTACTTTAAAACTAAAGAATAAGTTCCCAGAATAACTTAGAGAAATAGATAAACGACCACGTTGTTTCCGCGAGGCTAGTAAATTTTTTAATGCGTTGAAAATAGATTAGATTAAATTATTGGTTCATGCCTCCCTTAGCACAAAAAAGAGGTTCCAACGAAAGAAAGATGGGAGAAAGGCACCCTTTAGTGAAGAGTTTTAAGGGAACGACGATTCTATGCAAAAAAGTGTGTACTCACACAAGGTCCTCTGCGTACAGAAGCAGTAAGCTGATAAGGAAATTTAGGAAACAAGTTAAAAGTTTAAGAAAGAAGCAGGAGCTGAAAACAGGACAGCAGTGAACCGAAAAAAACACTCCGTTACAAAATTAAAAAAATATTTAATTTTTTAACAAAAAGAAGGTCTACCCAACGCTCAGTTCGAGCCATCACATACCCCGTGCGAGTGCCAATTCCCGTAGTTACGAGAGCTGAATCCCGCTGTAGGGTAATACTTAAACCTACGGTAATAATTAATGGTCGAGTCTCATAGAAGCGGGGAAAAGTATCAGCAATGGGAAATTAATTGGGTGAATGATGAATGTGGTGAAATTAACTCTACCTACGACACTTCACCGAACGCCACCTACACGTAGTGTCGGTGATCAACTGCAGTCAGAGACAAACACGTGGTAGTGTGTATCGTCAATTACATAAGCGTTATGATGTGGTTGCTACGCAACATTTCCACTTCGTTTTTCTTAATATAAATAAACATTATTTATCTACATATCCGCCACAATAAAACGGATCTGAGAGGATCAGAAAGAAAAATTATTGCGTTGAACGGACAAGTTCAATTAATTTAGGACAAACTTCCTCAAATTTTTTAAGACGATTTTGAATTGGAGATCCTGAAAGTTTCTCCATGCACATGAATTTTGAGAATCAACTTCCTGAAAATATTCTGTTATTCGTTTTTTGTTGCTCAGAAGTTGGAAAGAAACAAATATTATTACAAGGAGTGTATTTTATTACGTATGTTATGAACATTGGCAACAAAATTGACCCTGTTGTACCGAGGCTTTCTAAAGTTAAGATGCTTTCATGGTTAGTATGTACGAGTACACGGCTACACAAAAGGAATACACTCAAGTTGACTCAACTTAGGGACACCAATAGGGCTCGTATACACTTTCATTTGAGTACTGGCAATAGAACTTAATTTTCCTTATCGAGCCACTTCATGCACACAAATTTCATTTCGTGGGTTCACTAAATGCTGCCACTGCCTAGAGGAAGCGTCACTACATGCTTGCAGTTCAGCGTAACTGGTAACAAAAATTGAGAAACACAAGGTGGAATGCTCGCTTTCAAGGTCATGAAAGGGTTCTAAACTCTATTAAAATTCTTAATATATTCTAAAGAGGCCATTTGGGTGCATAGAATTAAATTGGTTCACAGGTATGAGGTTCGGGTCTTTCCATTCATGAGACGAGTGCGCGTTGTTATCGGGACGGTCGAACTTGCCAGTCAAACCCTGTCCGTTCTGCAAGCTCGGATAGAATGCTGTTGGGTGCTTGTTCACATTTGGGCCAAAGTCGTTGTAGAACATTTGAGAGTGTTGTTGAAGATTTTGATTTTGCTGGCCATATTGATCGTGCAATTGGTATTGAAGCAACTGCCGCTGCTGAAATACACGCGGTTCGGAAGAGGAACCTTGTGACACGAAGCTCTTAGGGAGATTTTGCTGAATCTGGTTACGATCCTGCATTTGGTACTGGGTTTGCATCAGCGGGTTTTGATGCTGCATTTGAGGTGCTTGATATCGCACTTGAGAATTCTGAAGCTGGTCCTGAGGGTTTTGATGTTGCACCTGCGGAGAGTACTGAGCAAATTGCGACGGAGAGCCAAATCCTTGGGAGACAAGTTGTTCAGTAGTGTGGATTGATTTGAGGTTTTCATCCACATGTAGTAGCACCCTCTGCTGAGGAAATGCTTCCGCTGACTTTTGGTTATCTTGCAGATTTTGAACAGGTTCTCCTGACATCGGAGTAGCAGATGCATCACCTGTGCTACGGACTTCATTTAACTTCTGAGGAAATGCTTTGTCTTCATTTGCTTTGTGTCTATCCTGCTCAAATTGTAACGCTCTTCTTAGCCTGACAGACGGTAGCTCGGAGTTCTTCATATGCCGGCGTTTATTCTCTTGAGTTGGTGTGGGGGACCCTCCGTTTGTTCCTTGTACGTCGGAAGACGCTTGAATGAATGAACTCGATTCTGCTGCTACTGTGAAAGAGGTCGAGGTTTCTGCCTGGAGTGCCAACGTGTCTCGCTTGCTGTTGTTTCCAGAGTCATGCAAGTAATTTGAAATGTCGGGATCCGCCTGATCAGCGGATATGTTTCGAGCGATAAATGGTCTAGAAATTTTAGAGACATCTTCTGGTGATACTGCATACTTAACCGGTACTTGTTCCGATTTTTCAGTAGTCAAATTTTCAACGCGGAAGCTTTTCCTCTTATCAAGATCTTGAGTGATTTTGACGTCTGACGGAATTCCTGGACCTTCCACCTGAGATGAAAGAAAAAAATCTTATTTAATGAAAATTTAAGCAATAATTTGAACAAAAATTTAAAATTTATCCTCTAAAGAAATATTTTGATAAAATTCGTATTTTTTAACAACTTTGAAAAGATGTGAACAGCAATAAAATTTACTTCTGGCGATACAATCAAGAGCTTATATCTACACCAGACACCCTACACGTTTCGCTTATAACTCGTACAGAAATTTTCGTTTTACTAACATGAACATGAACTTGAACTAATCGTGTAAAATAAAATAGGACGCTTGCTGCACTCTGAAATTCTGAGTGTGCGGAGTCTACTCTAACATTGTTTGCGAAATTTTCATTTGAACTCCAGTTGGATTCCGTCATCCACGGACGTGATGAAACTGGCGTCTACGAGCCAACAGCACTTAAGGATATACCACACGAAAATGTGTTTAACACAATTGTAGCTGCACAGCTGTATAAACAATAACAGTAAGCGTCAGAAGCAACAAATATTAAATAGAAGAAATCATCTTTGAGAAATATGGCTAATGAGTTTTGCAGTCATCTTCCTGTGAAGAAAGAAGTAAAGCGAGGAATGATACATCACACTCGGAGTTTTAAAATGAGCATACAATAGACTCCCAAAAAATGAAAACTGACGATAGTTGTAATAATAAAGAGTAGCTACGTAATATATTCCGATGGCGGTACGCATACCTTAAAAAAAAAAAAAGAAACACTTTGAACAAAGAAAAGTATAAGAATACCTGCAGTGAAAGGAAAATAAGAAAAGTATAAAAGCTGCGACCCGTGAAGCAGAGAGAGGTGACAGCAGTTTAACTCCAAGGAACTCTGATATACTGCATTTAGCAGAAATCCTCCATAGAAAAACATCGATCACTGAAAGGAGGATTACACAGAAACAAAGACAGGAAGAACTTCTTGTAATGGAGGTCCCTGAAACGAAACTCGTCTGTAAGAGTAAAAAAACAGTGGTCCTGAAATATTCCCTAACAGACGTCTCAACTTCCGCCTTTGAAAACCCAAGGAACACTGATGCTTAATTAAAACTATAATAGTGAAGAGACGAGTCTTCTAGCAAAATATCGAGGCAAAACAAACAACGTACACAAAAAATGGAATCGTTATCATCGAACTGCAACATCTTTTATGAAAATCTTGAACTTGTACTAAATACAAACAAACCTGATCGAACCAAACTTACATTAGTTGCAGGAACAGATAACGATCCTTTGGAGAGATCGCCCAAGGATGCAGCGTTTGTAGAATCATTCGCCAAATTCTGAACGGGATCGGATACCAAAGGCTTTGATGAATCCGTAATTTTCGGCAGTTTATCTTCAGTGTTCGTTGCACTTTGTTTTCCATCGTTCGACGAGGCACCTATTGACTCGCTTGAAGCCAGAGGACTGCTTTTTTCCGCCGACGTATTTTGTACATGAGGCAGTGGGTACGGTTGATTTAACTGGGGTAAGAGGACTTGGTCGTTAGATTGTGGGGCTTGCGACGTAGGAATTTGTTGGCTGCTTCCGTTTGAAAAGTGTGCAACATATTGGGGGCTAGATTGTTCGATATTCTCAAATGATAACTGTTCAGCATTCTGTTTAATTTGAGGGGACTGTAGCCCATTTTGTGCCGACAGGTGGCCATTCTCAGAAGAGATATCGTTTTCTAAGGGAAGTCGCTGACTAGCATGAGATGGGATCTGTTGAGTATCGAACGATGAGTATTGATGCGAAAATGCCGTTTGAGAATTTTGAAACTGTACTTGTGACTCTTGTTGTTGCTGGTTATTTACAAACTGCTGCTGTAGCTTCTGTTGCTGTTGCTGCTGATGTGGTTGATGAAATTGTTCTTCTTGTTGGTAGTTCGCAGGATACTGATTTGGCTGCTGCTCGCTCTGGTGATGACTCTGGTGTCCGTGATCAGTGCGATACCACTGAGGCTGGTGTCCTTGGGGCACGAGACTCTGGACGTGGTTCTGTTCTTGCTGATGTTGGACAGGGATTGGATTTTGAAATAGATGCTGTAGTTGAGGCTGGAAATGCTGAGGCATTTGATTCTGCACTTGCTGAGGCATCTGGTTCTGCACCTGCTGAGGCATCTGGTTCTGCACTTGCTGAGGCATCTGGTTCTGCACTTGCTGAGGCATCTGGTTCTGCACTTGCTGAGGCATCTGGTTCTGCACTTGCTGAGGCATCTGGTTCTGCACTTGATGGAACCTTTGCTGTTGCAAGGGCTGAAACACCTGATTCTGTCCTTGTAGCACTTGCTGCTGCGATTGTAGTGGCATCTGATGTAGTTGTTGAGGCGTTTGATCTGTTTGCTGCCGGATTACTTGGTCATTATCTTGCGCATGCAGTTGTGTTTGGTGAGGTAGTGGGAGTATCTGGTTAAGTCGTTCCTGTGTCGATTGATCCAAATGCTGTTCCGGAAGTTGATATTGCTGCGACGGTTGTTGAGGCAGTCGATGCGGTACTTGGTCCAGTTGTTCCTGCCGTAGATTTTGTTGCTGTTGTTGAGGGATATAGTTTAGTTGTTGTTGGTGCTGTTGCGGCAGGCCGTTCAGGTGTTGTTGCTGATACTGGTGCTGCTGCTGAGACATGTGATTCAATTGCTGTGGCAGGCCCTGCTGGCGATTTTGTTGTTGGAGTTGAGGCTGGGGGTTCAATTGTTGCATATTACTCGCCAGTTGTTGAGGTGCTTGTTCTACTCCATGAGGCAGTTGCTTCAGCTCTTCATTCGGTATTTGATTTTGTGGTAATGGTATGTTGGGTGACTGCAATGAGGAATGGTGAAGAGCATTTGGTTTCGACTCGTCATGATTCTGATTTACCGGGTGTTGGGTGAACTCGGCTCTTTCTCCCTGACGGTCCAAACCTAGGCTAGGTTGAGTACCTGTCTGATTCACCTGGTCAGGTAACAAAGTTATGCTCTCCGACTGTAGTGGACCTGTGTGAGTTCGAGCGTAAGAGAGCGATTGAAGCGGGGCAGGAAGAGCTGGGACCAGCGGGCTACCGGCAGAAAGAACTCCCGAGTCATTTCTTTGTATGTTCACATGAGAAAAATTAGCTTCAAGTGACTGGACTCCATTAGAAAAGTGAGTTACATTCACTTGCGAATCACTCGCATTAACTGCTTGTGTACTTGAAAAGTTAGAGTCAATGTTTTTACTGGGAGAACTGTAAGACTGGTCGCTTGGTTCGATAGAACCATTCAGATAACTGACCGGCGGCCGAATTCCTTTTAAGCCATCGCTGTTGCTTCCGCTGGAACGAGCATTTTCGGGGACAGACGTGTTGAAGCCCTCAAATGTTCCGTTGTCTAATCGGCTGTCATTATTTTCGAACACAGGAGCAGCGCCCATTCTGTTCAACCTCATTCCCTTCTCAAGTTTACGGTGTCTTGCCGTGTTCCACATTGCTGCTTTGAGTTGTCTTCTCTGCCTTCCTTCGGAGTCGAGATCATGGCTTAATGCCGGTTGCGTCGTCTTCGCGACATCTGGTTCGGAGGAAGAAGATGGAGCAGAGGATGCGCCAGGACCTCGCGTCATGACGTAGCTGTGAACCGGTGCCATTTCTGGCCGAGACGGGGGCTCGATTGTTGCGCCTGAAGAATAAAAAATTTTTTACAATGCACATTTTTCCTCGTTTCACGATTTTTAAACGGTTTACGTTGTCTTATAGAAGAATCTGCGAAAAGCGTACATTTTGCAAAATTGACTACTTGAATACGCTCACCAGAACGCAGTGAAGTCAAGACAACTGCGAAGAATTTACGCTACCAGCAGTATCAATACACTGAGAATTGTTTTGAAAACATGATTCCAGTTTTTGGGTATTTCAATCGAGCGATTGAAAACCTCTGTCCCAAAGGTATGATGGAATTATCACAATTAATAGCAATGATTCGCAACCTACACATGCTTCGTGATCACTGAGGTACTTGGTTCAGTCTTACGTGTGTATAACAGTTTAAGTACTCAGTGATCTAAAAAGAACAATAAAGTGCAGGACAATGAGTGAATAGTCGTTCCTCAAACCTTTCTACCCATCTTCTCCAATTTTTTTTTCACCAGAGCGGTTGCATAGACTAGGGTGGAATTCCGCGAGTGCTTGCCAGCGATTGAACAAAGGTCTTCATTGCCTACAATGTACGCTTAGGCTCTCGCGCTACTGAAAAGATGCTAGTGATAGGAAATTTTCTACTTAAGAAACCACATGGCTACTAAATCACTCATTTTCTCAATTTTCTGTCAGTCATACTAAACGACTGCTTCAGAACAGAGCTGTGTAGTTGTTCATTGAAGAGCAGAAAATGAGCCTTGCAGATGAAAACAATGGGCTCACCATCGTAGCCAAACTTTAGAGCAAGCAAAACTGTAGATCCGCCGTTCTTGACCTTTTTACCCACACGCCCCCTTTAAGAATTGTCGCGGGAAATTGTGTACAGATGGACTGGTAAATAAGAGCTCATAATTAAGAATATTGTAGATAGGTCCTCAAACGTGTTCATCAGTGAAAGTTCAGCTTTCTGGAACATATTATTGGGAAAGATCAGCCTTTACTGCGGAGGCTCAAGATCAAGACTCCCTAGCTACAAAAAAGCGAGCTCAATAGAGCAAAGAGAACGGACCATTTAATACGGACTGTAGGAAACGGATAATTTGTGCACAAGGGTGTTCCCACACAGGATATCCTGCGCATATAAACATCAAGTTAAGAAGAAAGAGGAAGAAAAAAAGGAAGAAAAGACGAAGTAGAGAAATCAAAGAAGGCTAGACAATTGACATAAGTAGAGAGAGCAAGAAAAATAGTAGTCCCGAAGACCTATCTACAGTTGAGGTGACCTAACTGTACTTCCCCTGGGGGCATCACTCCCCATGCCGTAGAATAGACAAACCCAAGTAACCTTAACATACAACCTATCATTTTGCCTCTTGAGGAGGAATCCAGAAACAAAATGTCATAGCAATGTCATTAACGTTCGACTAAAATTGCAAATTTCATATCTATTACAAACACAAATCATGAATTTGTTCTGGTGTCGACAGAGATTATTCAAACATTGCATCAGACACAGAAATGAGCAGTTAAATATGAATGCATCAGGCGGAATGAACGATTGAGTATGGATGCTCAACTCTTTACATTGATTTAATAACCGGAACTCTGAGGGGACTCACCACCAGAATAATACTGGAGGAAGATGAAGCTCCCCAGCACGCCGGCCAGAAGTAGCAGCAGGACCGCTAGTCCGACTGTGGTGAGCAGCGTCGACCGGCGCAGCCGCTCCAGCAACGCGAATTTTCGCTGGCGCCGTTGGCTCAGTGACTTGGGAGAGAATGAGAAGGGGATCTGGAAAACAAGAGATTTTGTAGATGATATTACCAAAGGAAAAATAGAATACTGACACTTGGAATGAGCAATTGTTGAAAAATTATCTTCTGTCAAATAAAATTGAGAAGGGGCGAAGCGAAGAATAAGAGTTAGAAAGGAGAAATGGGGTTGAGAAGAAGAAAAGTATAGAAAAAACGCATGAAATAAAGTAGTGGGAAATTCAATTCATCAGAGATGAGAGAGCACGGCTATGAAGCTAAAGACACGCAAAAAGAGCCCGTAACTTGGCCGAGTGGAGCGGTGCTGACATCAGCAGTCGCGTTACGTCCAGCGTGGGGGCGGGATGCAACACTGCCTATGTGCACGGAGACACCAATGTCCATAACAGACGAATGCATTCGCTCTAATACAAAAACAGGAATCTTGTTCATTCCAGCCATGTTGCTTAGAGCATTTTGTCTCTGCTAAATAATAAAACCTAGTAAATGATTTTACTAGTTTACTCTAACACGTTGACCGTGAGGGGTTAAACTGAAGTTCAATACTCAGTTCAAATTCATAATCAGTTGTAGTAACTTATTTTCAAAACCGCTGACGTTAACTAGATTGTGACTTCGTTTAGCTTTGATTTAGTATTTAGGAAAATTGAGTTACTGACTACTGGTCAGTGAGCAGCATTATGGAAATTCCTTCCTTGTACACCGGCGGCTCAAGTTGCCGTCAAAGCATTAAAATTTGCTTCGTATGTGGATGAGCAAAGATATTCAACAGTTTCCGCATATCGCTCTACTCTTATTATGTTAAAAAAAACATTACCCCATGTATAAATCTGAGTTTAACACATAGAGACTGAATAGAAGCTGAATAAATAAATGCTACACCAGAAATGGCACTCTTGAAATACATTTTAAATTCAACCATTGCTCAAAAATTTGTGCCACAGTCGAATATGAAAATGAAATGAAGTGTTAAAAAAATATCCAGACACGTATTTGTGACACAGTCGAATATAAATAGAGTGAAGTGTTAAAAACAATATTCAGCGACGCAAATCACAGAAAACTTGTCATCCTAAGCGAACGCAGAGCTCAGAACCTGAGTGCGACGTAATGCGGCCCATAGACAATCAATTTAATTATCAATATCATTGACTCAATATATTGATGCAATTTTTTTGCCCACTAAGTCAATTAATTGACGGTCGTCAATCAAGCCCACAGACGATCAATTAAATTGTCAATATTCATCATTGTCAATTATATTGACAATAAAATTAATCGTCTACGGGCCGCTTAATTAACAGCGGCGTACCTGGACGTCTTCGGAGTCGGACATGGGAGGGGAGCGCCTGTAGCGCTGCCGCACAGGGCTGTAGAACTCCATGCTGCTCCGTCTGCGCGGACTGACGCAATTTCTGCTAGGGGCGAAACAACGTAATTGAGCGTATGCGGGTTGCTGGGAAGCTATGTTGCTAGTTACGTTGCTGTGTTGCTGGAACGCGACTAAGATTTCTTCTTTACTGTGTAGGATAGGAAAGAGATTACCTTGGGGGGTAACCCGACCGCCTCTCCTAATTGTGAAGCGCACGTTAATCGGAAAATTTTGGATATCGAGGCTTAGGTGTAGGATTAGAATAGATATGCTAATTTTAGCGTGCCTAACCACAACAAAGGTTTTCTAAAGTGGGGAAGGAGAAAGAAATCATTTACTATGGAGTTAAGGGAACGGGGAATCAAAGCACAGGGAATATTCCCGCACAAGATCACCTGTGCATAAAAACAGTAAGTTAGAAAGTACGATTATGAAACAAAAAATTCAAGAAAGTAGTAGGTACTGCAAAACCAGCCAGGAGTGATACGAAAAAAGGGTCCATAATCAAACAAAACAACCTATTCTATTTCAACAAACGGAAGGACTGCCTAACCTTCTGCTAGTGACCTCACATTTTCCCCCATGGAGACAAAGTTTCATTAAATACAATAATCATTCAACAAAAGAAAGGCTTATCTAACTTTCAGCTTAGGACCTCATACCTTCCTCATGAGAGCGGTAATTCCCATAGATACGATAGCTGTACTCCAATGAGATGTATATTGTGACGAGACGAAAAACTGCGAAACAAATATGGTACCCAAATGATGTACCAGAGTCATCAATGAAAAAAATGTATCTCGACCTCACTGACGAGGAGCAAAAACCAACTGTACAGTAAAACAACTTTTTTTCATTATGGAGTTAAGTCCAAAAAATACGCCAGAAACCCACATAGCAGATCTAACAGCGAACACGGCCATGAGGCTATACACTTGAGAGACGCCGTAATGTTTAAATGCTGATGACGTAGATTATTAGCTCTCCCAACTACTGGAGCTCAGGAATATATTTCACCAAAATTCCCATTCCGAATAGCAAAACACTCTCGAGTGATAAAGTCCATTAAACACTACGATGAGCTTCTTCTGATGAAGAAACTTAGTTGAAATTCATTTTATGGATCACATGAGATATAAGCAAAAGTTTTCAGCGTACAAATAGCGGGGATGATGTTCGCCTATAGAAAGATTATGTTAGCTCAAGCCTCATTAATTAACGCCTAAAAAAAGCGTTTTAAAGACAGGAAGGAGGAAGGCTCCATTAAGTATGGAGATAAGGGAATGTGGAATCTGTGTAGAAATAGCACAGAAACAGGAAGTTGAGAGAGAAGTTCATGAAGCAATATAAAAGTAGATGAAGAAAGTAGTACGCGCTGAAAAACAGGACAGCAGTGAACTGAAAAAAGGAGGTCGTTAACATAACAAAAACTATTTTATTTCAACAAAAAGAAGGCCGCCTAAACTCTCAGCTCGGGCCCTCACACATTTTCCCCCTGGGAGCGCTAATCCCCTAGATACAATAGTTGTATCCCCCTCAGGAGTGATGTTCGTCTATCTACAATAAACAACCTTCAGAGCGATTTGCTACAGCTTTCTTGGTGGTGTTCTCGCCCGCCATTATCTCCTCAGCAATCAAAAACATCTTTTGATCTACTGATTTTCAAACAACCAACTGAAGTTCATATTTTAGCATGGGGGAATTACACGAGGGTAAAAATAACTACACGGGGGTGAAAATAACTTCACGAGGGGTGAAAATAACTACACTGGGGGGTAAAAATAACTTCACGAGGGGTGAAAATAACTTCACGAGGGGTGAAAATAACTTCACGAGGGGTGAAAATAACTTCACGAGGGGT
>JACJUY010000030.1:392001-445197 GCA_014220935.1 Platorchestia sp. MABIK
CTCGAAAAAAGTAATTCTTCTCAGGGTATTTTCTACAAAACGGATTTCTAAGGTGTGATATAGGTGGAAAGGAGACAATTTTGGAAGAAAATTTTAGGGTTATCACTGCGGTCAATGTGAAATTTAGAGTCTGAGACTCAAACTGTGGCGTAGTGCAATGCGAACGATTCTTAAATTATTACACAGTAACTAAACTATATAACAATTATCATTTCTAACGGAATTAAACTGTACAGCACTAATATCACCGTAACCAAACTGAGCAAGATCCACGTAACAGTTACTGAACGGTGCAATAAAGCCATTCATTTCACTACAGAATGTTGAACAACATCGATACCAATATCTGTTCTGACCGCATTCTTCGCAGGACCCAACAACTGAGCCTAATTAGTAAAAGCAATATATGAGTATCCGAGAACCAATAATTTTCTCCTCCAGCATCGCCACAACCAAGTTCCAAGCACCTCTAATCTTAAAAATTACTTACCACTCCGGTGAGGTTGGAGAAAACAGTGTACGACATGGCCGGCCTTGCTGCTGTCCAACAGAACCGTAATATTCTATAAAATATTTTAATAACACTCGAATCTGGAATAAGCCAACAAAGAATAAAGCTTTCAGATGAAATGTCTACCAGTGTGTCACCGGATGTATTTTTTGTTCTAAATTTTTTTTTTAAACTAATAATATGCGATATCATTCTAAAGTTTGTCGAACTCCCTATATTTAATTTCCCTACTTGGCAGTCCACTCTTACAAGTTGAATTACTCTATACTGGAAGTAGGCCAAAATCACAATCTTTCAACTTTTCCGAACAAAGTTTGAGCGCTGAACATATGTCAACACTACAGGTTAGCGACATCTTTCCCCAAGTACTTTGCTATTGGGACACTATTCACAAAATTTTTTAACGAAATATAAACTGATTTCATTTCTATAAATTTAGTAAACTAGCAGCGGTTAAAGTCATTGGTTCAATGAATTTGAATACATGGAGAAACTGCAGTCGGTGAGATTCTTGTAACAACATTTGATGAATTGAGAAATACTCAAAAAATTCTCAAGTTGTGGGTAAAAATTCGCATCCAAAATAATCATAAGTTATACAGTCATACCTCATCTGATAAAAGACCCAACTAACGAATATCCAAGGTACAAAGCGCCTTTAATTGAAATTTTTGTCTCTGAATACGAAAAAAAATCAAGTTACGATACGCGAAATCTCAAAAATTCAAACAATGCGCGCTCGGCTTCGCAGTCGCCCTAATCCCCCGAAACGTAAATACACTCGTAGCATCCTGTATTTTGTATTGAAATTGGCGCGATGGAGTTGCTCTCCCAACATCCCGCTGGCCTCCCATAGGCTGGGAGGAAGCTGGATCCCCATGATTCCCATGATGCTTTTGGTGTGCCTTCGACCCTCGTTCGTCACGGAGTTCTAAATTCATAAAAGGCAGAGTTACGGTTGTTTCGTGAATTTTTTGAGTGTGCTCATTGCAACTTCAGTCTTCGTTATTCTTCGTTTAATGGTTTAAGAAATAATTTTCTTTTACTTTTAACACATATTTTATAGATACATAATTTAAATACTTTTATAATTTTTTAAGGGTTTAGGAGGTAGTATTTTGTGTCTTGGAACGAATCAGGCCTTTTACATGTAAAATGCGACTCTACTTAAGAAAAAAATCACGTTACGAAAGCACTCCTGGAACGAATTTTTAAAGATACTGCATAAATTTATGAAGATGTCAGGTTTCATCATTTCTAAGAACCACAAGCGCATCTCAATAGAACTTTTTTGAGGGACTGTTTTTGTATACCACAGATTGCGAAAATTATTCACTCATGCGTATGTTTGTAGCCAAGTTCACCATTTAACTAAGACATTTTTGCTGTATTAATATGCAAACAAATAGTACAAAATGTAAAATCTCAGAGGAAAGCATTATTTCTTCTTTCTATGATAATTTTTTCTCGTCATTTGTAAATGATCATTTTTTTAAAATTTAATCTAATTTTTAGCTATATCACCGAGCGATTAAAGTAGAAAAAAAGGGAAGTTTGTGTCCGGGTGGTATCAGAAAGGTGCAAAATTTGGGTATTAGGGACGACACAGTTCGCTACTCAGGCGAGTAAGTTTCCCGAAGAGACGGAAAGAGGAAATGAAATTTTTTATTATAAGACGAATACACGATTGCAGGAACTCAGTGGCGCGGTGTGCTGGCTTCCCCGCTCGAGAAAAAGAAAGAAAAAACATTTTTTTCTAGAAAGTTAATGCATGAAATGCATTACAAGTTGGTTTTTAAAATTTCCTAATATTTTGGTTTTTACCTGATAAGCCATACGCAGTGTACAATAGCCGTGTCTAGGTGTATTGATAGAAACGAACTATTTGCTCTTGGATAATTCATCCATATCCAGATGACTGAAAACTTAGAAATACCACCAAAGAAAGCATTGGGAAGCCCTTCGCCATAAGTTGAAACAAAAGAAGACAAGATATGAAACACTAAACTGAAACAAGCTGAAATACTGTCCTGAACGACTTTCAAATAGTGAGAAAAGGTTAACAAAAAGTAATTTACAAAAAAGAGGGCAGCACAAGCACATCTAAACAAATAAACACACACGTGAAAATGAATTTTAGATCTTCATCGTTCGTTGAGCGAAATGATTTTTTTATGAATCCTAAGCTCATATTACGATTATTTTCATTTATCTATTCACATTTCGGGATACAGAATCGTGAGGCGCTCACTGAGGTGCTAACTGGTCACAGAGCGTTAAGCGAATGTGTTCGTAATGCCTTGTTTTAAAAAAAGTAAAACATTTCATCCTGCTATATCAAAACTGGCGACTGTATTGCTCAGTGTAGTCGATAGGAATAATGGAGAAAAACTAAGAAATAAAAACTTAGGGAATGAAAAATGTGCTAATTTCTAATTTTCTGGCAGAAATTTAAGAAAAATTTATTGGCAATGTGAAAACAACAAAAAACCATTTTGGCTTTCTCACTTTCACTCAAAGGGATGCAAATAATGGAAAAATAAGAACTACCTATAACATGTGCTGATTTGGAAAAAGGGTAGTTAGGGTAACCACTGAGGAGCGCTTATTGACAAGGGTACATGGACGATTACAGACACAATCGGTATACCTCCTGGAGTGTAGCTCGGGAACCCAACACAGCCCGGGGGAGCGCTATATCCTCAAGATGCACTGGGGGACCTTCTTCAACGTGCTCCCCCTTAGAGGAAATGTACAAATTTCTCAACTAGAACTAGTGGGGTAGGTTTCGGCGAAGTCTGAATGATTTTGACGTGGTCAGGAATAGGGTCAGTTTTTGACGAGATATTTTTATTAAACAAATCCATGTTAATATCGAGCGCTTATAGCAAAGTTATAGTTTGACCCAACCTGGTCTCAAGATTGCAATAAAGTTTCCTCTGTACAAAGAAATGGCTTCTTTTTTGCGTATATAACCATCGCAAACGCAGCACATGAAAATTAAAATGTCTAAAACTTAGAAGGTACACAGACTAGCGCTAATCAGTGGTCCCAACAACTTTTTGTAACTGGAACTGAATTAAAACAGAAGAGCATGATTCCTTTCTAGATTAGATAAGTTTTTTCAAACCTTCCTTACCAAAACAGAGGTGTTCCCAAATGAGGGAAGAGAAAGACACTATTTAGTATGGAGTTAAAGAAACGGGGAATTTATGCCAAAGATTAATTCCTCCTCGTGATCCCCTGCGCATAGAAACAGCAAGTTAAGAAGTAAGTTTGCGAAACAAGAAGTAAAAATTGAAAAATGTAGTACTTGCTGAAAAAAGATCAGTAGTTATCCGACGAAAGATAGTGTTTAAACAACAAAAGAAAAAATAACTATTCTATTTCAATAGAACGAAGGTCTACCTAACCTTAAGCTCAGGACCTCACATCTCCTCTTTGAGAGAGCTAGTATCCATGAATACAATAGTTGTAACCCTATGAAAGGGATGTCACTTTTTCACAGGGCTAAGCTTCAAGCAGCATCGAAAAGCAAGTGCTTATTTATCATAATTAGCGCATTGCGGCAATAATCCGAGCTTGGATGCCAATAGGAGAGGGCCTGGAGAACCTAACGAAGCAGCGGAATTGCGAAGTATCAAATGATCAGGTGTAATACCAGGAATGAGAAAAATTCACTTTTGGTTAACGGATCTTTGATTCTGCTTGCACAGGGTGCGACAATCAATCATGCATTTTCGAGAAGGCTGTGCAAGCTTAAAATGTAGGATTGACTGCTGCACCCTGTACCTTGGAAAACCAATACTGCACTCTGAAGCTGCTGATGAAATTATTGAGAACAGGACACCGTTGAAATTGGTTGGAATCAATGGAACAATTGAACTGCCTTCACAGATTTGTAAATCGTTAGACGAGAAGGTTTTCCTGCGCGAATGAAATTCATGAATGCATGGATGGAACCAAAATCAACACCATAGAATAGGCTTGATGTAATCCACATTTATAAGTCCTTGGCATTTAGCAGAACAATATTCTTAAGCAGAAAATTATTTTAAATTTTCTACATTGCGCGTATCTATCGCGTTAAAATATCGCACAAAATTAACGAGAAACTTTTTTTGAATGCCAGGCTCCCAGAAATTTTGTGCTAATTAGGTGGTGTTCAAATTATGCCCTCGCCTTCATAAGGTTGGTAATTTCTACGTCACCTCAATAAAATTATAACACAAATAGAATAAATTCTAAACAAGAAATCCATCTGAACGACAGAGTGCATCTATACTGTACATCTCTCAACACCTGTACACACATTGGCAGATTATTTGATTATTTGTACATAGATCAACATCGTCCACTTTGTTAAATCCCAGCCGCGGTAGATGTTTGCGTCAACTGACATTAGTTCCAGAGACTTTAAATGAAAGATTGATGGCGCTAAATGATAACAAATTAACCACTGAACTACCCACAAAGTTACGGGTGAGTTGGACATTCCTGATCGGCTTAGTCCCAGCTGAGGGCGCAAAAAAAATAAGAGAAAGAATCGGTGAAGTGACACTTTAAACGGGATTTATTATTATTTTCCCACCCCGCGTCAAACTTCAAAAATGTCACATAGGAGAGCTGCTGTGCACAAGCACGACTTCTGTTTTGGAACCTAGTTCGGGTGTTTCGTAGTCGAGATGCTCAATTTATTTGAGAATATTTTGAAAAAATCTAGTCAATTTCCAAATTTCATTTTCCACTACTTTGAATGAAAATTGTTTCATCTAAAAACTACGACGAAACAATTTCGAAACTTTTAGTTTTAAGGCTCAACTGAGAGCAAATTGACGTCTTGAAGATTCACGCCTGTATTTCACGGGAAGCACAGTTAGGAAGTTCGATTTGAATTCACATTTAACAGGTTTCAAATAAACGGCTACAACCAATGCACAGGCAATGACCTCAAGATTTTTTCATAAGCATGAATTTCTCCGTGGTATGTTCGTGAACCCTTTTGAGGATCGTTTGCTATTAGTACAAAGTTGTGTTTAAAAATATATGGTATTCGAAGAAAATTTAAAAAAAACAACACACGAGAAACCCACTCACGAATTTAGCTTTAGCTTGATGAAAGTAGAACATGAAATCGCTGTAAGTGGCATAAAAAAATTCAAGGAAGTGTTTGGTACTAGTACAATTTGCAGTGTTAAAGTATAAGGCGCTCAAGGGAAATTTCATGGAAAAAACTCAAGGGAACCCCACTCACGAATTTAGCTAATGCTTGTTCAAAATAGGATAAAGAATAGCCGCACCTGATGTTCAAAAATTAGCGCTACATAAACACGTCGAACTGAACTGCGCTCACACATCTCTCCTCCAAATTTTGTGGCTCTGAAATCCGTCTTCAACGAGCACATGATGACTGCACTTGCGACATCTAACGAGAGGCTGCTCCTGCATATCGAGCAAATTTTACCCCAAGATTTGAAATGTGAGAAATTGCGACATTATTATCAAGAATATCTAACGAATGATCGAAACTTTTACGACGGTTTCAGTTTCTTTTATACTAATAGAATTTCTCTCATATTAATTGAACCTTTATTGAGTTAGAGCCGTCGGTCATAATCTGAACAGTTGGACTTGAATACTTTTACAAATCACGTAGATTTGTTTGTGAACCGTTGGATGTCTTAGAACAGGATCAACATTTTCAAGGAGAAAAATGGCGCATTGTCGGAGACATTTTATTGCCGCAAAATGAAGTTAACTTCGGTAACGTGCGCGCTAAGCTTGAAATCTAATATATTCTACAATTGAAAATCACAGGTCATGATATTTAACACAATTCCCAGGTCATGATATTTAACACAATGTACTAGCTGCCTGAATGGCAAACCAAGCTAGCGCATGCAGTCCTTCGAAGGAGGCCGGTCTCACAAGTGAAGAATAAAGCCTCTCATTGCTTCAGTAATGGCTGCAGCGAATCTTAAAAAAACAGTTGACAAAGTAGTCATTTACGAGTTTTTACACACTGGAACGGATGAAGCGTATAAGGATTTATCCGCCCTGCGCTTGTTTAAGCAAATTCTTGACGTGTTCATATTTTTAAACAGTACACTCATTCTTAAAATCTGAGCGATCATTTCATATTAATGAAATATGTACCTGCTATTAGTAAGGATTGAAATCCCTTGTGTTTATTCATGGAATAATGATTTTATTTCAAATCGTTGTTTTTACTTCATTCTACCCATGGATAGAATTTTAAATCAAGTGATTTTCAGAGCGTAAAACTTTGATTCAAGGCTTTCGTTAAGTGATTTCAGTTAAATATTTTATTGCATTTGCTTGGATGTTGGGACATTTTGAGTCTCAGTATGATGGTGTATTTGACTCGATGAGTCCCTCGCACAAAGCATAGGATGGGCAATGGGTTAAGGTTAGTTGGGTTTGTCCATCCTATGCTATGGTGACAAGCGCCCTCAGGGGAGATACTGCTGGGATACCTCAGCTATAAATAGGCCTTCGGGACTTTTAGTTTTCGTACTCAATAATGTTTTTTTTCCATCTCTGTACTTCTATCGCTATAGCTTCTTTGTCTTTTCATCCTCTTCTTTCCTAATTTTCGTTATTTTTACGTCAGGTATTCTGAGTAAGAACACGTGTGTAATTGTGTGTAGGTTCCACGAATTTCTTATTCCAAGTTGAATGGTCTTTTCTCTTTCCTATGTGAAAACATACTACAATGGAAACGTAACCTTTAACTAATTACTGTACTAAACTAGTTTTAGTAATAAGTTTAATGAATGCAATTGTAACTTTATTTCTACGGCAATCAAGAATATGCTAGAAACGTTTGACCTACTTTTACACGTAACCCTAGAGAAGTAACATTGATGCTTATAAAATAACATCTTCTTCCAGTCAAGTTGTGACGTTTCATACATTGAGGTTTCAAATGTTATGCGATGAATGCCAGTACGCAGAAACAATTACCAACGTTCGAGCCTGTACTCACGTCATTCATCTGGGTCGAGCCTAAAATTATGGTTAACTCATTCCTCTGCCCTACCGGAAGAATTGCAGGAGCTTGTAATGCGAGGTCTTGAACCCACGACTTTCCACACGAAAGGCAAGTGTCTTTAACGACGAAATCACGGTGACTGCTTATTTTATGGAGTGTAGTGTTGTTTAGTTGCGAAGTAATTTTGCAGCAACTTTTCCGTATCTGTTAAAATTTATCAAGAGCGTCCAGAATAATGAACACGATTTTTCAGTGACCACGCCTTCAGAGGCTGGAAACAAAAAATCTGAGTTTAGAGGTAACAGTTTCATGCATCTCGTATTACAGCGTGATTGTATCTGAGTTTCTTCACAAGATTATCAAAATCGTGCTGGTCTCACGTACTGACTGTCGAAGATGTTTTTTAATGTAGAAGAATTGATTTTTATAGAGGGCACAGCCTGCGTGGGCGTATTAATTGGGTTCATTGTTAGTTTTGATCATGGATCACAGTGAAATGATACTTCAGAAAGTATTATAACCTCGTTATCTGGAAACACAAAATTCGCGTGTTGCATGTGTGCGAGCTGCATGGATGACTAACTGAGAATAACAACCTAAAAAATGCAACAATGTCGAATTTCTCCTGAGCCAAACCAATGGTTCCAGTCTAACATGGCATGCAGCGTGAGACTTTTGTGACTCTATACTCTCTCTCGGTTCCTATATCAAAATAAATGGTAATGAACCTCTCTGAGTAAAAAAAAGAGTAGACCTCAGGGCTTTAGATGTTGAGTTGAGCAATGGATCAGATCTAACTAATTGCTGCTCTCGAGCGCTAATCAGTAACACTTTGTCGGATTTAAAGTATCTCTGACATTTTAAAAAATCATGTTCTAAAACCAGAAAGTAAGTCAAACTGCTATTGGTTGGAGTGAATAGGTAATATTAACGCATTTGAGCGATAACAAGCGTGAGTTTTATGGCTGGATATTAGCCACATGTACATCACGCTAACGTTATATGAGATTTCGGTTAGTGTTGATTATATTTGTTTTAGATTATTCATTACCCGTTGCTTTCCATTCGAATATATTGCTTCTGCAGCATGTAAGTCTTCTACATACCTATTCATTGTATTTCGAGCGTTGCATACTCGACGGTGTATATAAACGTTTTTCATAAGTGGTTTACTACCCTTATACATTTATTACGTTGATACTACTGCTCGGTATCAATGCCAAAAGTTGGATTGTTGAAAAGCTTCACTCGAACACTGTGTATTGAGCAAAAAGGTTAACATCCAGGCTAACCTTTTAGCCGTATATGATATGTCTACAATTTTGGACGCCCAAGTCAAAAGCTATACTTGGATGGCTGAAATCAGAGATGCCCCGGCGAAAGAGTTAGAATGCGAACAATAAGTTCCCTCTCAGCCTCGCTTAGCAGTAAATTAGCAGAAGCGAATTTACTCGAAGAGACGTGCACTTTTTTCATGTGTACCTTGAGAAAGCTAAAAGTGTTCCACCAACAGGAAACTTAGTCTTCCAACTTAGCTGCCTGAGAAGATAATACATATGCTAAGAAGGGTCCTCCTTAAATCTAGAATTGCGAATACTGTTACTCATATAAAACTGAGGGTAATCCAGCAACGTTAATTACGTCTGAGAACATTTTATTTTGGTGATAGGCATATTACAAAATGATAAATAACTTAGGAACAACACAGATCAATTGCTAAACTGTGAAATTCAGGAGGGAACGTTTACTTGACATTTTCAATTCTTATTTCAATCTTTATCTTCAATCTTATTCTTACTTGAACGAACGGAGATTCCTTCATTTCCTATCGTGGTAACGGTCATGATCTAATTTTGCCCGTTGTGTTTGTGTGTCTTGCAAGAACTTGTCCGCAATCCCTTGAGGCGTGAGAAATGTCGACTCAGTACAGTATTTTCAGGCAACTGTAAATGTGACTGAGTAAAAAAATTTGTATGTCTTTTCTTCCTTAAACAAATTACGGTCGATAAGTACAGAAGCTGAGCTTTCATGTTTTAATCCTGCCGAATGTACACAATTCGAGGTTACATCAATGACAAGGAAACCATTACTCCAAGCTGCACATTAATTTACTTTCAGAATTCCTCCAGATGCATTACCAGAATCTTTCTTTTTACGCACCTTAAGTTTAGCAAAATTATGATGCACCGCACAATTGAAAAGTAGACTCATTTTGAAGTGGAAGTTGAGGCTGCCGTCCTACAATCGGCTCTTTGATTGCTGATCGAATTTTCTCGTATAAATTCTCTTACATAGAGACATGATATTTTTAGATTATCGCACAATAATAATACCATAAATTTCGTTCAACATGAAACCATTTGTTATTTAATATAGATTCAATACGAACATGCCTCAACAAATTTAGACTTTCATTCATTCCCCTATTTCAGAGCACTGCACGGTGTAAAGATGTTGGTCGGAGAAGTGAATATGATGAGCACAATTTCGACATTCAACTCAGCTACAACCTCGCTTCGAACTCCTTCCAGAAATCCATTTTTTCTGTCTCCACTTCAATGCTATCATTTCTATCATCAGTGACAGGAAATAAGTTTTTACCATTCAACCTTTCCCCACCACTTGCGACGAGAGATGAACGTACTGGCATTGTCAGAGACGTTTCTTTTTTTCCAGGTCTCATCTCTCGATGTTTGTCGCCGTGATTAGGACCATCTGCCTCCACTTTTGTGGTAGGTGACAAGAAGAAGGGAGAGCTTCCTGTCTCGCGTTTCTCATCACCTTGAGACACTTGATCGTCCAAAAGAAAGGTCTCAGGTAGGCGGAGGTGCAGCAAATTTCGCAGAATTAATTCGTTGATCTTCCTACTGCTGTTGCGACCTTTTGCATTGGAACTTGGGGCGCTGCGTGCGCGAAGTCGCTGGACTGATTCCAGGAAGCGTTTGCCGAACCGAAGAGGTTCCCTGCTGGTACAAAGCAGCCTGCATTCAACACGATGAAAAAATTCATTCCGAATTAAATTGGGCCATTACGAGTGCAATGCTTCACTCTTAAAACAGTTGTAAACATTATTTCCTACACACGAATGTCAGATGATTTATGGTGTCAAAATTAATGTAGATTCTTTCTTATAGGTGGAAGTAGTCAGCATTCCGCTCGAGGAAACGGCAAGCAAAACTCCCCTCAGGTTGACCATTGAAATTTGGCAAATAGCAAACCCTGCACACTGCGCTCAGTTTAGAACATCTTTTTAATCTCTAGATGAATAGGATGATACATATACGGAAAGAATAAAAATGAAGAATCTTTTTTACTATTTGCCTTTCTAGTTTAAAACAATCAGTATAGGTTTGACGTGTGTATTTCTATATTTTAAGGTCAAGATTTGAATATACACACGTCTAACCCCCTATTCACCGCATTTGAATAAGGTCAAGATTATCATCGAATTGATCACCAAAACTTTATCGCGTAGTTAGTCATCCCAAAAAATAAACAATTAGATGCGTGTTGACTGCGTGAAACGTATCTTATCTACATAAACCCCAGAAACTGAGAGTCAATAAAAAATTTCAAGGTTTGAATGAGAAATCCTACTTGCGTTTCTACCACGGTAGAGGAAATAAGGTAGGGTCATACAAGTCTTTTTTTCGTCGACTGTGTGGGTTTGCTGACGTCACGGCAACGAACCAGTGGCAGCGCTCATATTGCATTTGGTAGCACTGCTACTCCCAAATCCATCTCCACTATAGGCCTAACGTCACGGCTTTTCGGTGACGTCATAAAATTTGTCTGAAAAAAGGCCTTTCTATTGGCTAACCGAACAAGAAGAAGTGTATTTTCCCTCATTGAAATAACCCTACCTTGTTTCCTCTACCGTAGTTTCTACCCAGGTGAAGGCCTGGGAGAGCAAGAACAACTCACTACAACTGAGCTCAATTCACCTGTCGATGCACTGCGTGCAGAGTGCAGAGCGTTTGTCGAGGCTGCACACAGAACTGCAGGATGCAGCGCTGAGCAGCAGCGTGTCTGTAGCTGCAGCACTGCAGCACATCTGCAGCAGCAACAGCAGCACTGCACTCCACGGCAGTCCTGCTCAAAACAATAATTTCAGTCATCGGAACTATTTCTAAAAACTATGTGCAATTTCTATAAATGGAGTGTAATTTCTATAAATGGTGTGTGATTTCTATAAATGGAGTGTAATTTCTATAAATGGTGTGTGATTTCTATAAATGGAGTGTAATTTCTATAAATGGTGTGTGATTTCTATGAATGGAGCGTAATTTCTATAAATGGATTGCATTTTTCAAAATGAAGCATCAGACAGCGTACAGCGTTTCTGTCTAGCATCAGACAGCGTACAGTGCTTTACTATATTCCTTCCCTGATGGTGAATTTGTTGCCAAACATTGTGAAATTGGTTAAATTGGAAACAAATAGTACTTAAATAGAAACAAACGCAGGCGTTGCGTTCGTGCGATGTATGGGCATTTAAAAACAAGTAAATGATAGTGGGGACTGTAGAGAAACTAAGGTGATATACACATCTGTAGGGTAGGTTAGGGATGAGAACTGGAAGAAGAGAAGCCCCGAAAACTTATTTATAGCTGAGGTAACTTACCAGTATTTCCCTTGGAGGCGCTAATGCCCATAGCATACGATAGACAAATCTAACTAACTTAAACCTATTGTGTATCCCATGCCGCCTGAGGGAATAGAAATAATATCACTTTATTTCTAACATTAGGATCTCCGAACATGTGTTACACCTACTTACGCTAACAAAATGGTTGAACCATCACACTGAGAATAGGACTGTATAATAAACGTAAATGGTAATTTAACCGTGAACTCACGGAAACACTTTTTTACATATTACAAACCTGTGGAACATGTCCGCCGAACCTAAGTTATAAAAAGTTTATCTTGAAAGCTTCAAACTCAGAAATGCACCGCAAAGTAGCACCGATGGTCGCCAAAGGGAATTGAGAGACTCAAATAATTTACGACACACTGCAGGACTTGCGCTCTGTTCCTATTCTAATGATCATGGTGCGTGTCAGTTGCTTTCTATTAGTAATGAGCCGCTTAACCGTTCACCCGAATAGCCCCAATTTTGCTCACTGTTTATGAATGAAAATAATGAGAAATTCTGTGGCACAAATAAAACTTCCTCATCAAGATGAGAATTAGCGTTTCTTCAAAGTGAAATGGATAATTAAGTAAACACTGAGGAAAAAACTGCGTAATATAAGTCAATAGCGGCTGTGTCATTATCAAATTAAAATATAGAGAGACTACGTAATATCAAAGACAAAATATTCAAACCAGACATTGGCGAGAGCAGTGGTTGAGCAAACAATAAAATCAAAATCAAATCATTCAACAATGACAGTAGTAAAGAAAATAAGCTAACACTTTCAGTCGTTTTGACGTGAATTCTGTATAGTGCAATTAACCTTCTTATTTTATTACACTAGGTTGACGAAAACTGCTTTAACTTCGCGTGCCTGTAGTCTGTAGATTTCGACTGTAATGGCTTAAAATAAAATTAACTCAATTTCGATTATATTATACTAACTACACTCTGACTACATTATTTTTGTTTGGGCCGTCCAGCATGAAAATAAGCAGAAAATTTGGCGACAAAACTCGTTATGGTTTACCAGCTTGGTCTGTGGTTGCTGCCGTGGAATAGGATGTCCTATATTTTCAAATACAATTATTCGTTCACAGTTAGATTTTTCATGAGTGATGAAGCTCGACAAAATTACGCACCTACTAGATACTACCTTCGGATATGATCCATTATGCGATAAATCTTAGGAACATGATCCATCACACGATAAATCTTAGGAACATGATCTATCACACGATAAATCTTAGGAACACAGTCCATCACCTGATAAATTTTAGGAAAATAGTCCACCACGCGATAAATCTTAGGAACTTGATCCATCACACGATAAATCTTAGGAACATGATCCATCACACGATAAATCTTAGGAACATGATTCATCACACGATAAATCTTAGGAACATGATCCATCACACGATAAATCTTAGGAACATGATCCATCACACGATAAATCTTAGGAACATGATCCATCACACGGTAAATCTTAGGAACATAGTCCATCACATGATAAATTTTAGGAACATAGTCCACCATGCGATAAATCTTAGGAACATAGTCCACCATGCGATAAATCTAATGGACATGCTCCACCATGCGATAAATTACATTTGTAATCGAGCGAGTGAGTGGACATCGGTTACAGTTTCTTGTTTCAAGGGTTCCGCTTGCTTTGGAGTTCCATTTTCAAAAAAGGTTCCTTAAATGTCCTTTCTGTAGAGGCCTCACTGTGCTCAGAGGAGCGTAGTGCGGGCAGAACCACAATCCATATTCATACACACGATTCATGTACGATTTTTCTACTCAAAAACTCACCTCCGACAGACGTACCCGCTAGGATGAGCTTCATGTTTCACCTGAAGGTAAAAAATGAATTACCGTTATAATATGTATAGCAGTCGCTCTTACTGGGCCGTTACTTGGGGCTTTTTCGTACGAAACCTTAGCAACAAGCGTGAAAGTTCAAAAAGTGCGTTTTAGTGCATGAGGTTGTAACCTCATTTTCCAATACTGATGATTTCCCGGAATCAAGTGATAGTCAACGCAAGGAATATCGACGAACTAGAGGAAACCTAGCGAATTAGAAAGAGTTCATTCAGCGCAATTGATTCACGTATGACTGGGATTACGGAATTCTTTTGCATCGTAGTTTTAGTTAAAGATTAAATTTTCCTGTTAGTCAAAGCTAAGCTCTATCTATGATAAGTTGAAAAGAAAACAGAGCTTGACGTCAAAGTAAGTCTGCTTAATTACGTCACAAAGTGAACATACAGAAGAATTGCACTCTTGATTTACGTTCACAAAAAATTAAAATATACTATCATACATCAATCCTATGCACTTCTGAACAAGTGGGTGTTCTTTAAAGAGTATTCAAGATATGTAATACGATTAAATCTTGATTTACAGTTTTTTCATAGAATATCTCCGTACACCCGTGTTTCAGTGATATATAAGTAAAAGTAACTCCCAGTCGGAACTAATGATATTAGCCACGGTTTTCCACAAGAACCGGTTCTAAGGAATTATCTGTTTTTGAAATTCATCAAAGATGTCGCCATGTTCTTTATTTTTTTTTTAATTCAAGTTCTTTGCTGATGACAGGATTTCATCGTCAACAATTTCTAATAGAAATTACTATAGAGAGGGGAGCAGAATAAAAGGCCAGTTATTGAAGACTTCGATGTGGCCCAAAGGAAAAAAAAAATATCAGTCAGTGTCGAAGAGACCAAATATTTCTTATTCTTCCAGAATCAAAATGAGTTTCTTCTACTGAATAAAATTGGTGATGATGGCCATATTGAAGAAACTAAATCATTCAAATTCGAAGGAACTTAATTGATAAAAATTTGACTTTCAAAAGTTATAGCTATTGTAATAAAACTGAAATACTGAAATCAATTATTATTATTAATGAAGCATAAATGTCTTACCAAAAGGAGCTTTGAACATGTCTTATTGAATTTTATTTCTATAAGATATTCTCCATTTCTAAAAATGAGGAATGATTACAAAGCATGGGACTAGCAAAAATTAACCGCTAACGCAACACAAGAGAGCCGTTAAAAGAATTGGAAACTTGGAATATACACTGCTTATACAAATGAGTCATTCTGATAGGTCGAAAAACATAAGCTCTCAGAACAATATCAATTTTCCACAGCGAGATTTCAAGTATAAACTTTAGGAGAAGATTGTGATAAAGATATCAAACAAATAGCATCTTTTCAAACTGACCATCACGATCAATTAACTAGAAACTGCAGCAAATTCATTCCCGCTTCCTAAAACGAATCTCGACCTCAATACAATTTCTACGTCATTGGAATTAAGGTTTCGAACGAAATATCTTCTAACATTGAGGAGCAATTAACATGTTTTAAATATTTCTTATTCGGTTATCGACGTATTTGGGTGTAACGAAATAGCTGTCCTAAGGGAAGCTGTCCCCTAAATTGATTTTTGCTGACACAATTACACAATATGGTAAATTTAACTATAATAATTTTTGATTCTTTAACTACTGTTCGCTCAGTCTATTGTACTTTAAAGTTTCGAATTTTAGATTAAGTGGAATTAAGTGGATTAAGTGAACGTAGAGTGGAATTTCGTAGGACACACTACGAGTTACTGAACTTAGTCAGGCCACAAGTAGTTATTTCTCAATCCGTCCTCTGAAATGGTTCTAAGTAATGATTTTAATGATTTATCCCTCGCAGGAATAAATTTTTTGAATCGTTTGGTCGAGGGCGTTTCTAAAACAAGCAAAGGTATACGTGATTGTCAAAGCTTCCTCATCTTTCAGAATCTGGGATAACCCTGAGCAGACATGGGAATATTCTTGGCGACTTTTAAGTTCCTACGTAAAAATTAAAGTAAAATGATGCGTCAGAACGATATCTTCCACTTACCGAAAGTCCATCAAAAATTTTCATAGGAAAAAGTAAGGCCAAGCTTTTTCACAAGAATGCTGAAATCTGGCATGACAATTTTCGCTCAGTGTGAATTTCGAAAATCTTAAATTTTATGCTTACTAAAACGTGTGCCTGTACAGAACTATGTTAGTGTTTGCGTTATATTTAGGCTCGAATGCACGGAGCGCCGACATTTCGGCCTCGGAGGCGTCCAGTTTCCGTGTGACTACAGATGCTGACGACGGACGCTCATTTCAAAGCCATAAAACTCGACCGCGTGGCACTTCTGACTTGTTTTCCATGATCTTAGGAATAAGAAATCAGATCTTGAAAAAATCTTTGCTTTGAGGGAAAATTTACTAGTTGTGAGGTTTTCGTGGAATGGGACAAAATTTGAAAGCGAGAAAGATCGTGTATGAAAAAAGTAAAGGTATGTTACAACACGAAAGGTATATTTAAACAAAATAATTTTAGATCACTAAAAAGTTTACTGCTGGGCGAAAATGAACCAAAAGTAACTAGAACATTGTTGCTATGGGATGAAAAGCGACCATGAAAATTTTAGTCACTTTCAGAAGCACTAAAAAGGACTACGTTAGCAAATGGATGGAGCGTGCAAATTGAGCATAATATAAACAATCACTCGCAATTAAGAGTGTGGAAAAAAATTCAACGAAGAGTAATCGCTAACGAACTGATTTTAGAGATAAGAAAAAGAGGGCTGGGCTGAGGACATTTTATTGAAAGGTGCTCTTAAGCTTCTCCAAAAATATGATCCCCATTGAATACAATAACATTTAACTATATGACAGGAAATAAAATGAACTTGAAATGTTTTATTGGTCAAGCAATAATGGAAAAAAGTTATATTACAGTACGCTAAATTATAACCTGATGCATGTCACTAATATTTTTGCCCTTTCAACTACGGAAAGTAATCCATTTCTCTGATTTTGACACTCTGTTATGGACATTAACCAGTAAGATCAAAGATTGAGCATTTGAATACTAGAGTTCATCCTGCATCAAAAATGACTTAAGAACTTTTATGGCTACATTCTATTTGCTAAGAGGCTAAGGAAAAACCATACCTCGTTTATTATTTTTCTTCTCGTATGTCATTTTGAGACACCCAAGTTCGATTTAGAAACGTATCGTGAACCAATGATGCGATGTATTCATCGCTGATTGTCTCTACATTATCTATGAACAGATTTGTGATATATTTGTGTTGGTTATCAAGTGATTTAGTTAACGGCGTGTGAACACTCACAGCTTATTATAAGATGACTGCTTCAACGATATTCTCTAAACAGCTCCGCAAGATTTCAGAATAAGATAACCTGCGAATTTCTATGTTAATGCTTTTTTAATGACGAACAATGTAGTGGGATTTAATCCGTAGATTTTGGTCATCAAAGTGCTCCGCAGCTTTTTGTATGCGGCACAACGCTCACCAAACTGAACGCTCCTGCTCGGATCCCGTGCTAAACCCCACAGCTATTTTGTCGAGGCAAGAATGTTAAGCTGTCATTGTTGTGTTAAGAATAAATGGGTCACTTGGCTCGTCTCAATTGTCATTTTCTATTGTACTAGTGTACACGACCAGTCAAAAATGAAAGGATTCGATATTTTCTTTAGACAAATCTTCCAGATGTGGATGACAAACAAATATAGCTATTCTAATAGTACCCGTGATTAAAATATTCTTGAACTTGTGCACTGGTGAAAATCGTATGACAGATGCGTTCATTAAGCATCTTTTTAGAGCGTGAGAGACCGACCAACCAACAAAGACGGACCAACCAATTTAATGTGTTCAATGAGGTTCCCATTGTATTAACATAGTAGAAATCACGCACAAAAGTTCTGTATACATTTTTTTATTTAGTAAGTTTAAGGAGACATCTGGCGTTTTATTATATAGTATTGATTATATTCTATTTCTGGTGATGTTAACACTGAAAAGGCGACTAGGAGAGAGTGAGGAAATCAGAAAATCCTCCCAATCGATGAGGTTGCATATCCCTCCCTGTTTTGGAAGTTAAAAGCTGAAAACTGCTGTAACCGCAGGCCAATTTCAATGGGAAACAAGCAGCGATCAAACGATAAAGACTGTAGAGTGTCTGCTAAGATGAGCAAACGTATCTCTCACTCAAGGCTTAGGCAACGTCGATTTTGTTTTTCTTTTAAAGTTAGTGGCCATGAATCGAGTTTTATTTGCACAACGAAGATACGGTTTCCAAATGAAAGTGAAACACGGGGCTCTGTTTTATCACAGGTTACCTTTACAACTATGAAAATTCATTTTTCAAGCTCTTAATGCATTTTGATGGTGAGACATTGCAATAGTATATAATGATATGGCTTCACCACTACCTTAAATTATATGAATCCATTGTTGTGATCAAAAATCATATCATGATGAGATTGAACAATATAAATTCAATCTCCACTCACTATAGATACCCATCATACTCACAGGTGTACAGAAGCTCGTCTCTATCACGTGCTGTTATTGATAAATGTTACCCATTCAGCTGTGCGACAAGAGTAGGGAAATTCTTGAGCGGCATGCATGGCAGCTAGAGCCACGTTACGGTACTCCGGTGCCATAGTTATAACTCGAACAAAATTTTCAAAAGTAACTTTCCCGTAGCGTAAACTGCATGCGTCATATGGACTTGCATGGTGTACTACTTAATGAAATTCTTTGCAAACTTCTTCAAATAATAGAGACAATGGGTTTTTACATAATGAATTAGATGAATTAATTGAGCAAATCTAACAAAGGTTTTGATCTTTGATGTACGGCTTGTACACCTCACATAATGTGAAAAAAGCTGTATGTGTGAATATTTTGAATTAATATAACATGTGCTTGTAAAATAATACTTGGGAATATGCATTAGACGTATAATTTGGGGAAGTAAAAGTTAAAACGTTTAATTTGCTATGGTACGATCATCAGTAAATATCAATGCCTTGAAATCGTTGTCTTAGACACACGCACGGAGACCTTTCGAACGACCAACTTCTTCATCGCATGCACAAACCCACACATGTTGTGGCGCACGCAGAGTACATCATTCCTCACAGACTTATCTTCACTGTAGAGGGTCTCCTTCCCCACAATGCACAAGCATGCCTGAAATTAATTCCATAGATTGCACATTACTTATCCTACGCTCATCATGCACACACATACACAGTGCCTACGCACATGCACGTATCTCACACCACACACACACACACGTGGTACAATTTTAAACAATTTAAATAATTTATTTACCACTAACGATAGAGCAATAGATTGTTTCTTAAGTCTAGTACAATGGACACATTTGAGTATAGCTACTTGTGGGCCCGAATAAGTTCAGCGACTTCTAGGGCATCCTATCATCGACGCTATTCTGAGGTGTACAGTTATGTTTGACCTATGGTGTTTAAGGTGCGCAATTATGCACGTCACACACATGTCGCTTACATGTATAGTTGTATATTGCACTCCATGCACACGCACACAAATCAGTCTGACGTATCTCTCACTTCACACAATATTATTAGGCTCCACACGCCTACCACACGTCTCACACGTTCACACGGATCATGAACTCTACACGCGTTGAGTACGTTTTCACCTACTATGCATCCCACACGCACATGATGTACAAACACACAGAACACGTCATACACCCTCAAACGCACGGCAGGTACAGAACACGTTTCACACACATACACACACGTCACCGATGCACAACACGCACCACACAGACACACGTCACTTGTACAGAACACATATCACACACACATCACTTACACAGAGCAGGCACCACACAGACACACAGAAGACCTACCCAGGTGGCAGAGAGGCGGGCGCAGGAGCGGCGGTGCCGCAGCGGGAGTCAGGGCGCGTGTGAGGGCCGCGCTGCGCACCTCCGCGTCTTGTAGCCCCGCCGCGCGGAGGTTGTGCGACCGGGGCGGGTAGTGGAAATTTGGCGGAAGCGGTGGGGTATCCGACCTGCTGGGTGGGACTTTGTGTTTGTGACATTTTTGAGGCACAGTGTATTGAAAGTGGTGTTTGTCGTTGCTCAAATCTGACTGCAAGTTGTCATTATGACGTTTTTTACCACGTCTTAGAAATATGATTTGAAGTTGACGAAATTGCGTTTTCTTATTTGGATTATGGTGCTGTCATGAACATTTGATGTGCATCGTCAAATTTTATGTGTTTTTTTGTAGAAAACTATTGCCACTATTTAATAAAACAAAGCGTCTTAAGTACATTCTGTAGTAATGTCCCTGCAATGTTCGAAAATTTTCAGCACATGAGCCTCATATTCAAGTTTAGGAATATGGTTTGGTAAAAAATTTCCATTCACTCAAGGTTAGCCTTGAAGAAATTGATTAGAAATTTCCCGATGGCTTCCATCTTGCTTTTTATAAATCCTTTTAGTAGGAAAACTTTTCTCATTGTTTTCATAAATGCAGTTTGGAAAGTGAGCAAGGAATATTTTAAATTTTATCTTCTCCTATGTAAGATAGATATCAAATTTATTCGATATTGGTACACTAATAATTTGTCAATTCCCGTATGATTAAAATTACATGAGAAGATATGATGAGTGATATGATTTTGAATTTTTTACATAATATCACTTTCAAAACTGTTAACATTTAGGAACAGAAGTTAAAATTATAATCTCGAACCAGATTGAACTGCATTAAGACTTTTCCCAGATTTAGATGAAAAATTATTTAACCGATCATGTTTGGAAAATCTTTAAGTAAATTTTTGTTTACTGTAACTGTTCAATTGCTTACATTCAATCGCTCCGTTTTTTGCTCGTATAAATTTCAACTGAAGTTAGGGAAACTATCTCCCGCATCTGATCGTAACAAAACTGGAGCTCATTTTACATCGGAACACAAACATTTGAATTTGATGGCACCAGTCAGCTCAGAAAAAGACTAGTTTGGCGTGTTGCAGGAAATATTCTGAACAGCTTGTGAACACATAATTTGAACGGAAAATATGCTGCATTTCGATCATTTGAACTGCATTTCTACATAATGGTGTGAACGTTTGGCTTATATAAGAAATGCAGTATTTAAAAGAATGTTGTGTTGACGACTAAATGCGTGTATTCGCATTTAATGTTTCGTGAAACTCATTTCCTTTATACTTGCAATCAGTATTATCCATTTATATTACTGCGTTTCAGGATGAAATGCCGAACACAATATTTCCGTATTTTTTTCAATTCTAGGACTCGATAGATTGCCTGGACGGACGTGAGTGGTTGATTTTATAGATTGTTGGGAAGTGGGGAAGAGATTTAACGTACTAAATGGACGTGGAGGAAGGATATTTGGCATTCTACTTGGATGTAGATAAGGATTTTCAAATATTATTTGGATGTAAGGCAAGGACGTAATGTGTCGTTTGGTCGTTAGTGGAGGATTTGATGTAATGCCTGGACGTGGGAGGAGTATTTAATGCATTATCTCGATATCGGTAGAAGATTCCAGGTGTTACGTTCGTATGTTATCCTCTACTTTAGAGAAATAATTTTTAAATCCTTCATCGTCAAGTTTTCAAATAATGTATTCATTATTTGATGGTATTTTGATTTATTTTTATTCTCATTTCACCATCACATTCGTCAAAACAAATCAATGAATCGCTGTCACCATCACGTGCGTGGGTATAGTTCAAACGAAATCATCATTTTGTTCTGACAGCAAATGGCTAGCAATGCGTCAGTTGATCTCAGTTACGCAGTTTGTATACATCGAGCCTATCTGTTGTTATTAGAGGTACGAAACAGTCGTTTCATTTACTCTCAAAGTGAACAGGTTAGCTAACAAATATAGTTTATTACTCAAAGGCTCCCAATTGTATACAATGACTTATTAAAAACTGTCTTGGTAATTAATTTAGCTACCCGCTACAACCTGAGCAAAATAAAATGAACAGCCCGCTAGTGACTGAGAAAAATTCAAATACTTTACTAAAGTTGTAACGTAGTGAAGAATGAACCATGACGCTATACCTTGACCGGTGAAATCTGGCCTGAAACTAGGCTGAGAAATTTCCTACTGGGCAAGTATTTTTAGATCTTAATTGCAGTGAGCATTTTACTTTACAGAGTAGGAGCAGTGGTGCTTCTAAATGCGATAGAGAGCATGAGTTAATCAATTGATGCAAAGAAGTCAGTAGCTTTTCGCGACCTTCACGAGTAGGGAGCTCAAAATTATGCGTTTAATTCCTAACATAGTTCCCTGATGTACTGCCTTACGTTGAGCGACGGGACGAGGGCATGGCAGAAAAACAACTGTTTTGGCTGAAAACTTGTTTGATTTAAGTTAAAGGATATATGAAAAGCAAGACAAAAATCACTGTACGCAGAGCCATTTTATTATTACAATTAGTAAAGTCTCAATGAATGAAATTGAACGTTTCGAACTCAAACGTTCATCTTCAGCAAAAAAAATTTTACGACGTTCAAAATTTTACGGAATAATTAAACTTTCTCCGACTTTCATACGGTACTGAAAATATTTGTCTGCTCACGTCTGTTACAAGATATAATTTGCCTTTTATGATTTTTTCCAGCCAAAAACGTTCAAAGAAAAATACTTGTGATGTGGAACTAGAATTGTAATTATGTTTTTTTGGCTGCCCACATTATATTGAAGAAAAATATGAAAGTTTTATAACATCTCGTAATTTATACATTATCAAATATTACAAAGTACTCATGCAATATATTACCAATAAATTACATCTTAATCACCTCCTGTATTCATGAAACTCGTTGCTTTGCTTTCCATACATGGCTCTATTTCCATGCACCATTCGATTATGAATCATTTGTCATCTTATCATGTCAGATTTAGGATAATAACGATGATTGAGATGCGTGAAATTTGCATTCGAAGTCTACAGTACGTAGACCACGTTGGCAATTCTGAAAATCGTTATTCACGTGTTGGTTATTGCTGTTTTAAGCACAAAAAGTTTCTATACCTCACCCTTTCACTCGAATAGACTCCTAGTGAGGGAGTGTCTAAGTGCTACGTTATTTTTGCCTATTTTCTTTTTTGGTTGTTCTGGGTGAAAAAAAGAAAGAGAGAGGGAAAAAACTGAGAAAAATGAACAAAATTAAAAATGATAAAGAAGAGACATCAAAAGAAGAAGGAAAAACTATGCGTCAGATCCAGAATACTTGATGAACAAAAGATTTAACGTCAGAATTAATTTCAAACGTTTTTAGTATAAATAAAATTCACCGCTTTCAATATTTCAAGCAGTGGAAAATTTTCTCCGATGAAAATGTTTTACCATGAATGTTTATATTATTTTTTATTAAGATTGATGTACCATCTAGGTTTCCAGCTTAATTTTCATCCCTGATTCTTCTCTCATATTGTGTGAAGTGGCCAGAACGGTTCGTTTTCTCCATCTCTTTGCTGGTTTGCATGGCAACGGGTAAATTAGTGAAAAAGTTCAGTGTTTGCGTCTACGAGTATCCCTACTTTTAAGAACACGGGATCCACTATGTATAATAGACAGACTGTTTTTTCAGTGATATCGATTTAGATCAAATAATTGCAGCGTAATCGTTGGCCTAGCGTAAAAATGTTCGTGGTTGTTTTCAATAAGGCACAATTTAGTAGTACCATTTTTTTGTAGATGTTGTGTCCTTTGAGTGGATGAGATTTGGTAAACCTTACGAAATATTAAAAAATTAATTCATTTTTGATGTACATTGTCCCCTCAGTTCTTCAACACGAATAACTGGTGCCTATTAATGTATATCTACCAACGAAGAACCTCATAAGATATTTATTAAACAGAATTATTGCATCACACTCGATATATCAACTCTATTGGAAAAAACTGTTTTCTTTTTCCTTCGTTTCATTTTATTTCCTCACCTCTTACGAATATTTTACTTTGTCGAGATATACGGGGTTACCGGTACTTTGTTGAATAAGTCTCAACGTAAGGTTGGGACCGTAGAAATGAGCACTCTTTATTCAATAACCGTGTGGTCAGAAACACTTCGTTAAAGAATTACAAGACTTGAAATTTGAAACGAATGTATTGAAAAAAATTTGTTTGAGAGTGTCAGGATAATGAAACGTAGAATTTAGGATAGTTCTTTTTATCATATTTTAAGTACAAGAAACAGAACTACAACCTCAATTATTATGGCTACAAGAAGAGGATTTTGAAATTAGTTTAGGTATTTACATAAGATGTTCTTAAAGAAGCCGTGGCGACCCCATCACATGGATACAATGTCTCCTGTTATTACGCTCCTAGATTTCTACTGTTGGGGACATTTGAAGAGTTTGGTGTATGAAACATCGATTCATTTTGACGATATCATCGGTAGAATTGTTGAAGAATCCGGAAGGATTTGCGAAACTCCTGATGTCTTTGATCGAGTCCGGCTATCCTTGCGTCGACGTTGAATGCCTGCATAGCAACACGTGGGTGTCATGCTTAACATATTTGGTTAGCCCCTGACAAAACTAAAAAAAACTATTTCTTTTGGTCCTAATTATTAAGGCTGTTATTCTGCTTCTTGAGTTCATAAGAAAATTCTTGTCTAACTATGTTTTATTTCCCTGCCGCTCTGAAAGTATGAATTTTTCTCTTGTACTTTTCAAATTTCAAGTCCTTGTTCAGCGAAGGATTTTTGGCCACACGGTTATTGAATAAAAAGTTTATTTCAACTGTCCCAATCTTATATTAAAATTTGTTCAGCAAAGTGGCGGTCACCCACTCTGTGTGTACGTGCAATTAAGGAAATTTACACATTTATAGGGGAAATGTGTCACAACAATCTATCGCGTTGGGAAATCCATTTAGAAAATCTATCAATTTAAAACTAAAACCCAACTAAGAGCAGCAAAGTGCTGCATTGGCTCTCTATGTTTATGAGAAGGCCATTTCACGTTTCAACTTGGGTGTCTGTGCATGTGGGTGTTACAGAGGGTATATAAAATTAAATTATTAAGAGTACTCACCAAGTTCGGGTGGCAGACAAACATACAACTCCATAACCCTTTTTCCTTGTGGATTTTTCAGTGTTCTTGAGGCAGGACCTGTTCGCTAAATGTGCTTGAGACATAATACTTTACGATTGAATGCTTCACAAAACTATACTCACATAAATTAATTATATCCCATTACAAGGTCGCTATGTGGAGAACTCGAAATTATAAATTGATCTACATTAATCATGACTTTTCTGAAATTCTAACATCGGCAGGAAAATTTACTTCCACGATTACAGATGTTAGCCATAGAATTATGAAATTAATTGACCGCAAGCATTTATGCACCGATTGCAGTACACGGCAACATGGAAGACAAATATTTATAATAAAACGTGCACAATGATCGCATCCTACACTCAATTTGCACCTTTTTTACAATTTCTATGGAAAATATAGGTCTTTGAAACATTCATGTCAGAAATAAAACTTAGATTTCATTCTACTAAATCTTTTTTGTTCATTTTTGTAATTTCCATGTCATTTTTTTAAAACAAACATCGGCATCTTAGGATGCTTTATTTCCAATCAAGCCTGATACATATGATCTTTAGCATTGGTTTTTCAAATGTCTCATAACTAACACTATATATAGGACACCATGACGGTTCCCCCGTAAAGCCGGTACCTATTTCCGACACCTGGGTTGAGTGGGGTATTGTGCTTGAGCTCTCCCTTATACCCAACGGGGAAAATCGCCGCGCCAGTGCCGGGATACGAACCCGGGCCTCCAACATGCAAGGCCGATCCCTTAACCGCTGTACCACCGCGAGCACTGTGTACATATGTGTACATTTAAATTTGCTTTGGCTACCGTTGGAGTTTCTGTAGATGGTGCAGGCATCCAAGGCATTCACGCCACACATCATGTCATTTCAAATGAAATTCATTTATTTTTTAGTTACGGATTTTTTGGATTGGCGGCATAGGTCCGTATATGTGTGCCACCTATGTTGCTAATCTATGAATAATTTACACAATCAGGGTCTTTGTACCAGATATCACGTCCCTGCCACTTCGATTTCAATCTATTTCAACTTTTGTTTAACTTTTTGTATTATGTGTGGAGATTATATGGTGCATGTCAGCTTTTGTTACTACACTAATGAACAATTCTTGCACTCCATATGTTTGCACTCATGAACTGAGTGCGTGTACTCTTGATCTTTATTATATTACACTTGATTGAAGGCTGATTATCTCAGAGGGAATTTGTGTTTCTTTTTAATAACATGCTTCTAATTTTTTATCGTTACTTGGTAAAATTTTTTATTCGTATGTTTTCGGCTCGTTCAATTAAATGACTTATCATCTTGATGTATTAAGTTTGTCACATTTATGGCGACACAATTTTAACGGGTCGAATAACCATAAGCTAGAATATAAGAGATCAAATGCGCATGCTACTAAACTTTAGATGAAAAATGTAGTAATGTGGAATAATGAGGGAAAGTATTTTGTTACTGTTTTTCGGTATGTACTGCAGCATTGAGTTATTGTTAAGAGGCAAAATGAAGTGCTATTCAAGTCTTGAATTATTTCAAGGCCTGAGGGATGTTCATACTCTGAGGAAGTTTGTTCCACAGCAGTGAAAGTTTATCACGCAGTTAAACACTTGATGTTAGCCGAGCTTTTTGCCCGACGCCAGATGAACGGTAGTTCACTAAGATCATTTTTCTGATTTGGCTTTCGGTTCGTTATAATGGGTGAAAAGAATTGTGCATTAACAGCATTACTTTGAGGCAGATATTAAGAGTAGAATGCATGTCGGTGTCTCCAAACGAGGATTTTTTCTCGAATCTCGAGTAGGGGCCAGCTGAGTTCACACTCATGGTTACCTTACTGAGCGGTTAAAGAACGAGCCCTTCAGAGGAAAATGTCGGCAGTTTGAATCCCGGCAGTGCCGCTCGGTAGTTTCTCCCCATTGGAAAAAGAGAACTCAGCCACAATTCCCCACTCTTCCCAAGTGTCGGAAATGGGTTCCGGCTTGACCGGGGTAAAAGTCGTCGCATCCTGGTGTTAGTTACAAGGCATTTGAAAAACCAATGTACAAAATGAGATGTATCAAGCTTGATTGATTGGAATAAAGCATCCTTTATTTAGAGAGGGATTTAATTGGGTGACATAATCGCTCTTCTAGAATTTACATTTGCGTGCTACCTTGGGAGCAAAATTCTTACATTTTTGGAACCATTTTTGAAGATATTGAAGAATTGAGCGTTTGCATTTTCCAAAATTTTCACCTTACGTAGAATAGACATTGTCTTCCTACATTGAATAATTTTTTACAACACGCCTCATGTAAAAATACTCATCGAGCTGTTGCACATCATACGAGACGCGCATGTGTGCTGTTTTTTGGGTGTACTCACCGAAGGAGTTACAGAAAATATTCCTATTTGTGTATTTGATCTTGCACGTTGGGCGCTAATTCCCATAGAAGGAGATGCGCCGCATCATTAACAAGTAGTAATCTTGCACGTTTACGACATGAAAGCTACACGGTACTGAGCGTCCTGTGAAGCAATTTGCATCACAGCAAAATGGAAACAGCTGTTCGCATACGCAGACATGGAGCGTACGCAGAGAACGATTGGGGGGAGTGGCAGCGATGGCAAGGGATGATAGCACTGTAAATATAAGGTCACCATTGATAGCAACTTAAAAATTCTGTGTGCGATGCTTTTGGCTGCGTAGCGCCAACTGTCGGTCACCCTGAGTTAGTTGAACCCGGCGACCTTAGGAAAACAGTTTACCTTGGCTTTTTGCTCTTTACAGGCCTTTTTGTCCATAGCAGTGCCACAGACCATATACTAAGTAAGGGTTCTTTGGCAGTGCTGTCTGAACGACTGCCTATACTTGACAGGTGAATGTTTTGCTCCCGCTGGTGCAAGTGTGCGACGAGTAAGATCTACCATCATGAAGGACAGCAACGCAAACAAAAGTGAAGCTTTGTGGCTACCGTCTGAAAGATATACATCAAAGGAGTCGAATATTCAACGTTTTATTCTTTCTGTCAACAAGGAGCTTGACTTTGAGATCAGTAAGGGAATAATTTAATTTTCATGTTAGGCCCATATTATTTGAAATGTAGACTTGAATTGACAATTCCTTGAAGTAGTATTTACTTACAATGACAGAATTACAATTTTACAATTTTGGAAAAAATTGTTCAGTGTAAGTAAAGCATAGATAATAAATTTATCATTAAATTTGTAGTTTTTATCCTTGGGATATTTCTAGATTAATCCTTAGTTTTGTGTATAGAATTTGTAAATAAACTGTATTTAATAATCTAGCTGAATATCTTTATACTTTGTTATTATTATGTCAGTTAACTGTCAGTATCCAGTTATCTGAATCTTGTAAAATTGCATCTTCACTCTCCACTTGACAAAACATTAGTTCTGGGAAACAATTGATGGCTGTCATTGAAGGGAAAGTATACACTTGCTGCAACCATATTGCAGGGACAGTTAACAAGTTAAATTGTGAATACCATATAAAAATAAGTCAATATTGAATTTAAGCCTTTCACAGAAATAAAAAATTCGGTTCCAAACAATCACTAAAGGAACACATTTAAAAACGTTCTACACAAATGACATTCTGCTCGCTGAAGCGTTATTTTAGAGATATAACAATAATTACGTTCAGGGAGGAATAACATTATATGGTCGGTTGCTTAGTCGCCGCATTGTTGGGTGACGCCCACTTTTCTGGCGGGACACGCCCACTTCATGGCGGGAAATTAACACGGCTCGGTTTGGGTAAGTTAAGATAAGCTATCTAAGATTGATTTATGTTATTTTATGTAAGTTTATTTAACTAACTACCATAACCTACCCGAACCTCGCCCATCATTACGTTAATATCGTATTACAGCATATTTACGTGTCCGTTCCTTTACTTTTTAATCCGACGTTCCTATAACTTCAAAGTTGAATAACTCGAAAGTAACGCATCAGCGAGCAGAATGTCATTCATGTAAAACGTTTTTAAATGTGTTCCTTTAGTGACTCTTTGGAACGGAATTGTTAATTTCCGTGAAAGGCTTAAATTCAATATTGACCTAAAAATTTCCTACTGGTATGGTAAGAAAGTCTAGCTAGCTCCTAATTTTTTGGCTCATTCCAAAACAGGTTTCTTATTGTAAAAAAAAAATTGTTGTGAAAAATACACAAGTAATTAATAACTCTTAATTTTGACCAAAAAAAAGTTTACATCAGCTGTTCATACGCATCTTTGCCACTATCATGTATAATTTGATGTGTTTTATGTATTCTCTACTAAGTCATTAAGCTTGTTGAAGAAGATTCTTTAATCTGCATTTTGTGCATTTCTAACATATATGGTTAACATTATTTTCTGTCTTATCTACTCAGTTTCTTAGGAATAGGCAACATTTTCTCACCTAAAGATGATCTTCTGTTTCATCAAAATTTTTTTCACATTAAAAAGTAATCACCCTTTGAAAATTATCATATTCAGCTGCAAGTGTAACCTCTACATGAAAAACTTTTAATGCTAAATATTTGATACCAAAACAAAGTTTTAGTCTATTTATTCATCAAATAAAATGATTTTTAGTATTGTAAATTTGAAAAGAGAAAGTACTTCAACAGTGAATTGAGATTAAATTTTGTTTGTTAAAAATTAATCTTATTTTAACAAATTCAAGATTTCATCTTCCTCTCAAATAGAGCATATTTATGTACTTCAAGTATTTGTTGTTGATAAAATTACAGCAAACAAAAATTCTTTATCAAAATGTTACTTTTGTTTTTTTTTGTTGTGTATTTTCATACTCTTTTGATTGATCTCCTGCTTTCACAGTTTCTTTTTCTGGGTATTTTACTGGTAAAAGTGGATGGAGTTATTTGTTTTCCTAGGAATTAAATTAAACTGAAGTCAAAAGATGAAATTGTTAGACCAAGGATCTATGTTTTTATGTGTTCTTGTGGAATTTGCCAGTAAGTTTTTCAGTTGAATGACTTTTGGTACAGTTAAATTTTAGTGCTCATTATGGTTTTAAATAAAATCATGTTGATATTTTACTGATTTAAAAACTTAGTATTGAATGATTTGGCTTGAAGTGGTTCTTTTTTGTAAGTTGAGAAATGATAATAATGTGGGACAATATCTGCTTGTGTCAGGGAAACTAAGCATGGAAGCAAGTGACTATATACTCAAATATGTATTGAATAGCATACTACATTCTGGCTTGCATGCAAACTCACTAACTAACAATACATGCATCACAAAAGTATTGCTTGTGTTTCATAAAAAATTAAATGGGTTAATTTGAAGTAGCAGGACATGCATTGATATTGAGGTTCATAACAATCTATTCAGGTGCTGTTAAATTTTTTCTTGTGAGAGTGGCTTATTTGTTCTAAATTGGTCATGAACTGGTGTTCTACACTTGGAGATAAATAGCAAGACATGTGAGAAAAAGCAATTTGTAGTCTTTGAAATGAATTTAATTATATTTTTATCCTTTCATATGGCCCAAAATCCCCTTCTTTAATGCATGTTGTTCACACAGAATCGTATGAAGAACTCTACAACTGGTCAGTCAAGGATTATGCAAGCTTCTGGTCCCATTGGTGGAATTTTGGTGGCTTCATCTCTTCAAAAGCTCCATCAGTTACGGTTGCAGAGCACACCAGCATTGAGGACAGGCCAAAGTGGTTTGTTGGAGCTGAGCTGAATTTTGCTGAAAACCTCTTACGCTTTAGAGATGAGCAAACTGCAATTATTGCTTTAAGTGAGTGCATTTTTTTTTAATAAGATAACAGATTTTTGTTGTTAATTTGGCTTGTGAAAATTTTATGTTTAATGCCTTGATATTTGCCCACTTGTTCAGGAGGCGGCTATTGAATGAGTGTTATTGCTTATTGAAGCAGCATGTTTTAAAAGTTTTTTTAAAATCTAGCAGTTGATGTCATATCAAATGCAATTATCTTCAGCATTTCTCACCTCTTGAACAGATGGGGAGAAACTTTGGCTTTATACAAATAGATCTCATAATGTGCAGCACCTTAAAGTATGGGATTTTTTATTAGGCCAAGGGTTCCTGAAGCGACTCTTAATGTGTAGATTTGTGTGGAAAGGAACACTAATAAGGATTCAAGAATTCCTGTCTATTATTGGTACATAAATGTATCAGATAAATTAATAATTTGATATTATATAGTCATCTGTATTCATCCTTACGTTCAAGATCTGAACATCTTGGTATTCTTTAACTTTAAAACCAAACTTCTATGCAAGGCTTTCTTTAAATGGTATGTATGCAGAATTGTTGTCTAACAGGTACTGAATTAACTTCAATATGGTTAGTAGGTACATTTTAATTCAAATAAGTGCTCCACTGACAGCAAATGAATGTTGTAGAAATTAATTCATGGATGGATGGGCTGAACTCAAGGAATTAAATGAGCAAATAGCCTTGTTTGTGTCCATCAGAGTTAAAGATGCTGTGGTTACTTGCGCTATTTCTGTTCCTGAAAATAGGGATAAAAAGACTTATAATTGAGCTATCTTTAAGCTTAAGGAGGTCTATTTTTTCTGAGTATGTAAAATAGTGCCCTGAGTTTGTCTAATAAGTAAAGTACAGTGTGCTATATTTTAAGCACCCAAGAAAAATAACATTTGTTATGTTTGTAAAGTACTTAGCACTCTGGTTAGACTCACAGCACTTAGAGTGTTGAGTACATGCTTTTTCATGCATTTTCTCATTTCAGAAATGTATTCATTTAACCCATAGCTGCTTAATTCAACCCATAGCTGCATTACTGGAAGCATTTTGCTTGTACATGTGGAAGTCTGTTTTAGAATGAATTATTGGTATTTTGTCTTAGTGTAATTATCTGTTTCTGTTTCATTTTTTTTTTAATATGTCATAATTTTTATATTGTGAAATATTTCAAAATTCTGTATTGTGGTGTATGAAAAATTCTTTGTCACTACTTGCACTTTACTAATTTATTGAGTCTGGAAATAACGTGCTTCAAAGTTATATATTCTTCCTTGAACATTTGTGTATGTGTAATGCCATCTGTGCTCTCTCTCCTGAACTTACACTATTACAAACAAAATCATTGTGAGTGCAACTTGCCCTCTTTAAAACTCTTTTAGAAAGATTAAAGATGTTTTCATTCAGGGTTTCATTAGGTGTGAGTAGCATTTAGTACTGCGTTCCTGCCCGGGTATGGGGCTTGTAAATGGCCATACCACTTACTTTTTTGTTCTGTTTACTGACATCCACGGGCTGATGACAGCCCATTTTTGGGCTCAAATTTTTTAATTTAAGGGTTTTTGGTGAAAAAACCTATACAATTTGCATTATACACCTTCTCTGGGTTGGTCATTCCTTATAACTTGATGAACTATTTTTATAGAGTGCTATGATGGATCATTTCAGGCTCTATTGACTCGGTAGTTATTCTGTTCTAGGTGGTAAAATTCAACATTTGCTCTATTTCATACTAGAAAAAAGATGACTTTCATAATGATTATTGCAAACTTGTGTGGCAGGTGAAGGAGGGGAAGTAGTAGCATGAAAGGAAGACATGCACACAAACTACTTACTATCTTGTGTGGCAGGTGAAGGAGGGGAAGTAGTAGCATGAAAGGAAGACATGCACACAAACTACTTACTATCTTGTGTGGCAGGTGAAGGAGGGGAAGTAGTGGCATGAAAGGAAAACATTCTTGAAAACTACTTACGATTGACGTTCACGAAAACTACTTACTGTCAACATTCACGAGAACTACACACTATCAACATTCACAAGAACCCACTATCGACATTCATGAGAACTCATAAACTTGTGTGGCAGGTGAGGGAAGGGAAAACCCTGTCCGTGAGAGCTACAGGGAGTTGTATGAGTCATCACAGGCATGGGCGAGAGCCCTGCGCGGCGCAGGTGTCACCAAAGGCACTCGTGTGGCCGGGTACCTGCCCAATGGCCGGGCCGCCGTGCACGCCATGCTGGGCGCCGCCACGCTGGGGGCCGTCTGGTGCTCAGCTTCCCCGGATTTTGGCGTGAAGGGCGTGCTGGACAGGCTGCAGCAGGTCGAGCCTCATGTGCTTGTGTCTGTTGAGGCTGTCGTCTATAATAGCAAGGTGACCATGAGGTGAAATCTTGCTTGAGATCTCATAACAGTTTTTGATTGGAGTTTCCGTCATTCAGGTTTCTTTGTTTGCAGTTTCTTTGAAATGGTCTTTTATTTGAACTGCATGGGTTAGTATAAGTTAAAAAAATGTATGCTTGTTAAGAGTAGCTGAGCAAAGCATTTCCAACCATTGTACAGCTAAGAGTGATATGCTTTGAAGGTCGAGTTCCGGAGCTATTTTGTCTCGTAAGTATCGAGTTGGCTCTGTCTTCAGTTTAGCAGAATCTAATGTTTTTTCATTTATTTCTATGTATGATACGATAGGGTATAAATTTCGGTGCACAGCCAAACTTCTTCAGCTTTCGAAAAATATTTCTCTCTTCATCACAAAGTAATCATCACATGTAACGCACAATAAGATCATTTTTTGTTCACACGCATTCCGACCCAGATAAGTGTTTTTCTTTACAAAAGGTACATGACCACTTGGCCAAGCTGAGCAGCGTTGCAGCATCGCTGGCCAGCCTGAAGCGTGTTGTAGTTGTGCCATTTGTGCGCAGTGCGGACGACATTGATATCTCCAGCATCCCGAACGCGTTAGTATTTCCCAAGTCTAGTTTGGTTCAGTTTTTTATTTTTACCTATTGTTTGTTCAGAAATTCTAAATGTTGGAATTGTTTTTGTTGACTTACCGTGCATCAGTTGTTGGTAGTATTTGTTAAGATAGTAGAACATTTTTGGGTTTGTTTGTCTGAGCGGTTTGCCTTTTCTTTAATTACTTCCCCTCAAGAAAATACAACTATTGTATCTATGGGAGTTAGTGCTCTCAGGGGGAATATGTGGAGCCCCAATCTAAAGGTTAGGCAGGCCTTCTTTTCGTTAAAACAAAATTGGTTTTTTGTTTTGTAATAGATCATTTTTTTTCAGTTCACTGCTCTCCTGTTTTCAGCACATTTGGCTTTTTTCTTCAACTTTTATCTTGTTTCCTAACCTTCCTTCTCAACTCACGGATTCTATGCGCTTGGGGCCCTGTGCAGAAACACACCTTGAGCATATACTCTGCGTTTTATTAACTTCATTCTAAATGATGCCTTCATTCTTCCTCTCTATGAGTATCTTTGTTGTGGTTAGGGAGGCTTTACCCAACATATTTAATCCAATGTTATCTAATCTTACCTAATGAAGAGATTCTCGTTCTCTTCAGTTATTCGTCAATAATTCAAAGGTAGCTTATGTCAATGTGTGCAAAAAGTCCCCCACTTTAGTTCCACACATTTTTTTTAAACTGTGATGAGGTTTCTAAGTTAGTTGTAGTCATCAAAATCGTTTAAGGGATGAGATGAAAATATCTGTTTTGAATAAGAACATGTGGGAAGAATTGTGCATGCATTTTACGATTGAATTTCCTTTGAGCTCTCATAGTTTTAATTCCCTTGGAAAATTTTCGAGACAATTTATTATGATGCGTCTTTTTATTAAGATCTGCAGAAAATATCAACACGGAACTTGTCATGATTTTTGTTCTTCTCAACTCCGGTCTCTGCAGTATCACCTATACATGGGTGCTGATTATTGTTTGACTAAATTCGTTTTACGCAATGAGAGCTCTCAAGTGTATTGTGCATTTTACTACCCTCATGATATCGTGTTACTGTCTCTATTTTGCATCGTGTAGTAGCGTGACTCCACAGTCTGCATAACCTTGGCAATAAGTGAAGTAAGTAAGGTTTGCCATTCCTCTCCTATAACACTGGTGCCCACTGGGGAGATGTTTGGTTATCTCGGCTATAGATGGGCCCTCGGGATTTCTATCTTTTGTGCCCGCTGTGTTTTCTTCAGTTTTCACACGTTCTTTACTTTCTCGTTGTTTTTTCTTCTTTTCTTTTGTGACTTGCTTCTAGAATGAAGATATATTCTGTGTGGGAGCACACCTTGTGCATTGATTCGCCATTCTCCTTAGTCTATACTGAAAGGTCTCTTTTCCTTCTTTTGTGGAAACATATTTTCTATGGGAACGAATCATAAAAATAAGCACTATGCTACTTTATAGCGTAATCTGGGGGACCCTGATGCCAAATTGTGCCAATAAGTAGCGTGATTTGGGGGCAATATGCCGTTTCTGGCCGATAAATAGCGTGATCTGGTGGCAATTGTGCCATTTTGTGCTATTAGATATCATAATCTTGTGATGCTAAGTCCATTTTCTCGCCACTCAACAGAGTGCTGAGCCGAGACTTCCTCTCGACACAGGACCGAACGGAGGTCCCCTACGTGCAGGTGGCCTTCGACCACCCGATCTTCATCATGTTCTCCTCCGGCACCACGGGAGCTCCCAAGTGTATCGTGCATGGTGTCGGGGTGAGTTGTGCTGTTTGGTGTGTGTGTGTGGCGTGAGTTGTGGTGGGTGTGTGCGGCGGCGTGAGTTGTGGTGTGTGTGGTGGCGTGAGTTGTGGTGGTTGTGTGTTTGTGTCGTCAGATGTCGTGAGTGGAAGACAGTTTAGTTGCGGCGTTATGGCTCTCTGCAGATATGTAGCTCGTCGATAATCTTCTCTGATTTAGCTCATGAAGACAAGTGTAATGGATGCCGACTAATGTTTGGATTCAATATTTCTGATGAAGTTTGTATGTGATACTCCAACAGATTTTGGAACACGAAAATTATATGAAGTATCAAATATTGGGTAATATTTAAGGCTAAAAAAATTCGATGTTGTTTTAGCTGACAGAAGCTCAAAATTAACTTTTTGCTGATGAAAAGATATTTTTAGCCAACCCTGTTTTAATGTATCAATTGGTTTATGTAATATTCGTAAGGTTTTCGTTCCTTCACGGGGATAAAATTGTTGTTTCTGTAGGAATTGGCGCTCCCAGGGGTTAATATTTGGTTTGAATATTTTACTTGACAAAAAAACAAAATTCAGTCTCTTCGTTAGTGCCATGCCGAGTGTAAATCATCAGTTGATGTAAGCCCAAGTGCAATAATTTAATTGCTCTAATGCTGTTTGTGATTTTCACGATTAGGGAGCGCTAACAGGACTCTGAAATGACATTAAATTTGAGTGCACCCTTGTAGTAATATGTGAATATGAACAAATCTCTTTTAATTCTTTTATTTTCCTATGTTTTATTGTATCTTCGTGCAGCAGTTCCTCAATGATAACAACTTTTTATGCATTTCTTATCGACACGTGTCCAGTTTGATATGGTTGTTTATGTATCCACCCATGGCAAATATTCTTGATTCTCCGATGTTTGTATTAGGTAGTGTATTTCAGGTTTTTTATATACAATACAGGGTATGAGTGTTCTATATTCAGCCTTGGTCTAAACCTGAAAGTGGAAGTGCTAGACACATGCTATTACTGGAAGTACAGCTTAGGCGATAACAATCAAGTAACTAAGCCAACAAGATTTTCAGTGCGCTTTCTGAGCATCGTTTGTTTCTTACAAGTTCTTCATTTCACCTTTCTAGGGAACATTGATACAAATTGTGAAGGAACACCATCTCCACTGTGACCTGAGGAGGGATGATGTATTCGCTTACTATACCACAGTAAGTCATTCTCTATAAGTTTTTAATATTCTTAGGTCACATATTTCTGCCGGGATTTCTAAGCATTGCCTGCAATAAATAAGCAAAAACGGTAGGAAGTCGTGCACGTCTAGCCATTTTTTAACGTTTTTTCCTTTGCGTAGCTTAGATACCTACTTTTGAATGAACAGGATGTGTTGTGTTTCTAATAATGAGAAAAATCTAATTTTAACTCGTGCTCATAACTTATTTCTCTTGTACCTGTGCGTGGTTGGTTTTGGACGGCGTGGCATTTGGGTAGCAACAGGAAAGTGGGCCACGCAGCTCGTTCCTGTCACCGTATTTTGGTCTGAGACTGGTCTGATTTAGTGGATTAAGTTTATGTAATATTCGTGAGGTTTTCGTCCCTTCACAGGGCTAAAATTTTTGTTTCTATGGGAATTAGCGCTCCCATGGGGAATATGTGGCGTCCCGAGCTCAAGGTTAGGTTGGGCTTCCGTTTGTTGAAATAGAATATTTTTTTTTCGTTTTGTTACGGATGATCTTTCTTCGGCTCACTACTGTACTGGTTTTTAGCAGCTATTACTTACCTCTTCAACTTTTATCTTGTTTTGTAAACTTCTTTTCCACTGCTTCTATGCACATTGTGCATAAATTCCGCGTTCCTCAAGTCCATACTAAATGATGCGTCCTCCTTTCTCTCTTTGAAACGCCTTTGTTGCGGTTGGTTAAACTAACATTTTTTCCAATCATGAGGTCTTCGTGCGTGTTGCAGTTAGCCAGGCACTAACAACTCGCTGTTCCTCAGATTCGTGCGCCACTTTGGGCTGCTTTAGACACAATAAGAAGGTTCAAGAAGTTTGTGATGCTGTGTTCCTCTTTCTCCTGAGGGAAGAGACTCGTGTCATGTTAGAGCCTCAGTTCTAAATAGTGTCTGCCGTTATTTCTTCCATCTCTTTATGGGTGCTGTAATGTTTAAGAGGCTGCAAGCCATTTTCAGCGAGGCGGCTTTGCCCTTTCCAGTTTATAAGTAATTTTTTTATTACCCTGTATTTTCCTATTTTAGTTATTGTTCGTGTGCAGACTTTAAAAACTTTTAGAATTTGTTCGTTGCATCTGAAGTAGTCTCCTAACATTGCTTCGTTTTCGAAAGAGGTGACGTTTTCAGTCCAAATCTTAACATTTTAACGTGAAGCTTCCTCAATGAATAGCATTTTTTCCCATCCAATATAAGCAACTATTATAAGTAAAGACTCCATACATCTGAATCGCTCCTGTCGAGGGCTCCGGGGCACCAGAACTGTTGACTCGCGTTCCTGCTCTGGTGCCGCCTGTTGCTTAACGCGTGCTGGGCTCCTGATCTATTCCACCATCACTTGATACCTTGATTAGGTTGCGGGTTTGGATGTACATTCCTCCAGCGGATGGTTAGAGAGGCCTTCCTTTTGTTGAAATAGAATAGGCTATTTTATGGAACATTTTTTCGGTTCGTTGCTGTCCTGTTTTTCACCCATACTACTTTCTTCTTCAAGTTCTAGCTTTGTTCTTGAACTTACTTCCTAAATCATTGTTTCTAAGCACAGGGGATTTTGTAAGGGAAACCACCTTGTGCATTCATTCCCCGTTCTCTTCACTCCATACTAAATGGTGCTCACTGTTTTCTTTAGAATATTTTTGTTGTGGTTAGGGAGGCTTATACTAACATATCTAATCTATTGAACATTAATCGTTTATTTTCTCTTGTAAATCTTCATGCTCTCGTTACAGTAAATTGGTAGTGGTGTCACTTGACATGTGTTATCGTACCAATGAAACGCAAAATTTATGATCGTTTTCGCTCCTTCCGCTTTCACTCTCACTCACTCTTAGCTGACTCTCTTGTGCGACGAGCTGGCATGAGATTTGGCCTGGGCCGTGGTCAGCCGTGGAATCTCCTGCATCTTTGTCCAAACCTGGACATTTTAACGTGAAGCATCCTCAATGAATGCCAATTTTACTTATCCTATATAACGCACTACCATGAATAAAGACTCGATACATACTGACTTACTCCCATTCACTCGTGGCCTTTCAAGTTAAAAAAAAACCTCTAAAAACAAAAAGTCAGACATGAAATATGATCACTGTCATTTCAGGCATGGAAAACGTTGACAATCTAACGTTAGAATCTAAGTGCCAGGCGACGGTGTTACTATGAGCTAGCTATATTGCTAGGTTAGTTATTCTATTTTAGTTATTCTATAACGTACAGTGTAAAGGTATCAATAATGACATTCAAGATAATTGATATTCGCATTTCCTTGAGTTGATGGCGTTAGTGTGTGGCAAACAGTGTTGATGGTGACCATTTTGTGTGGCAGACAAAGTGGATGTCAACCATCGTGTGTGGCAGACAGGGTGGATGTCAACCATCTTGTGTGGCAGACAGGGTGGATGATGACCATCTTGTGTGGCAGACAGGGTGGATGATGACCATGTTGTTTGGCAGACAGGGTGGATGATGACCATGTTGTTTGGCAGACAGGGTGGATGATGACCATGTTGTGTGGCAGACAGGGTGGATGATGACCATGTTGTGTGGCAGACAGGGTGGATGATGTGGCAGTGGCTGGTGGTGGGACTGTACACTGGCTGCACCATCCTGCTGTACGACGGCTCGCCGCTGCTGCCCTCCCCTGCTGCGCTGTTTGACCTCACCGACCGATTTGGTGAGTGACAGTCTCTCCAGCTCTAAATCTCTGAATGCACTCATCTTCTGTCAGGAAAGAGCTCGAATGTGAACTGTAAAACTTCATTCTTTAAATAGGAAGTCAGCACGTTTTGTTTTAAAAATGTCCTAGTATAAATGTCTTATAGATGGAAACTCTTAGTAAGGGGTGAGCAAATGGCGCATAATTCTGTTATTTTTTAACAAAACTAGTTTTATTTACCCTAATATGTTTCAATGATTTACTTTTCATTATTTCAATTTGCATTAGCGAGTGCAATAGCAACAGCTTTGATAACTAGTTGTATTTTGTCTAATGTAGCGTTCAGGGATCCAGTTTACTGGGTTTGGACTAGAGACGGGCTGACCAAACAAACAACAAACTGTGCAGTATCTTATACAGAGATAAAAAAGCCTTGCAGTAATATTTTTGTTGAATTTCCCAGTATTCACACTGCTCCAAAACATTACTATTATGGAGAATTTTTGTGCTTGAAACATTCACGTAAAATTTTTCGTTAAATTCAACACACCAGCCACCAATTTTATTTCACATGACAATCTTCGTATGAAGTAGAAACAGATGGAAATCGGTCAAGTATGTTGGATACTCGTAGTTCACTCAATAAACGATAAATCAGCATGGGGTTCCATATAAAAGTTACATAGTTTTCCAATTCTGCACAAAATATGTTTTATATTAGGATCTAGTATATTTAAGACCATTCTCCTCTACGACGGCATTCAGTCGTTCAGTCCGGCCTTTAGCATACCTGCACATCAGTCTTTATGAGTCGTTCAGCTGTTAACATCCATCTGTGTCTGTACCATAGTTTTGTTTCAAGTCTGCAACATTTTTTTGTTTTAGGAAATGTAAGCCTTCTTCGGATGCTTAATAGAAATTCTTTCTATTCTTGTGTATCATTCGAGGTTTTTTACTGCAGTTTCAATTCTTCTTCTGATGGTTGCAGTATAAAGGCGAAACGTCAGTATTAAATACAATATTCTTCAAGAAAGTAGGGTTTTTTTACTCTAGAAGTGTTCTAAATAGATTAGGTCATAATAGTAAAATTATTCACCATATAAATGAAAGCTGTAACTTATACCTTTAGGTACAATAAAAGTACATGTTTTTTGAAGTGTGCATGCCGCCTGGGAAGACAGAGCAACTAATGCTGTCATAAACCTAGGTGGAAAAAAATTACTGAAATAAAATATAGGGATATTTTTTCAAGTCACTCTTTTCAAAATGAGACAAAGTGAGATAAAATACATAAATTAATAAAATAAAATAGAAGTTTAAAATATGTATTATAAAGTAAAAGTGTTCGTTGTTAAATTAAAAAGTGGAATAGAATGAGTGAAATGCATAAAATGAAATATAAGTCTGGTACGACGACCAATTAGCTGTGTTCGAAGAAAGCAAGAGATGCGTGTGCAGCTCGGCAGAACAAACATGGTAGGGTCAAACCAGACTTTTTTTCGTCAACCGTGTGGCAATGCCGGCGTCATGGCAACGAACCAATAGCAGCGCTCATATTGCATCTGACAACACTGCTAGCCTCAAATCTAACAAGACTATTGGCCTAACGACATGTCGCAATGGTGACATCATAGTTTGATTGAAATAAAGCCGTTCTATTGGCTAGCAACAAAAGTAGGTGTGTTTTCCCCCATAGAAATGACTCTACCATGTTAAAAAAATAATAATTGTTTCCTCTACCGTGGTGTGCAGGCATCACAGTACTGGGCACGGGTGCCAAGTGGCTGTCTGTGCTGGAGAGCCAAGGCGTCCGTCCCGTCAGCTCTCACAAGCTGGACACCCTGCGCTGTATCCTGTCTACCGGCTCACCTCTCACTGACAAGTCCTTCCGCTATGTTTACCAGGCCATCAAGAAGGACCTTCTCCTCGGCTCCATATCAGGTCACTATGTAGTTGCGGGTTACTCTTGTTGAGTGTTGATCTTGTGTTGGCATTTCGAGTAGCTAATTTGGGTATATTCTGGGGTGAATTGGTTACACAAGGTGACACAAAAACTTAGCGTTTGAACTATACTAGAGTACACGACCAGTCAAAAATGACGGGATTCGATAGTTTCCTTGAACAAGTCTCAAGATATGGATGACAAGGGAAATTGCTGGTTTCTATGCGGTTTTTATTAATTATTTCTCACTTGTGACATTTCTGTGTGTTACCGTGTATATCGGAAATTTTGTTGATATGCTTGTACATGGCTACAAATTTATTGAAAAAACTGCACTTATGTGAGAATTAATTTTACATGGCTTGGGTTATTAATGTTCATCAAAGTTCAAATCGTGTTTTATAAATATCTTCTGATATTTTGCAGCTCATGAAGGAGGTATTTTCTGACTTGAACTTTCTGGGCGTTGTTTGGGGGCCGACAATGAACTGGAGTTACCTCGCATTATTTCCTTCGTTCATGGGCGCATTTTACCTTCCGTTCGTTTGCGTTATCTTGATTTTTTACGCGCTTCATCTACGCAGCTGGGAAATCAACGTCATTTGATACTAGGAGCATCATTATTCAGGTTTAAAGAGTTTCCTTGTATAGATTACATTAGCATCAGTGCTAAAATTTTATTGTTTCAACCTTAATATATGCTGCATATAAGGTAGCTTTAATTTTTTAGTATCTTGTCCCAAGCAAGATCATAACCAGCTTCTTCATACCACCCCTTGCTCGCTGTGCATGGAGCTTGCAAGCCCGCTCTTCGTGTCCGCAGTTTCAACGATGCCTGACTTTTTTGTGATTTTATAACTTTATAGCTAACCGAAAGTCCTGTAATGTTCATCTTAGTGTAACTTGGCGGTTGGCACTATACGGGAGCGTTAGTGCTGGGACTCCAGAGCGCTGATTGAGTCAGATTGACCCATTGGGTAGTCACGTCACAGCAGTCACACTGATAAGGTCACGTTTGTGTGCCGTGGTCTCTACGTATGCCATAGCAAATTCTTGTTCCAAAACTTAGCTGTCTGATACCTACGCCTCGCAATGTTATCAATCAAAATTTTAACCAGTTTTTAACGATAGAATGAACAGTAATTTTATTAAATATCCTTCACATCATACTTACAATAAACTTTAAATTTGAAAACTTTTCATGACACCTTAGAACAAGAGAAACTACACAAACAAACGAGGAAACTTGATTGGTAGTTGCCGTGGTCACTGGCTTGTAAAGCTTGGCCATCTGACTGAAGAAAGCCTTGGTATGATGGTGACACCACAATTCCCTTCCCTACACAAGTGTTCGAAACGAGTGCCGGGGGTGAATGTGTCAGCTAAAGTGCTGCCTCTCTCGCCTCCTAATGACTAAGGGTGATGATTGTGGCCTGCTGTCGGCTACCCTCCCGCTGGGAGGAGAAGCCAGGTGTATGTATGTATATGTGTGTAAAGTTACTTTAAAAACCGACGTGCAAGAAGCATGCTCCAACTTCATTAGATAAAACGTAAATTTTTTTGCAGGTGGCACGGACATCATCTCATGCTTTATGGGGAGTTGCCCTCTGCTGCCTGTGCACGAGGGCGAGATCCAGTGCCGCCTGCTGGGCATGGGGATCCAGGTGTGGGGAGCGCAGGGGCAGCAGGTGTGGGATGAGCCTGGGGAGCTGGTGTGCACCATCCCCTTCCCTTCTATGCCCACCCACTTCTGGGGCGCAGAGGGCGAGCAGAAATATCGCAAGGCGTATTTCTCCAAGTACGTTGCTGGACCCTCCTCGTGCAGTGTTTATGTTTCTACCTCATTACATAGAGTGGACATCCCTGTCTCCAGTTCCCAAACGTTTTTTGTGAAAATTGAGAGCATCACTGAATTATTTGTACAAAATATTGAACATTTTCTGTTGATTGCATAGTTGAAGTCTTTGACGAAATGTTTGTGTTATTTATGAATAGGTTTGATATTTACTTTATATACCAATGTAGCGCTAGAAGAATCTACTCGTATTTATGTAATTTTGAAGCTAAATTCGAAACTCACGTTCCAAGTTTCTTATTACTTGTGTTTATCTGCTTTCTCTTGCGATCGCTGCGTGCAAATGATAATCAAATAATTATGAAATGGTCAATGATGATACGTTATTAACATTCATTTATTGTCTTTGATGTATTGAATTTTTGTATTTTGCTGCTATTTATGCAGCAATTTTCTATGGTCAATTTGCTCATAAATGAATTCTGCAAAACCCAATTTCCTACGCCTTTTATTGTTGCATTTTACCAGCAAATTGTTAGATTTGAACGACATAATTTCAATCAAGTCGCTGGACAAGTGTAAATTATATCTCAAGCTCGTTCTGGATGAACTTCTACTCTAGCCAAAAAGTTTGTGCTCGAATATTACTATTTTCATAAAAAGTATTATTTCGTCAGAAATACATAACAGTGATGTAGGAAATTATCTTCGAGGTGTTGCCAATTCAGGGCGACGTGTGATATGCCATGTCTTATTTAAGAATTAAGAGTCAAGAGGTATTTTGTAGTTGGTCTCTTAACAGCGCTGTATGGAGATTGCACTTTTCGAGATAAAATCTGAAAATTTTTATTGCTCGAATTTTTTTTGCTGTGTTTCAACCTTGGAGAACAGGAAACGTGAAGCTTTACACTTCACAATTTTACGCACGAATTTTAGGTCGTCCTCCGATCAGTGTGCCTAAGCGTGGTCAGTAGTCAGACAAGGTGAATTCTGGCGAAGTGCATATCCTAAGCGGAAGGCAGAAAATGATGAATTCCTGCTCGTTCTACTTGATTTGTTAGCGTGTACCCATACGAGTTAAAATACTTTTAACGCAGTATGTTTTCCTCTTATTACTAGAGTTACAATACTTTTACGTTAGGTTCGGAATAGTCAACCTTTTAAATCTATTATACTTCCTTTGGGGGTCCTGCTTCTATTCGAAAAACATGTGTACTTGTTAATTCTCCCTCAATATTTTGGTGAGAAACTTGAATTAACTAATGAATATCATGGTTTTCTATAACTATGCTGATCCGTATTTCAATTTCGTGCTTTCTGATGAAGACGTACGCTCATTTTTGTGGGCTAATAGCAAGAGCTTAATTAACTCATGTTTTGCAAAAGCTGTTTATTGGAACACCAGAAAACGTAACGAAGTGAATAATTACTCTCTTCGTTCTTTAGGGTAGTTCAAAATAATAAGACTTGGTGATCTGTGAGTTTTTTTGTGTGGTAAGGACCTTTTTCGTGGTTCACTGCTGTCCTGTTTTTCATTACCTATTACTTTCTTCTTCAAATTTTATCTAGTTTCATGACCTTCTTTCTCAACTTACTGTTTGTATGCCCCTTCTGCACAGATTCTGCATTCCCTTATCTCTACTTAATGGGGCCTTCCTCCTTTCTCTTGTCAGATCGCTTTTTTTTTAGCGGTTAGGGAGGCTTAAACTAACATCTAATCCAATCTAATCTTCGAGCTTTTGGGTTGTTCAAAACAATGAGACTTGATGATCAAAATCAAAAGAAATGCCAACAAAGCAAGTACATATGTCGTAAGTTGCGTTGCATGCGGGCAGCTTTGCAGGTGTGTGGAGCCACGGCGACTACTGCATCGAGCGCAGCAGCACAGGCGGCCTCGTGATGCTGGGGCGCAGTGACGGCACCCTCAACCCGTGCGGCGTCAGGTTCGGCTCCGCGGAGATCTATGCTATTGGTGGGTGCCACCTCCAGGTCTAGTCTTTGTACTCCTGGAACTTATATAGAGTCTTGCCTTCGTACCTCTGGAACTTATATCTTGGCCTTGCCTTGCATTTTTAGGGTTCTTCATGGTTATGCGTGGTATCTTGAGGGTTTTTCATGGTTATGCCTGCTATTTTAGGGTTCTTCCTGGTCATGCCTCCATGGCTTAGGGTTCTTCCTGGTCATGCCTCCATGGCTTAGGGTTCTTCCTGGTCATTCCTTCATGCCTTGAAGGCTTTTCCTAGTTTCACCTTTATGTTTAAAAGACTCCTCCAAACCTTCTTTCATTTTTTACTTTATTTTACCTCTTTTTTTATAAGTTGGTGTTTTTATCACACGCCATCCAGTGTGGGAACAAAACCTTGTGCACAAATCCCCCAATTTCCCAAACCCATATTAAATGGTGTCTTCTCTTTCCTCTGAAAATATCTTTGCTACGGAAACGAAGCCTCAAACTAACTATTATACTAAAACTACTCGAGCTCATGATTTTTATCTTTCAGAAATGGGCGGTCATGTAAACTTCAATTAATGTACTCCGAGTATTATTTTTGCCCTACCGTCTAATTGGCTCGATAGTGTGTTTAAAATGAGTTTAAACCAGTGTGCCATTTGAGTGTGGTGCTTAAGCTCCATGTGAAGGAACTTCAGTGTAACGAAAGGTTATAAAGTTAGAATTGATGATACTAATGCTGTGCTGGACGTTGTGCTTGAATGTGATATTTACCCTTGCTGTTCGTGATATTTTGTGCACTTGTTTGTTGTATTGCCTCTGTACGCTACTGTAATGTCTTTGTCTTTGTGCACCTGCGTATTGTGTTGCCTCTGTGCACCTGCGTATTGTGTTGCCTCTGTAAACTCGCGTATTGTCACCTGTGCTATACGTCTCCTAATTATAACACCTAATGTTGTGCTGGACGCAGTGGAGCAGTTCAGCGAGGTGCAGGACAGCGTGTGTGTGGGCCAGCGCCGTGCTGTGGACGGTGAGGAGCGCGTGCTGCTCTTCCTGAAGTTGGCGCCGCAGCAGCGCGAGCTCACGCCTCAGCTCACCAAAGCCATCGCCGCCGCCATCAGACAGCAGCTCTCGGCCCGCCATGTGCCCTCCCTCATCCTGCCCATCGCCGATATACCCGTGAGTGCGCCGCCGAGTGGGGTGTTCTTGGAGTCGAGTTTTGTGTTAGAGATATTGTGTCGCTGTGGCTGAAGGGGTTATGTAAGGCAGTGCAATCTTGTTTGTTTTAATAATACAAATGAGAGCTGATCTGTTTTGTTCGTTTTATTTACTATGAAAAATGTTAGTTTTGTTAAACGCTATAGTGCAAACTTGAAAATTCTGATTGTGGAACATGAATTTGCTGCAAATTACGAGCCTGAAGTTTTGAAAGTGGACTGAAATATTTATTCATAATAACTGCAGGAGTTTTCGTTTTTCCGTCCTGTTCCGAACCTTCACCTCACGTGATCTGTGTAATAATTGTTTGTAGCTAATGACACATCAAAATTTGTTTCGTAAATAACTTGGAAAAACTATGTAAGAAATTTCCTGATTGTTTACAACGGAATCACATATTAAATGGCTTTAATTAAAGGAGGTTAAGCTAAAAATGAAATACCTAAATTTTTGACAAAAGTAATTTTTATATTATCGAACTTTCTCTCTTTCCCATGTTATTGTTGATGGCAGTTACCCTACCCATACCTAATTACTTCATTCTCGTGCTTGAAACAGTAAATGTGTGATAATTCATTATTTCCCTGATTCATTGCTGTGAATAAAGTAGTAAGTTTCCTACGTGAACCTTGCCACTAAGTGCAACACGGCCCCTCTCGCAGTACACGGTGAGCGGCAAGAAAGTGGAGGTGGCGGTCCGGCAGACGGTGCATGGGGAGGAGGTGGCCAACCGCAGCGCCCTCGCCAATCCTGATGCCCTGGACCTATACAGGGGCCTGCCTCAGCTGGCGGGGTGGTAGGATCTTGTGTCACCTCTCGCAGTACAGCACGACTTTCTGCTCAACCGAGAAGTTTTCTGTCGAAATGATTGTGAGCTGTTGCACTGCCCAAAACATGTTGTCTTCCAGTAACGAAACTTTCTTGCTTGATACAGTAGCCATTAACTTTTTACCTCTGATTCTAACGTTTTGCACTTTTGAACGCTTTTGTGATTCAGATTTTTCAGTTGTATTTGATCTTAATACCATTTAGATCGCAGCGTGATGAACGGATCATCTATGATGACCTGTACAATGTTGGTGAGGTTGTGGTTAGCAACTGTGTTGGTATTGATGCGTAGACGGTGTACTCGGTAATTTTTTCCCAAAATCAGGGGGAGAGGTTGAGTCGAAAAGACGATGTTCCGAGTTAGTGCTAATAGTTCCACGTTCCTTCTATACGCTTGGCCACAATTAACTTGCAACATGCTAAGGCAATATTTTGCACATAGGCTATCAGGACTGTCCTTTTTGGCAATGGACCAGACTTAGGACTTCATGCTCGGGACTTCGTGGAACGTTGTTGTTGCAGATGCTTTAAAGATGATCTTTTTTCCTCCTTGCCATTATTGGTGCTCAAGTCTTTCTGAAGAGTTACGTGACATATCTTTAAGTATTCTTTTTAAAATACTTTTTAAGGTTAGTGAGCAGAATTTGAATAAAATTTTACTCGTGTTAAAAAGATTTAGCTCGACATTATATTTTTTGGCTCTATTTGTATCAAGCTAAATTGATCAGCTGCTGAATATGAAACTCTATGAGTATTTTATAGATAGTTTACCTGATAATAGCAGTATTAAAATATATTTAATGTAATACCTGAAGTTTGTGTAACGTGGGAATTGAATGCACTGTCTAAGTGTCTGTAGAAGCGATTTAAAGAAAATGACTTATGAAGTGCCTATTGGTAGCTAAGTTACGAGTGCTTGCGTCTTGTGATGGAGTGTACTTTTAATTTGTAATAAATACAAGATGAGAATTTTCACTGTTCCCTCTCCTCAGGGGGATACAATTATAATATCTAAAGGAATCAGCGCTCCCAGAAGGAATATGTGAGGTCCCGAGATACAGGTTAGGTAGGCTTTCCATTTGTTGAATTAGAATTGGTTTTGGTTTTGTTATGGACCATCTTTTTTCGGTTCAGTGCTGTCCTGTTTTTCACCACCTGCCACTTTCTTCTTCAACTTTTGTCTTGTTTCATTAACTTTTTTTTCAACTAATTGTTTTCATGCACCTTGTGCATAGATTCCACGTTCCCTTGACTCCAAACTAAATGGTGCCTCCCTCCTTCTCCTTTTTGGAACGCCTTCATTGTTGTTAGGGAGGCTTAAGCCAACATCTGATCTAATCTTACCTTCGCTGTTACCTTCACCAAATTTACTGATATCTTATTCAACTGATAATATTTATGATAAAGGAAAACGTTATAAACAGATAAGGATATTGTTTGTATGATACTTTCATTTACTTCGCTGTACCTAGCCGACCCGCATTTTCTCGAGGTGATACCGTTATAATACCCAGTTGCGTTGGTGTACAATTTACGTCATAACTGATTGTGTTGCTTATAAATTTTTCCATCCATCTAGTTCTTCTGGCTACTACCCTCGCCTGCAGCAAGTTACCGGCCCATCAAGACTCTGCCATCAGAGTCCTTTTTCTTATTTTTGTATTAGTGTTGAGAAATAGATAATAATATAGGGTGTTTTCCCTACATTTCGGGTATGGGTCCTTGCCCAGCAAAGTTTCCCCTTCCTTCTGCTGTTTGTGAAACACTGACGCATGAAACCCGTGCAAACTGTACGTTAAGACACCAGGAGAAGGACCTCCGAGAGCACCCATAATTGGAGGAGCTCAGCAGAGAAAGAACCAAAATACATTCCTTTACAACTGACGGAAGAAAAGTACTCTCTGAAGTACTTCTCAGTAATTTTTGAAGCAGGGAAAAAGAAGGCCGTCAACTTCTTTAAAATAATGGAAAAGATTGTGACGCTGACTGGAGAGAAACCAAAGAGACTCTTCAGCTTGAACAGGGAGATGATGGTGGTGGAGGCGCTGAACGAACAGGCCAGTAAAATGGTGGAGTGGAAGTCGCGAGGATTGGAGATGTGCCGTGCCGGACGGTTGAATATGACCACTTCAACCACTCGGTTGGACTGATGTACGTATATCACTGACTTCGACATCACTTACATTGAGGAATTCAAGGCCGGACTCCAGGAGGAATACAAGTGGAAAATGTTACCAGAGCAACATTTATCAAAGCGCGATACCCAGATCATCTGATAACATCAGGCAAAAACATGTGCGTACAATATATACATCCCTAGAGAAAGACAAGATACAAAAGAGCACCCGTTCAAAAATACACCGATGATGGGCTGTCACTGCCAAACGTACGGACACGCTGCGAAGAGATGTCGCTGTAACTTAGTGATTTACTGGAGGTGTGTTGGAATTGGCCACTATTCTCACGATCGCGAGTCCGACCAAAAGAAATGCCACCATTGTGAAATGTCTGGAATACGGCCATGGGCTGAAATATTGCCAAGGAGAAGAAACTTACTCTAAATTTTGTTTAGCAGAACGTGGAATAGACAACTGTGATTTTGAAGAAGCCAAGTGCTGCCACTGTGGTGACGAACATATGGTGGGAGCTGAGGATTACCAGAGATGGAAGGTGGATTGGGAACTTCAAGGGATTAAGAACTAGATTTTTTAGCTTCTGTTCAGGGCATACAATGTGTGTTCATCTTTCAATGATATACACGCATAATTTAATTATCTACGTGATTTCTTTTGTGACAATGGTTTCTCTCTTGGAATCACAAACTCCTGAATTAAAAAGTTTTTGTCAAGAAAATATCTCGAATCCAACATTTCTTTTAAAAATGTGAAAATTACCTGTAATGCACTTCACCCTATTTCAGTTCTCCATGTGAAAAAATTAGCCCGTGAAAATAAGTCTTTATTCTGTAAGCAATTTCCCAGTTTAAGTTTACGTGTCATCCTGGTTAGCAGAGTAAATATCGGTATTTTTTTCGGCACAAGGACTCAATTCCCGGGCTTATGCGCTCTCCTGTTGCCTGTAAATATAGTTGTGCGCAGTGCGCATCGGCGTACGTCGGAATGACGTCACGCAATATTTACGTAGGAGTGGCAGAGCACCGCGGATGGAGTTTTCGTACCGGTAACTTGTTGGCTCATCCTCATACAGCAATCCGCAGCCATGACGAGTAGTGCAGTGCAATTATTCATAATGATAATTTAAAAATAATTGATAGTTCTTTCCATGGTGTTAACCTTAGGATTTTAGGAACTTTTCTCATTTTTAGGAAAAAATAATTTTAAACATGTTCAGCTCGTATCCCCTTCAGATATTTACTACATCGTTGTCTTTTTTTGTATAGTCTGGAATTTATTATCGATCGTGCTTTTATACTTCCATTGCATTGATCATACTTTGTATTTTACAGAATTGTTGATGGAGCTAGTCTCCGAAATTTTGAAAAAATTTTCAGAATAAAATGTCTAATTTTATTAGCATTTCATTCGCTTATAAATTTTTAGTAAGTACAAAATAATAAACCTGTAAATCAATACAAACCGTGTTCTGTAACATGGGAAACACCTTCAGCTGAAATGTACACCTCAACTTCGTCAAAACGCAGTAGAACGAGATGCCTAAAGCAGAGTGACCAAATCTCGAAGTCATGATGAAGAAGTACTGATTGGAATGTTCGTGTAAAGCTTGCGCTCAGCTTTCAATATGACAGACAGCGCATCAAATGTTCTTGGTCAAGTGTAATCTGGTTTCTGTAATTTAACCTGAAGAGTAACCGTTTTAGGCGAGAGCTTCTTTAAGTTAGCAGTGTATATGATAAATCCGTAATATGGCTGGGCGCACTGCGTTGATACCTCGGAGGGTTTCAGAAGGCGTCCGGCCAGAAATGGATGGGTCTGCTCTATGCGTTTGGATGTTGCGTAATGTGGTGGATCAATCGAGACTTGTTACTAAGAATTTACTTTCGTGGCGGCTGTTACCATGTTCAGTTATGACATTTGTGATGGTCCCTTCTACAATAATATTTTATACCTCTTTGTGGAGGTGATGTGAAGGTTAGTATTGAAATTGTAAGACTGAAGGTGCGATGTAATCTGAGTTACTTAGTTGCTGCTGGGCCCAAGTTTGCTATTGCTATTCGAGGCTGCAATATTGACGTACTGCCACCTCGTCAACAGTCTGTAACGATCCCCCACTTCTATGCATAATTTCGTGAATTAAACTACCCCAGAAATGAAAATGCATTAACCGATCCCTGGATCGTGACCCGTATAATGCAACTATCACTGAACTTCCGAAATCCTGGAAAACTTGTATTGATGTGCTATGACTTTGGTAAAACGCCAAAGCGACAGCTAAATAGTGTCTATGACCGAAGCTGTCATTAAATGAGTTTATTATTTTTAAATGTAAGGTTCTTGTTCTGGGTTCGGCTAACTATTGAACGTAGAAAAACTCTTTTGCTGGTTCTGACAGTGTAAAGTTAATCTTGCAGAAACACATCGCCGTGTATACAGGTGCAAGGAGGTGATTCACATGTAGAATACCATCGAAGGCGGGCCCAGGATCACTGTATTTAGGTTCACTGTCCTTCTACCATCGGCACACGCCATCGGCACATCTGCCATCGGCACACGGTCCGTGTCTTATCCTTGCGTCACTGAAGAGAGATAGCATAGATAAAATAACTGTTACCATGAGGTGGTCTCGCAAATTTATATCTTGAGAACAAATTCAGAATCAAAGTTCGAACAAACGAGTATGTTTAATTTCCATTTTAAACATTATTGTGCTACTGAACAAAAAGCTAGTGTGGATTGTTTCACCTGGTAGGCCATGAACAAGTCGAGTAAGTTAAATAGATGAATAGTTTTGAGTTTTGTGATCAGAAGGAACACGTTAGGAGCTGGCAATTTTGAAATATCATGAACGGATCTTTAATACCTTTGGCTTACTTTTCTTTTGAATTCTCCTTCATTGTTTATTCTAAGGAATTTCCTTTTTCCACACATGTGTTGCAAACGCTTTAAAGCGATTCAAAAAATCGGGTTTTATATGAAGGACTGAAATTCTACAGCCTCTTTACGAAGCTGGATTTTCTCTTGATTTCAAGGAAATTTTTGATAACGCACTCGAAGGTCATTCGGCTTAATTGCTATCGAGAAATCTGCTTGCTATTTCACAGGACGATTGGTAGTACTCTTTACAACAAAATATATTGAAATTTCATAGAAGATACCGCAAGGTTTTTATTTGATAACTTATTCATGGTATATTGTTTGCGTTCAAATTTAGGTGACACGGTTACTTAGCGGTCACCTGCGCTTGTTCTCTTCCCTGTAAATTTTATGCGAGCGCCCGCAGGGAGCAGCCAAATTGTGATACCGTGACTATTGTGCAATCTCTCCGGTCATAACAATATTTTTCTTTAGTTTTTCCAGGCTGGCTAGAAGTAGACAAAATATTCGATTTTTTTGCTAACTTCTCATGCACCTGAAGCTCTTTTTTGAACACTTCTTTGCTTATGTACTTGTATTTGCGAGCTCATGCAGAAGGGAGATTGCGTCTATATGAGCTTTGTCCATTCTTTAGGGAAACACAACTTTTAAGTGTAGGGTACCGGGTTACAGGTTAAGTAGGTCTTCCTTCCGTTGAAATAGGATAGGTTTTCATTTTATGCGGGCCATCTTTTTCAGTTCACTCTTCTTTTTTTGTCAGCACCTAACTTTAATCTAGCTTCAGAAACTATCTACTTTCAATATTCCCGCCCCTCAGGGGGATACAACTGTTGTATCTATGGGAATTAGCGCTCCCAGGGGGACTATATGAGGGCCTGAGCTAAAGGTTAGGTAGGCTTCCTTTTTGTTGAAATAGAATAGGTTTTTGTTTTGTTACGGACCATCTTTTT
>JACJUY010000031.1:0-40860 GCA_014220935.1 Platorchestia sp. MABIK
CAACGGCATGTTCAGATGATTACAGAGACGTCGGTAACATGCGAACGCTTCGGACAAGAGTCGGATACTCTCAAAATAATGTAAAATTTTCAATGAATTTGTTTGAGAATAAGACATACACCAGGGTAATGTCGGCAAAGTTCACTTGAGAACATTTCGTGTATGTCATTCATGAGACATAGTAAGACGAGCTCGAATATAAACCCAGGAATTGCTAATTCATGTGAAATAAATTCTACGAATCAATTCGAATTTATGATACTTTGCATTAATAAATGACAGCCTCTTTTATTTTCTTTGTACTCGGAAGAACTGGATAATGTGCACCAGAGGTAATTGAAATCAGGTTCATCGCTGCACAAAAAGAGAGGACTTCTGTGATATGCGACTTTGTTATTGCATGAAATAGAGAGGAAATCGGTTACTAAAGACTTTGGAGAATAATTTATGAAGGTATTCGTGTAACCATCTTTCGCAGACAGGTTAACTTTATGTTATATTTACCTAACTCAGTAGAAAATATGTTTTCTCACAATAATGATTTAATTTCCTAATAAGAAAATGAATGATATCTGAAAACAGGATGTACACCGTCAGCTGCTAACTTAATTGGCATCTGGAAGGTTGCATATTTCAGTCTAGGCCTGGGAGTTTGAATATTATTCATGCAAGTGTACATTTCAACAAAAACATCGGTCTATCAAGCAAATGAGAATTTCTTTGGTAGTATTCATACTCCTCAAGTTCGACATATATTACGTTTACCTAAAATTCAATTTGAAATGCAATCTAGAGCAACTTATTTGATATAACACAATCAAAAAATAAATCGCACCCAACCCTGTGGAATAAAAAATTCAAAAGCACTTCAATTCATTTTTTAATGTAAACACAGTAAAGACGCTATAGAAATTCCAAAAGTGAACCAAAATACTATTTTTATCTATCATATTTATAGCAAAAAGACAATTCTGTCGTTTCTGTTTCAATGGCTGAGTAAATCCGAGGGTGCAAAAACTAAGTTATCCGAATGTCTGTACTGGTGACCGGACATTCTTACAAAACATTCGATTAATGCGCAGCGAAATGTTATTCTACATTCCGTGTGAATAGAAAAATCAATTAATCTTCTTCTTCAAGGGTTTCTTTCTATTTAGATAACTTCCGGCGTGTGCGCTGTTTTTCGCGCAGGTATCATCAATTCACACCCGCAGCTCCCCAGAGGTTACAACAATAATCATTTCTAGAAAACCGGATCCATAGTTCAAACACTCATTACATCAAGCCAAAAAGTTTTAAATGGAGGGTAGCGTTCATGCATCATTCAGGAGAGCTTTTATACCGGGTCTCCCACAAAATTAATGTCCCCGCCTTTTTAATTGATTATATCTCCGCTGTAAATTCACAAATTTGTATTGTCTTTTATTCACAATGTAGTAAATTTTGTTTTCTTTTCGAATACTTTAAGTCATTGAAAATCGTTTAATAAACACTTTTCAGTAATCGATTTACTGAAAGAGGTAAAAAAACTTATTGTTCAAACAAAAAGTTTTAAAAACAACACTGGTGTTATTTTTCATTTCTCAATCCCTACTGTTATAAATAATTTCACAATGATGTATCCTACATACTCCCAAGCATGTATCACCTCCATCATTAATAATTCTTCAACAACGAATTGAAGAAGTGTTTCAAGAACTGAAAGAAAACGGTGAAATGATCCGCTAAACTCTTCGTTCAATGGTGGTAGAAGTAATACTTACCTTGAGAGAAATAGAGGGTATGTCGAAAGATACTAAATTACTTTATTTATTTAAACGTTATTCAAGATAGAGGTTTGCTTTTTTAAATTTTTGTTTGTCCGGTTTTTTGGGAAGTACAAAACAAGGAAGAATTTCAATATTGTTTTAAAAGCTTTTCCTTTGAACAATTATTTTTTCTACCCTTTTCAGTAAATCGATCAATGTAAAGTGGTTATTCAACCGATTTAAAAAAATTAAATTATTCGAAAAGGAAACAAAATTTACTACATTGTGAAAAAAAGACAATTCAAACATGTTAATTTAAAGCGGAGATATAATCCATTAAAAAGTCGGGGTCATTTCTGTGGTACATCCGGTAAAATGCAGTGAGGAAAAACATATTAAAATGGTTCAATTCACATAGTATTAAGAATTATTTAAATAATTCATTTACCACAAGAGATACATCATTAGATTGTTTCTTAAGTCTAGTACAATGGACACATTTGAGTATAGCTACTCGTGGGCCCGAATAAGTTCAACGACTTTTAGGGCATCCTATTATCAACGCTATTCTAAGGCGTACAATTATGTTAAACCGAATTCACTTTTATTTATTGGTTTCATTTCTATCAGTCCTGCGCTCAGCTTTTATTCCGTATTGTAAATATGGGGAAAAGAGTGTTAGGTAATGCATTATCAAAGTTCTTCAGGCAATACATTTTTCATTTTATTGAGGATTCCAACGGATTCTGATTTTGAGCACTGACATGTGCAATATGGTCTTTGAAGGTCAGATGTTTATATTTTATAATGCCCAGGAACTTACAGGGGTTGGTTTTTTCAATTTCACTTTCACCAATTTTAATGCGTGGAAGAGATACATTTTTTGTATGAGAATGTAATGTATTGTGTCTTATCGATATTAAGGCTTATTTTAATAGCTTAGCCACATTGAAACCTTTTGCAGCTCGTTATTTATATTCTCCGTAATTAGAATGGGATTTTGATTAGGAAGGACTGTAGAAAGCGTGCGGTCATCGGCCAAAAGTTTGAATTTAAAAAATGACTTAGATTTAACTATATCTTTAATAAAGATGAAAAATGGGAGAGGACCAAGGACAGACCTTTGTGGAACTCCATGGCTAATTGTCTGTAGTTCCGATTGTGCATTGTCATTGGTAACGTATTGCTTCTGATTTGTTAAGTATGATCTGAACCAACTCCCCTAATGCTATAACAGTGGAGTTTCGAGAGTAAAATGTTACCGTCCACACAATCAAATGATTTTCGAAAGTCAAGAAATACGGAGAAAACAAGCTTTCCTTCATTTATCATATATTGGAATAAAGGTATTGTAAATGATTTAATCAGCCTGTGTTGCTAATTTTTTTAGAACGAAAACCAAATTGTTTATCATAGAGAAACAATTTTTCTTCAAAATAAGAGTACTCTTTTTACATACAATGGATCTTTTCCAGATAAGCCCTGCCACTACTGCAACACATAAGTCCACTCACTTGTAACTTTCAAAATAAAACATCTATCGACTTCAAATCACTCTTAAACGAAAAAATATTTTAATCTTTCGTTTGAGGGTAATTTAAAGTCGATAGGTGCATTATTTCGAAGGTTACAAGTGGGTGAACTTATGTGTTGCACTAGTGGCGGAGCTAATCTGCAAAAGATCCCATACAATAGTCAGAACTATTTTGCTAATAATTGGTAATACAATTCTAATTATTTAGAGTGAATGTTGATGGTTACTGACGGTAATTGTTATACTAAGATTACTCCTGAAAAATTGAACCGTAAGTCATACAGTATTGAATCCGAAGCTTCGGATGACAATATTTTGTTACATCCCGATATGTTGCAGGTGTAGCAGTCTTTTAAAGTGAGTAAAGTGACCTCTTCTGCATCCGCGCTTCAGTATGCTGGCAGCAGCCGTAGTGTGGGGTGTCAGACGCGAGACGTCGTGATCATCGTGACCGCCGTAGACTCTGAAGTGCCCGCTACTTTCGGTAGCAATGGTGGTGTTGCTATGAACAATCAATGAGGCTAATTATAGGGGATAATGAGCAGTGAAAACGCAAAAATGATGCACCGACGCTCAGAAATTGTTGGCTCGTCATATAATTAACTTCGTTCTTTCAATTCATGGATGATAAATCTTCGTTTCTGAATATTCACAGTTTATCAAAGGGTTTGATATTCTACCCTAGGAAATAATTGCTAATAATCTCAATGAGTTACATAATGTTTCCGAGTCCATACTCTAACCCGTGATCTTAAAAGAAGTAATAATTGATTTCAGCGAAGATGGAAGCTGTGATTAGTTTGCCGATGCCGCTATACGCGAAGAAAACAGAACGTTCCGAAACGTTAGTGACTGTAGTCGGTTCGCATTCGAATCGCAAATCGGATGATGAGCGAGAGCTGGCTGGCGCTGATGCCGCACCATCATATTTCCAGCGAGGAGGCCTGAACATGAGCGTGCGAGGCCAGAAGTCGTCAGGACTCGGTCGCGGCTCTGTGCGAAGAAGCGTAAAAAATTTCGAAAAGCTCCTCAATGACAAGAGTATTGTTCGTGAAAAAAATGAGGGTGAGCTAGCACACGAGGAGCCGGTGGAAGAGTCCCCAACGGAAGAGAAAAAATATAAGCGCAACCAGGATACATTCTTAGCAAAGTTCGCCAGACATCAGCAACATTTGGACTCGCTAAAGAAAGGAGACATTGAGAGCAAGTCAAGTACTGAGAAGCCAGGTGACTTTCATATTGAAAACGCTAGTGAAATGGCGGCCGAGGACGGCTATGCGACCGTAAAGAAAATAGAAGAAAAGGTTAATACAGCGGACAGTAATGATGTTCTTTACGATGAAATTCCAGCATTTCGTCGTAAAAAAGTTGCGAATGTGGGCTCGTTATCAATGATAGATGCGAGTACGTCGACTGGATTTGAAAGAGACGCCATTATTCGTGTCACTCCTGAACTGAAACCTAACATTTGCGCGCAAGTGACCCCCAAAGATCTAAAACGTAAGGCTCAACTCGTACCTCTTGCTTCCCACAGCACCGTAGACTTGCGTAGCATAATCTCATCATCTCCGGGAGGTGACGATAGTCCAACCGATATTAATCCAATGCATGTCATTACAATAAACCCGAAACCAGCGAAGAAGTCCAAAAATGGCCCCAGTCCACCTCGGGTCGTTAAAAGGCGAATGTCCGTTTCTGGAGATGAACAAATGGAGAAGTTCAGTCGCCTCACGAGGTTTGGTAGTGGACTAAGGAAAAAGTTATCGGCTTCCACCAGAGAGCTGTTTGGTTCTGGAAATTCCTCTTCACCACCAACGTCTCCAAAAGATGATTCAAGTTCGTTTACTGGATCCACTAGGGGATTTAAACGCCAGCTGTCATCATCCATGAGGGACCTTTTCGGAGGCAGTTTCAGCCTCAAAGGAGAAAAAGAAGCTCGAGAACGATTTGGAAAATCTGATGAACGCCGCAAAGAGAATGGGTTCAAACACTCTACATTTTTGATCGGTGGTGGATTTACTATTGGAAGAAGTGCTGGTCGTAGCAGGAGTGCTTTTCGTGACTCGTTCAGGGATATGCTCCCGAAGCTGAGGATGACGCGAGTCTTCGAGGTGAACGTGGTGCTGCCCGACGGCACCGAGACTTCGGTGAGTTGCGCGCTCCGAACTTTTAGAGAACACATCGTTTTTTGGCGTAGAGCGATTTTAGTTATTAATTTCATAACCTAATTGCTTTATTATCATTGCATGTTATCTTGTACCTCAGAATGCGTTTTGGCTTCAAAATATCAAGTTGAAAATGTAACAAAATGTTAAAGTCATGTTTGATTTTTACGTTAAAATTTTTTTTTGCAGACGATTGGAGTGTAGTAGGTGTTCGAAATATCTGACCTGATCAAATATCTGACCTGATCAAATATCTGACCAGGTCAAATATTTCGGTATTGTTGATAGAAATTGCATATTGTTTCTGATGAGATACAATCGTTCATTCAACATGCGAATTAATCTCGCTCGTTTAATATTGATGCATCTTATATTCTGTTCTTATTAAAGTTTTCGTTAATCTGAAGCTAACTTCACAAAGTGCACGGGCCTACCATCAAGTTTTCATGAAAGGGAACCAGAACATGCAACTCCAAATAAGGGATTCACCAGAAAATGAGCATATATCTCGCATGATTGTGCTAATATTAGGAGTGCTTCAATTTCATGAGTTGTCATGTTGGTACTGGCGTAGTAACCCATGTAAGGGTTGGTCAATGAATGAAATTTGAAAGTTTTATAACCTAGAAAATATGTTATCATTAGCCTAGTTTCATTTTCTTGTTTTTTATTTGGTTTATTCATGAACAAACTTTCAACTGTCTTTTTTACGAAATGAAGTTGATTTTGATGTTGCTTATGCATAAGTCTAACTTGTTTTCTACATTCTGCATTGGTGTCAGTTTAAAGTTGCATAAATAGTTCTTATAAGTCTCCTGAACTGGTGATAATCAAACGGACCAAGATTAAGAGTGTTTGAAAATCAAGCAAGTTTCATAATTGAGCTCTTTTGAGAGGTATTTGATGAATCGAGCTGTGCATACAAGGGATATAGCATTATCTTAGTTGAGTATGGCACCTCACTTGTTAACTGGAGCGTTCGCTTTTGCTTCTTTTGTGTTATAAGGTGAAGTGAAGTACTTATTTGAGCGATGTTTTAACAAAGACATGTTCCAGTATTCATGTGTGTAAGTTTTACGTATTTATTAGTACATGATTCATGTATAATTCGGTACATATTTATGCACGCGAGAGAAAATTAAATTTCCGGGCTTTGGTTGAACAATTTTAGCGAGCGACTCAGCCGGTTATAGATAAAGCTGAGCCCATGATTCTGAATTTTGTAGTAGATGGTCTAATAGTGATATTTTATCGAGAACCAAAATATTTTAATGCCGGCACTTCAATAAAGTCAACATGAGCCAAAAATGTTGAGGTGCATGCCGATTATGATTTTCAGCTGTTCAGTCGATTCCTCTACAATGGAAGTGTTTGACAATGATTTCGGGACCCATTTCAGAGTTTTTCTCTCTTGTTTCTTAATTGTGCGCTGAGCTTCTGCCGCTGTCCCGTGCGCAGTGAGAATGCATGTGCTGGTCGCACTCAGGTGTGTCAGGCCGGGAGCGCCTTCCGAATGTGGCCCGTTAGAGTAAGGACAGCCATATGGTCCACTGCGCCCGCCTGGGCTTGATCATGCACCTATACTCGTTCAGTGGACACTCATAAAATAAACATTTTACATCTCCGCTAGGTAAGTGTTTAAAAAGGGAAAAAAGTTATCTCAAAAATCATTTCCAGGCAATGGAAGACTCTTGATAAGGTCTGTTCATCTCAAAATGATCAACAAATAGAAGTTACTGCATTTTATGAAGATCGTTAGTTTACCTGAGCTATGCGAGACGGTGCACCAGTTTCATTAATTCAGCCAGCAGTCGACCCAGTGTGCAGGTCTGCTGCTTCGTGCTTAGCAGGGCGCATCTTCGGCTGGGTACGATTATTGGAATCTTATTACTCTGAGTTGTGGAAGTTAGACCTTCTTCCTGAGCGCCTCTGTGGCGGGAATGAGGGGAGTTAACTGATCTCAGTCATCTCTTACCTCCTGAGTTCAGCGGTACTCGAAGGTAGCTCTCGTTTTATCGATATAGAATTAGTTGAACTTCGTGCATGTTGTATCGAGTTCAGTTTTAAAAGTAGGAATCGGCATACCACGAAACTAACTCAAAACACTTGCATTCGTAATGCAAAATCAATTCATCCGTGAATGTTTTATTGAGGTATTATAGCGAATACTTTTAACTGACGATTCAAGCGGCCATGGTTCTTAGAACTTTTCGACAACCGTGTGCCGTATGATGTTTAGTATAAATCGGTTCCACAATTATGTTCCAAATTCGCGTCGTGTTCTGAATCAATGCTTCTAATGAAAAGTTAACACTGCGAAAATCGGGAAACATCCTAAGGTGTCGTCCCTGTGTTTTTCTCGCTAAAGGTTTACTCCGCAAGTATGCAGAGATGACTCCGTCCGAATTGTGTTGAAATTTTTCTTGAAGCTATGCAAATTCCATTCATTGGTATTAGCGATATAAGATTTATGCAATTTGACGAAAGTCTCTCGCTATCATGTGGAAAAGATTGAAGGCTTTTATTAGAAGTAAAAATTCGGAATTGTGTTGACCTCAATGCAAGTTCGCAGTTTCAAGTTTTTCTCGAACCCAGAAGCTTAACTTCTATTCACGTTTTATTCGCGGCTTTTCAGAGGGTCTTAAGCTGTACCTTTTAACTTTGGAGGTTCGTTGCCAGTTACTGTACACAGAGAAAAACGCCCTGCTATTCTATTTACTTTATCTTTTTTTGTATTTGTTTATGTGGGACGGTGCAGACAATTGCGAGTTGTAAAACTATATATGAGTTTATGATAAACACCATAGTGAGATGCTTTTTATCAGTCTTTATCTGAATTCAGGGAGTGTACTTTGTACGTGTGATGTCGATGTGTACGCCACGCTTCCGTTTGATTTAGTACGTTGCATCATAAAAATACCTCTCCGTACTACAACCGATTTTAAGATTTTTTCTAGGACTTGAATATCTGTTCTTGGGGAACATATCCTTTATGACCCGATCACAAATTTTGTTCAATTTGAACCACGACACACAAGAAGTTAATGATATTTTTGGAAAAAGTAAGTTAAATAAATTTGAAATTTTTGATGCTGTTCTTACGATTTGTTATTTAGAAATGAAAAAATTTAAAATATCTTAGAACTTTCTGTACGCAAGATCAGGGCATTTCATTTGGATTCACTTAGACTTTAAGTTGTCATCCCAAGAAGCTGATTCAAATATTTAAATTTTCAAACATCTGCCATGAAAGATTCATCATAACCATTAAAGATATAAGATATCATTGAAACATTAGGAAATTAGATATCTTCAGAATTCGCTGATCCATCTTCATTTGTGGTCGTTATAATGAGTACTCGAATTTCGCTCAAAGGTGGATTTACATTCTCACATCCAGGAGACTAATTTATTAATATGCCCAGTGGCGGTCGGCAGCCGCTCGTCTCGGGGATGTGAGAAGCTGACGATGGTCGTCCCCGTTGCCAGCTCCCTCGTATCCTAATGACACACTTCTCCCTCTCTCGTGTGCCGCAACCCGCGGCGTCGCTTTCGACGCAGCGGCAAGAAAAAATACCTGGTATCTCTTGTCGGACCCCGACCGGTACCTCTGTAGATTCCGGGGCCGAGGTGTGTGCCCCCATTGGCGAGCGGCGCAAAAACTGGCCCGCTTTTCGTTGATGGACGATGTCTCGTGGTGGCCATTGAAATGATTTCTCGGGTCATTCTTATGAATTCATTTTTATTACTCGCTGAATAATGTTCTCTTCACGTAATTATACTTTCAACTGGGCAACGTTGTGTTTTTTTAACTCCTTTCCTACATTTTTGATGCATTTTGGGTGTTGAGAAAAGGTAGGCTAACCCTTCCTCTGCAGTTTAACATCCTGCTACAGAACGACTCAACTACTGTTCGTTCATATATATGAAAAAAATACATTTATAATATATTTGCGGCACTGTAGGATATCATAATTTGTACTCAATCATCTAGAATTAGATCCGTTGTAATATTACGTCAAGTAACTTTTTGTGAGGACTGGAACTGGAACTGAAGTTAAGTAGGGCTTTTTGTTGAAATAAATGTTTTTATTGCGTTGAGGACTATCTTTTTTTCGGTTCACTACTTTCTTTTTTTTCATCGCTTCTGACTTTTTTCTTTAACTTTAATCTTTTTTCCTAACGCACTATCTCATTTCAATTTACTGTTTTTATGTGTATGGGATCCTGTGTGGTAACTCACCTTGAGCATAGATTTCGCGTTCCCTAAAATCCATACTAATCGATGGCTTCATCCTTCACTTTTTTAAACACATTTTTGCGATAAGGTAGGCTGAAACTAATTTATAATCAATAATAATCAAGTAACTTTCTGTCCATAATACGCGTATATCTTTTGAAGTTTTCCTTGAGTTTAAAGGAAGTAACTCCACAATACAGTTGTAGATAAGGTGGTAATCGGGTGTATTGTATTTTTCTGAATTTTTTTATTGATAAGCTAGCACTAAAATTTTTAAATTCGTTTTTTAATTAAACATTGGTTTAATGCTTGAGTTACATATCCATCGCAGCATAAATCATTTGATCGGAAATGCGAGTGCGGATGAATCATCGTGAGCTGCAGCTCTAACGTTGCTAATACATGAACATCAGAGCAAAGATAAGTTCAGCACATGGTACAAGCAATGATGAAAACGATTTGATTACATCGGGTAAACTACTCGAGCCTCGTAAACAACTGGAAGGAGGTAAACATGAGCGTTGCGGCAACAGGCTCGTCTAAGAGCAACAATAAGACACCGGGCTTAGGTCGCTTGGTCGACCAAGGGCGACAGACCGGCACAACCTGCGGCTGCTGGTGGGGGGGACCCGCTATCTGGGGAGGAGTGGTCATGCAAAGCCTTGTTATCAGTTCATTCAATTTTGGGTTTCTCTTTCTGAAAGTGTGCAAGTTTCTGAGCTCTGACCCAGTCCTGCAAATTGATTTAAGAAATGAAATTAGAGGCTATTCGGGCCAGGTATTGGGTCAAAATTGATGTTTTCCTTCTGTTAAAAAGCCATATTGAACTGAACAATCCGTTCTTTTTGTTATTGACTAACTGATATATTTATTTTTACTCGCTTAAGCCTTTCTCCCTTAACGTAATGTATGCGATTCACTTCAAATGAACTGGAGTGAGTTAACGCTAAGGGGAGTGCAACTATTGTATCTATGGAAATTAGCCATCATTTGGCAGGCATTCATTTTAATTAAATGTTTTTTGTTTTGTTTGGAGGCCTCTTTTTTCGGCTCACTGCTGATCCTGTTCATCAGCACCTCTAACTTTCTTCCATAACTTTTATCTTATTTTATAGCCTTCTTGCTTCACTTACTTTTTCTATGCGCAGGAATCTTGTGCCTGAGCACACCTTGTACGTAGATTCTGGGTTTTCTTAACGCCATCCTAAATGGTGTCTTTCTCTTTTGTCTTTTTGGAACACTTTTGTTGCGGTTAGGGAGGCTTAAACTAGCCCGTAATCTAACGGGAGTGAGTCAAACCCATCACACGCATGTGCTGTATTCATTATGTAATTTGCTGATTATCGCCTTTGAAATACAGTATTTTGTGCTTTGTGATTATTTAATTCTTTTAAAAAATGTGAAACTTCAACGAAAAAAAGCAAGAAAGAGATTTTTACCTAGTGTTGTGGTGATCAGATTGGCTTAGAATGTGTTAATCACGAAACTTATTCAAGGATAATGGCATCATTTACTCTTCAATTTATTAGTTACAGAATTAACCCAAGGATGGAAACCCTCTATTTTGCTAACGTTGAAGGCTAATCCGAGAGAATTTTAAATGGACTTGAAAATGAAAAAATACACTTTTGAACGAAAGACATTTTTTTTAAAATAGGTTATGAAAATACACCTCTTCGCCTTTCATTTATGTTATTTTAAAAGGAAAATTGCAGTTTGAGAAGTACCTTACTAAACTCTTGCAAAAAAAGTAACGAAAATGTGAAGTATGGCCTGGTCGAGTCTCACAACAGGAAAAAGCCTATTTTATGGTTGGTAAATAACCATATTTTTCAAATTTAATCTATATGGTATAACATGTATATGTATGTATACACAGATGTTGGACAAAACAATGGAAACAATGTGACAAACCTTGTCTTTGAGAGCAGCCCTTCCGTGGAATCCAGATTTGTGCAGCTCCCGACAAACAGTTTTTGTGGAAACTGGGATGTGTAGGTGTTTTGAGCCTTGTAGGGATTTTAGGAGCCGTGGTCTTGCTATCCTCTCCAACAATTCGAATTAGAGTCCGACGGTCTTTTTCAAACAATTTCATATTTAGGCTTAACCTGTGCATTGCTGAGGACATTTTTACTTCTATTTAAAAGGCAGTCATTACTTTTGAGACAGTCCCTTTTGAAACGCCAAGCATTCGGCCAGTTTCTGCAGTTTCTGTAACACTAGCGCCTGCCATACGAGCACTAACAATTTGGCCTCTGTGAAAGTCTGAGAGGTCTGCCATTTTTATAAATTTTAACCAACGTTTTTTAAAATATGTGTAAAAGAAGGTCATTTTAAATAACCACATTAAATAACAATAATTATAGATAAAAAACATTAAAATATGCCACAGTTTGATTGTTTAAAACATGTTCAAAGCTTGTGATGTAAAAATGTTAGGTGTTTCCCTCATTCTGTCTAACCCCTACATTATATACTGCATTCACTATTTAATATTTGATATTTCACATATATTATTTACATTTGTTTTATACTGTATAAAAATTTTTATCAGGTAATACTTTATACATATAACACTTTCTAGCTACATGCAGTCACAACAGACATCGGGAGAATTCCACCTTGGTAACTATTTAAGGGTTAAAATGGAATCAGAACTCGATGACATAAACAGTAATCTAGTAAATTCACCAACCTATGTTGAAAAGATTTTTGCTTTTTTCTCAATATTTTTTCTACTGAACAGGGTTTTCGGAATGACGGACCGTGTAAAAAGATATACGCCGTTAGCACTTGCCATTGTCCGGCTTTCCTCGACCCTCGCACGGCAGGTTGGTTCCTACATGTCCGCCGATCGTGCTCGTGTCATCTGCGAATTTGATCGTCCACGTCGGGGTATCATACAATCGCAGTCCTTTCACTCGCACCTTGTCTGTACCACGTCTTTCAAAGCTGGAAACTCGTTTTCACAAAAGTGAACTCGGAGTCAGATTCAGTGCGTCAGTCAATTAACTGTTGAAGAATAGTGTCGGTTTTGTGGACGGCTGAGATTAATGGTGGAAATTAAGTTAGGATAATATGTGTACTTCTAGCTATAATTTCTTGTTATTGAATTAAATAAATTCAAGTTGTGTTGAAAGTTCAATGTTCTGAATTTTCAGCGTCCTGAATTTTCAAATTGAATGCGTTCCCATTTCCCTGCCCTCTGTCAAGGTTGTGGCCTAGGCTTAGTTCAAGCAACAATTGAGGGCTACAGGAAAAGCTGCTGCTCGTTGTTCATCCTGCGTAGTATTTGTTTTGAATTTAATGCTCCGTCTTTATCGCATTGAAACAATGAAGGGTTATTTTTGGACTAAGAGTGTAATCCCAATTGTGCTCATAAATGTTCTAAAACGTGGCTGATGTTTTCTCTTGGTACTCCTCTCCATGGGTTTGGACTGGGCGCTATTTTTGAAGACCTTACCGCAGCTCAAATCCATCCGTCGATATTCTTGGATTATCTTCAATTTTCTTTTGATCATTTAAATTTTTATTCTTAAAATTCCAAGAAAAATCCAAAGCGAGTACTTCATTTAAAAATGAATTTTTAATATGCTTTCATAATTTACTCTTTCATGCGGATATTTTTCGTTAAAGCCTTTTCTGCATGCTTTAGATGAAGAGCAATGTCTCCATACCTCGGTCACGACAGCTCTGAATATTGTAACGGCGGTTATCATCTCTCGCTGTACAATTGTTTAACCGTAAATCGATGATGAGTGGCGTTAATAAATGCAGCTTGTGGCTTTCCTTCGGTAGGAGGACGAATTACCGCTCTTAGGTATTTTCACGCTTTCTCTCTTTGAATAAGTAAAAAACAATATAGGTCAGGCCTTCTCAACATGGAGTGAGCACTTTGCGTTTCTTTGAGCGATTGCAACACATAGTCACAGCGCGTTGAACTTAACTATTTTGTGGACGGAATTTAAGAACAAGCATTTATATTTCTAAACTTCAAACAAACTTGTTTTCAAATTTTGATTTAGGGGTAGATATGAAATTCGGGCTCCGTGTTTTTTGATCTGTTCGAAACTTAACAGTTACGTTTCATTTTGTTTTTAATCAACCAGGCTTATTATTGTTGAAAGTGCACTGTAGTTGTCGGTTTTTTGGTTTTATATTCCATTCTGTAGCATTTGATAGGTTTTTAGCATTTGAGCCATGACATTAACTGTCGGAAAAAGACTTGGTATGGTTACGGTAGGATGAATAGTTGAGAATTGTTTTCAATAGGTATTTTGCTTTGTTAAACATTCGACGTGGATGTCCCCAATGTTTTAACATGGTAGTTTATTATACTATTGGTCAAACACAGTATATGAGGTATAGGGGCTTGAAGTTCCTACTACATATTTGAATCTCACTAAAGATCTGTGACGTTTTTGAGATTTTAATTTTTTTTCCTGTGTCTCGTTTCGAAACGCTCCATATGAAGTAAGGAAAATACGAGAAACGTACATGCATTGTAACCTTCATTAGCAAACAGCTAAAAAAGTTAGCGAATGGAAAAAATTCCCATCCAGCTAGAGCTTGGTGACCTCGAATGTACACACCTACTACAATAATTTGAACTTGACTTGGATTAATTTGAACTTGACTTGGATTAATTTGAACTTGACTTGGATTAATTTGAACTTGACTTGGATTAATTTGAACTTGACTTGGATTAATTTGAACTTGACTTGGAGTAATTTGAACTTGACTTGGATTAATTTGAACTTTACTTGGATTTAAATTGAACTTGACTTGGATTAAATTGAACTTGACTTGGATTAATTTGAAGTGAAAAAGGTATAGATTAGCAGATTAAAACGAGTTAATTCAAGTAACTCGTAGTTCTCTGTCCCATACGCATTTTATGAATGTTTTTTTTAGCATAGGAAGCTATTAATACTGTGGAACCCATTTGAAAATGGCACAAATATACGCACACTTTTTACTGGTCTTTGGCTTCCGAGTCATTTCTTAACTGTTTAAGGGCATGGGAGCGTGTGGAGAACTAGTTATTTCTGCCGCTTTTTATGGGAATGAGAGTAGGAAGCTGCATGGTGGTCGACTAAGTCAAACACCCCCTTCCTTGACCTGGCCTGACGTCGACCTTCCCATCGGTCTCTTCTTGACGGCGGCCTAGCTAGCTTGCTCCTGACGCTGCCATGCTCAGGTCACCAGTTGGTGCGTGGACCTGCCTTGCGCGCTCCTACTTCTGTGTATTTTTACTATGCATTTCTGGCGCCATGCCAGCAGCGCTTGAAGTGTTTTTTTTTTAACTTCAGTAAGGCACAATTTTGGTGTGTGAGAATTTGTGCTATTTAACGAGTTTGATTGTGGCTCTTAGGAGCAGAAGTGACATACCTTCTAAAATTTTATTCAGATCAACCTGTGATTGATGAAAGCTTTGAGGAATAAAATTAAAAAATGGTAATTTTGTTTGCATTTAATACTTAACATTTGACATATTTTTATTTCACGTACTTGAAGGAATTTTATGAAATAGGTTTGTCAGTCTGTAATTGCTATTTTATTTGTGTAAATGCTTTATTTACTTGAGGAACATTACCCCCAAATCATTGCCCCAAATATCAATCCTACACTGATGTGCTTAATTTATGATGTATAATGCAACGAAATCTTAGTGATCATTATCATTAAATCATTAGTTTTGAGCCGCGATAACTGCTACGATTAGTTTGAAGAGAAAATGGTTAGTTTATTTCTTCTGAAGAGAATACTTCATTGAAGTTCCCGTTTATTAGACAAAAAAGCATTGTGAAGCCAAGGTCCGGGCTTATTAAACTAATATATGATGATTTTATTGCATTATTTCTATTAGCTGTTATTAATACATGTGGAAGTTTTTTTTTCTAATGGAATTGGCGAGTGTTGTTCGCTTTGCTCATGCGATGCAATGAAAAGGTTATTTTGTTGCTTTTTTGTCCATATATTTCTTGATACCATTAAATAGAAATTGGTCCTTTTGCGTGTTGTCGTTGAACTCGAAACAACGACGTCGCGCTTCAATGCTCTGGCATCAAGTTTTCGTGCTAGCGTTCGACTGATCAAAATCCAACTCGAAAAATAAAGTAAGGATATTATTGGGTGGGCGACAAAATGTTACCCAATTTTAGGAAATTGAAGACTCAAATACCATCAATCGTAAAGTGCGTGGCTTTGTTTCGTTGTTCGCAAAATTTTATTCTATTACAAGCTGCAAGCTTCTTATTGTTGAGTTTATTTCATGCGCAATGGTGTTCAGGGTGATGATCATTTTCTCCTTACATGCACATGATAAAAAGTTTTATGAATTCATTTCAATGTCACTCGTTGTTATATGAAAAGGCTAACACCTACAGTATCTCTCACACAGAACGGATTATCCAGGCCACAGACCTGCTTACGTGAGAAACGTGTGGAAGAAATTTTTAGGGAGGATGTCACAAGAGTTAGACATGCAGTGGAGTGGCCGCGTAGAAGTCCCGACCTTACGCCGTGTGACACCTTCCTGAAGGGCTGCGTGAAGCACCGTGTATTCAAGGCGCTGCTAACGGACTTCTGAAATTTCCGTAACCGAATCACAATAAAAGTCAATATTCTTAACGAAAATCGCAAGCTGCCTGGAAAAGTGATCAGGAAAATGAGAGAGATACGAAGAATTTCTCGAGAACAACGACGGTCTAAGTATTAAACAGATGGCTTCGACGGAAATTTCATTATTAAATTGGTTTTCGAGATGGGTTATGTTTAAGAAATTATCTTTGTAAATAAGCTGTATCTGTTTCTTTCATATTTCAAAGTGTTTCGTGGGAATGAATTCAGAAAACTTTTTCCAGCGCAAGCCAGAAGAAAATGGTTCTCTTTCTGAACACCATTGTGCCTGAAATGAACGGTCAACAATTAAAGCTTGAAACAATTTAAAACAGATGGAATTTCACAACAAATGAGACTAAGCCCATTTCCGTACGATTGATGGGTTTTGAGTAATCAAGATGCTCAAATATGTATCATTTTTCCACTCACCCTGCAAAATCTGAAAAGCGTATTTTAAATTTCAGCAATTGTTTTTTAGTCGGTATGCATGATAGTTACGCGTCGGAACTCTGCCGCAAGTCTCGTCTTGCTCAAGTTGATACTTGAACAGCGAAGGCTTGCTTCTCCTTGCGGTCGGTGTCGACTGAGGTCTTCTATAAACCGGTAGGATCAGGTTTAGGAACTTGAAAAATGTTAACTGTAAGCCATGCAGTGAGTTATTTCAATTATTCAATTTTGTTCCTGTTAATCGTGTATTTTTTGCAAACACGAATCTATTTCGACAATAGTGAATGATGTGCACACTGAGATTCAAATTAATTCTCCATGTAAGGGTAATCCCAGACGCAACTTTCTCAAGAGCAAAATCGCAATTTCATACGTAGATGTAGCCAGCAAATTTTCCAGCTCATGCTTTCGCTTTTAGGCAAGGAATCTTTGTCGTTCCGTTTGTCATTCGAACTGTTTGAGGTACGAGGAAAAAGTGTTTCAAGGCAACGTAAGTCTGTGAGCTTCCGTAGTCGCTCGACCAGATTTGTGGGTTCGCATGTCTGAGGCGCACACAGCGCCTCCGAGTGAGGTAATGGAGGCCCTGTAATTGACGCGAGGTTGAAACATGCACGCCTTACACTCTTAGTTTTTTCTAATTAACTCTTGTTTTCATGCGGTTGTAAACGTACGCAAACTTTTAAGCGTTCAGTTGTACGACTAATTACATGCGTAAACTATCGTATTCTTATTATCGTTTTCTTGTTTCTTTGCGCTTCTCAGTGTGTGAAACTGAGAGACTAACTCTCATTCAAAATGACTTGTTCATAAATTAATATTCCATGAGTGCTTTTAACAGGAGAAATTTATAGTTGTGCATAAAAGGACAAAGTGCTGACCTTAATTATCTTATTTATAATGCTCTTACTGATCCATGCTTGTGCGAAGTTATTGAGGAAGTAGAAGCCATCGCAAAGTTACGAAGAGGCCTCTCATTTTTTTTGTCAATTCTTATTCTGTCGCGCGCGCGCGATCACTGAGTCATTTGATATGTGACTCATCAATAACAACGCTGCTCATTTTTTTTCAATTCATTTTCTTCACTCTCTATTTTGCATAGGTGATCTATTTGAGCTTCGTTCCATGCTGAACCTCAGGTGTAGATTCAATTTCGTCGCACGTTCGACTGCGTGCAAATCAAAGTTGCCCGAGTTTCCATCACGCAATAGTGCACTGGACTTGACCAGTTTTTGTTTGTTCAGTCCTTATCTTCGTCTCACATTTGTCCTTCTTGTCTGCTTGCTTCAAGTAATTGCAACTTGCTGGCCTACGACTTCGTTTAGCAGAGTTGTGTTGCGTTAAGGAGGTGATAGATTACCGATTTTTACAGTTTCAAGCAATGCTTTCACTTTTTCCGAAAAGCATTTCCTCGTGCTTTTGCAAAACATCTGCTTTACGCTTCCAAAGCAATGCATGCCCAAACGAAAATTCCAGTATAGTCCGAGACGCTCAAAGTCATTCAAGTACGCTTTACGATGGCACCAAATCGACTAGTAACAGTCTAGGTCCATGTTTCTTCTGGACAGTTTGTCCTTAAAATTAAAAGTTACATTATCTTCTCCAATGTTTTTCGAATCCAAATCGAGGCCACATTGATTTCAAATTTAGCTGAGAATTGAAGTTAGCTTGTGTTGATTGCTCCGCGTGATGTGTGTCGACTACGTTCGTAAACCGTTCAGTGAAACTTTTTGGCATACGATCGTAATACACGTGTAATGGAAAAAGATGTTGCTTACTTTTTCCAGTCATCTAACCATTGAACTGCGCCGTATTGTTGCGGAGAAAAGGAATTTGTTATTGATGCTGTTATTGATGATAATCTCATTAACCAAGTGAATGAGGATGACCAGTCATTTCCCGTTTTAGGTCATTGATTTCAGTAAAACTTGACTCGAAGACTGGCTTTCGTCGTTTTCAGATTCGTGCATTTTTTTCAAGTTGCTCATCATTTCCTTTCGCAATTTTACATAATCGTTTTCTTGAGAGGTGTTTTTTTCGTGGCTGTGTTTCAGAACGAAGTTTCCGATTGACTTACCTATGATCCAACAAAAGAAACAAAATGCTGGACGTTTGGCAAGTTTGGTAAGCGAAGGCGCGCGCTAGAAATCGTGTTGATCACTAACATAAGTCGATGTTTTTAATTTACGTTTTTATCAGTGCCTAATTTGACGGGGTGTTGTACTGAATTTTACGTAATAAATAGCTGCTACTTTTCAACAAAATTTAAAATCAATTGAATTTAATTTATATTTTCGATGACGTCATTTATTACATATTATTTCTCAGTGCGTCACAATCTCGCCTTGATGCAGGCGAGTCCTGAATACCGTTTTTTTCTTGTTTCAAGAACAATTTCGTATTCGTCCTTAGAAATTCCCTGTAAGGAGGATGCAACTATTGTAATTATGGGATGCTTCAGAGGGACACAACTATTGCATCAATGGGAATTAGCACTCCTAGGAGGAAAATATGAAGTCCCGAGCTGATGGTAAGGCAGGCCTTCTTTTTGTTGAAATAAAATTGGCGTTTATTTTTTAAACATACCCTTTTTTTCTATTTATTGCTGTCTTTTCCAGCTTACTTATTACTTTCATTTTAAAATTCTTTCTCGTTTCATACACTTCTTTCAATCTTGTTCCTACGTGCAGAATATGGGGACACACCTGGTGCATAGATTACCCGTTTCTTAATTCAGTACTAAATGATGCCTTCTTCCTTCTCATGGGAGCACTTATGTTGTCGTTGAAAAGGCTTAAGCTATCTTATAAGCTAATTTAATCTTGAACTAACGTATAATCTAATCCAACCTTAGATATTATTTATGTTAGCCTCTGCCAACATATCTTCACGTGAAACGCAACCTTATAAAGTTGTTTATCTCACTCATCTTGCTTGTATTTTTTTCGAATGCGCTTGCTTTATTGTCACATCTGATGTACATCAGATACATTTCGCACGTTGTAAAGAAGTCTTCGGAAAATTTGTCTATCTACAAAACGTAGGACGGAGTTTGAGTAGCTGAAGATGAAGGTCTGACAGGACGCGGAGCCCATGAGTGAGGCAGACCACAGGAACTCGCGGAAGCAGCGCGCTGTGGCCGAGGTTGTTGGCATCGCATTCTTGCGGCCCTCCTGAGCTGCGCGGGTGTTGGGGACCACCTGTTACTCCGCGCCCCCTGGAGCTGGTGTGTGCATGGTCCACGGAGCTCATGGTCCACTGTGCGGATGGCGCTAGCGGTCTTGATGGTTCTGATGCGATTTATGGTGCTGCAGGCGTTGATGCTACTGATTGTGCTATGTGTGCTGATGGGGCTTAAGGCAAATACTAATCGTGCTGTTGGTGCTGATGACTCTATTTTAACTTCATACTGAAAAGTATGACATCGGGTTGCTGGTGCTCATGAAGTTCTTATTTTAACTTATATTGAAACATTTGGTCGTACGCACGGAGAAAGCTATAGTTCTGGCTGGTGGTGTGTTGCATGGTGTTGCTACAGGTGCTGGTGGTGTGTTGCATGGTGTTGCTACAGGTGCTGGTGGTGTGTTGCATGGTGTTGCTACAGGTGCTGGTGGTGTTGCATGGTGTTGCTTCAGGTGCTGGTGGTGTGTTGCATGGTGTTGGAACAGGTGCTGGGGGTGTGTTGCATGGTGTTGCTACAGGTGCTGGTGGTGTGCTGCATGGTGTTGGAACAGGTGCTGGGGGTGTGTTGCATGGTGTTGGAACAGATGCAGCTGGCACTGATGATGGTGATAATGCCGCACAAATGGTGGTGGTGTTACTGGCCACCATGTGGGGTTAACAATGCGTGATTCTTGTATTTGTTTTATTGGGGTTATTCTTGCTGATGGTCAGCAGTCGCTGATGTTTTTTAGTAGTTATTTTTACTTAAAATTTTTGTTTACTCATATATTCTTTGCTTTTACAAGGCACTAGTTTTAGGTATAAAATATACGTTTTTCATGTTATATATTTCGCCCATTGATGTCATTTGCATAATCACTTCGCTGCAAGTGATGATGTTTGGAGATAATTAGAAGCAAATTGGTTTATTTGAAGTAATGTGCTGTCTTTCATTCTCTTATAGGTGAGCTTTTTCTAATAACTTCAAATCTTTTTCATCCTGCGGGCATTGTGTTTTACCTGTATGTGTATATTTGTATGTTAAAACTGTAATATTCTGTGAAACATTTATGTTGCGAATGTATTCGCACTCATGTATCGTCCCACATTGATAAATTTCGCCCTGATCTGTATTTCATTCATTTTTTGGAATGTTTATCTTTTCAGCTCCTGTTATATATTGCGTCCACTCGAGCAGCTAGAACTAACGACATGTTTGCTTCATTGTGGGCTGAAAATGGTAATTGGTATTTTGTTTAATCGTTACTGATACATTTTGAACAAGAAAAATTGGCGTATAAGAGCTTGAGATTTGAAATAATATACCTCTGATATAGAGTTATTAAAGTTTATGGGCGTTCGCTTGAGGTTTCTTTTATTATAATCTCTAATAATAAAAATATCCTGGGAACTCGTTTCGAGCAACTTATTGGAAATAAACCGTTTTGTTTGTTACCCCGTGACGCTTCAGTTTCGCTCTGCACACAGACCCCGTTGATGATATCGATAACTTTTTTCGCTCCTTTGACGTAGATTTGCAAAACTAGCGCCAGATGCTCCTCTTTTATTCACTCGGCGATACGGGACTGCATTCAAGAGACTCTCTCCGTTCCCAGAGTAAATACACTCGCTCGATTTTTCTAAAATAAAAATCGCAGTATAATTTTTCGGAGAATCGAGGGACGTTTCAAGAGTGATGAGAAATACTGAACGTAATTCAGTTAGATAACGCGATGAGCTAAGCGAGGCCTAAATTGTGTAGTTCAGATTATCTAGAATGGGGATATCATAGGATTTTGCTCTTTGTATAACTGGTAAACAAACTCCTGCGTCGTCGACTGTGACGACTCTTGTAGTATTTTAAACTCACGATATTTTCTTCAGGGGAAATAGAATTTTCCGTTTATTTCATTTTGGTTTGGATTAGTTTCGACTTGAAGTTCTTCGACTTATTTAGTATGATACGATCGAACCGTTTGCACTGTGTTAATATTAGGGAGGGTTTGATGATGCAAATAGATGTGATACGTTTCCTGTGTTTACTGTTCTCGTCAAACCTCCTCATGCACGCAATGGCATCAGAGGAGCGCTTATAGCTAAGTAATGGTTAGCTGCCCTTCTTTGATCCGGTCGACTTTGTTGCAGTTCCTTTTGCGTGTACTGCAACATGTATTGGATCAAAGATCCGGCTTTAAGAAAATGGTTAAATTCATTTTACGTGGTAGACCAACGCTGATGTATGCCACTATATTTATTTCAATTTATACTAATTTCAATTCAAACTCAAGTATTCAATTTTCGAAAATTGGATACGAGCCATGCAGAGTCGAAGCGTTCTTGGTACATTCAATCCTACGCGTAATTTTAAAATGCCTTCTTAATAACTGCGTTCAGTATACGTATTTACAGAAAAGTAAACCACTTTTACAGCGACGTACGGCTTAAGTTTGTTTCATCGAGTGAAAGTTTGGACTGAGCGATGTATCAATCATTCTTTTGTTTTCATAGCCAAGGGTTGTTTGAATTGACATAACGAATGTTCTTAGTTTTATCATGTTAAATCACTACCGTTCAACAATGCACATTTTAATGAGATTTTACTGTTCGTGTTCGTTCCATCATGGGCAGTTTCTGGAGCACGACATCAATGTGTAGATTTTCGTATCATATGCACGACGAAATGTGAGTTTTCTCGGCGGATTTGAATAATTTTTGTACGACGAGCTGCGGGCACATTACTCGGAGTGACGCTGCAGCTTCTGCGTTCTCATGCCCTTGCTTCTACTTCGACTTAGTTGTGTCGTAGAGGCTGTCGCCTGAGATGCTAATGCTCATTATGCCTGTCACTCTCTTTTGTTTGGACTGTTTATCGCTGTTTTCTATCATCCTAGTATAGATTGAAATATCTTGAGCACTAATCACCCTTGAATGTCCTTTGTGGCATTGTGAGGCTATTGGGGTTACATGGTCATTGAAATTAAAAATAGGCGTTGGTAGTATTGGTGTGCAAATTTGAAATTTTGCCGAAGCTTATATCAAAATTCTTACTTAGCACGTTGCTCTTTGTGTTTCTTAGCTCTTACTCATACTTTGTGATAGTGAAAATTTTTCGCGGGGACTGCTGCTGAAGATTCAAGCAACTTCGCTACGAAATAAATTATTCTATGTGGTTATTGTTCTAACTGTGTGGTTTGTGCTTTGAACTAAACCCTTGAGTCGTCTTTTGTGACTCTGATTTTGTCGCCCAGAATTGTGTCGACTGTTTTTTTTTGTAGCGTTACCATCAGCTTTTCACTCGTTAACGGTGTCGCTCGCACCGAGGTGATAACTGGAAGCTCACGCAGTTGAGCGGATTTTGATATTTTTCAAGCTACCATGAGCATAAATTTATGTGTACTGCATGTAGCGTATGGGGTTTGAATGTTTTCGTCAGTTAGGACAGCAAAAATGATTTCTGGTTGGCGTTCATCTGACTACTTGTTCAGTTTTGCATCTAGACTTTCCTAATCACAAGTTTCATCTGAATTTTTATTCTATCCTCTCCTTGTCTTTTGCAAAACGAAGCATTAAGTTCTTCACGAATATTTGGAATTTTTGTTATGGGGCGAGAAAATTGAACTCGTGGTTTTTCATCAATTAGGTGAAAAAATTTCTTCATTATGTGTCAGGTGTCGACCTGCATCACAAAAAATTCATATTCTTCCTAATTAATTTGAGCAGATGAAACCCAACGCTAATTTATGAGAAAACTAAACATCGATATATCTGTTGACTCAGTGCACTAATTCAGCCGCAATGGTAGTAATAAATTGTACTTTCTACCTACTCTCATATTTTTCAAACACTCGTACTTTCCTCAGGGGGATACAAGTATTGGATCTATGGGAATTAGCGCTCCCAGGGAGAAAATGTGTGGACCGAGCTGAAAGTTGGGTAGGCCTTTTTTGTCGAAATAAAAAATGCTTCTTAATTATACTTTGGGCCACTTTTTTCGGTTCACTTCTCTCCTGTTTCTCAGCACCCATTACTTTCTCGAATTTTTATCTCGTTTTACATACTTCTTTCTCAACTTACTGTTTCTATACCCCTTTTGCATAGATTCCACGTTTCCTTATCTCCATTCTAAATGGTGCCTTACTCCTTTTCTCTTCTGAACGCTTTTTTTGCGGTTAGGGAGGCTTAAACTAACATCTAATCTAAACATGCGCGTTCTTTATGGAACTATGAAGTTTTTTATCAATGTGTGTATCTAATTTGAGGCCAAAGGTATCGAAATTTCGTACGTGTGTTCTGAAATGTGGCTTGAGAAGTGATATGATAGCATTAAATAATAACATGAAATAATGGTGTTGTTTCCCAGACCTCAGAAATCATTGCGAGTGCCTACTGTTTCACCTACAATTAAAGCGAACACATTTCGAACAGATGACTTCTTGTTCTAAGTTTGAACAGGGTCCCTCCTTGCGTATGATACTGTTCCCAAGTTAAACCATAAAGCTATGGTGTAAAATCTTCATAGCCCTCATAGCCCTTTTGAGACAATTAACAACTCCCTCAATTAACAACAATTAACTCAATTAACAACTCCCTCAACTAACAACAATTAACTCAATTAACAACAACCCCTCCCCTCCTCATTGAAGCTTTAACTGGGTTCTAGTATTACATTTTCACTTCGTAAGAATCGGACTCTCATGGAGTATAAGCGTACTTCTTGGAAGAACATCTTTGTGTTATCAAGTTCGGCGAGAAATTCTATGTCGCTCGAAAGATTTTCTCCATGGGTCTTCCTAAAGAAGCTGATGATCAATGCGGAAAAAATATTTTTGTTTATATCTCGCTTTTATCTAATTCTATATATGTTGAGCGAAAAGTTTCACTCATTCACACATATTTTAAAATGCAGTGCGCACAAGGGGGCTTCAAGTAATTCCTGTTATTCTCGATCTGCTACTCTACAGTTTATTTTTGCACGATATTTTAAAATCTTACTGTAACGCGTTTACTTTTAAGAGGTCGAAAATTTTTTGTGAACAAAGCGTTCGGTATTTTTGGCGCACATCCGGGCTCCAGGTGCTCGGGCAGCGTTTCTTGTGCTGCAGACAGACCTCGCTCATTGTTGCGAATGAGAACATTTACAGCCTTATAATTGCTCGGATCACTCGGGAGTTGAGCCGTCTTCTTGGAATGTTGTCTATCTAACCATCCGTCTCGTGAGGAAGTGAATACGCTAAGCTTCTTTAATGACCCTATTTAACATGACCTGAAGCAGGGAAGGGAGGTTTTTGCTCGGCGATCTCCCGTTGGAGGTACGAGCATTTCTGCGGGCGACAGGAGAGAAGTCGGTCAAGAGAGGCTTGGTGCGTTTCCCTCTTCTTCTAGGATAACAACGCAGCTGGTAAGGGAGCTGTGTAACTTGATGCGCTTAAGCTAATCGTGTATTGAACTTTCGTAGGATGCCATGCATTGCGTTAAATGCAGTTATACGTCTTTAACATTTCCAGTTTTAAAAAGCTTCATTGGACATGAACTCGTTAATAGTTTCATGTTATAGTAAACGCTCACTTTGCTGTACGCTGTGTTGAGCATAGTTAAAGTCTGTAGCTGTGCTGCTACTGCTGCCAAGTGGCCTGGTAATAATAAAGCTGCGACTCGATGATTATCATTCAGTATTTGATCCGATTGTGTGCGAGGACGCAGAGATCGAATAAAAAATGAACTCGAGCTTCTTTTACAATCCCGAAGCTTCATTTCTATTTTTTAAACATGGTTCATAAAAGCCAATAATATTTCAATTCAGAGGAGGTCTTTTAAGGTTTTGTATTCTTTTATCTTTTCACTCAAGTACATAGTCAAATGATTGATTTGTTCAGTTTAAATCAAAGTATCACAAATTGATTTAGCCCTTCACATCGCTGGCATCGCACGAAAATGATATTAGTTAATTGCATTAACGATATTAGTTAATTTGACACAATATTCAAAATTTTCTTCCACCTACTGTATATGTCTCCACGGGCTAAATTATGTTTTGTGTTATCCTTGTCATACTTTTCCCAGAATTAGGGTGTGTTTCGAATTGAAACACTAACTCTGTTTGACAATATAATCCGATTAATTTCATCTTTTGGTATCGTTTCATGTTCATCCTGATTTTCAAATCAGCTTCAGTTCAAATATCAGGTTTTGTATCAATCCTGAATTTTTCAAGGGATATTTCTCTAAAATCATTTTTAATGCACTTATGAAGGTTTAAAACCACCCAGTAAAGCAAGAATTTTTTCAATGATTTCTGAAGATAATTTGAGGCTTAACTTTCTTATGTCAACAGTTGAATGTTCTCTCGGGGGCCAGAAAATTACAAAAAACTATTTGCTGGTATTACGCTCGGCTATCCATCTGATGTAGGGGGAATGTCGGGTTATGAAAAGATGTCTCAAGTTTTTCTGACATTCTTTATGTGTCCACGATTTTGATATTAGTGTCAGCCTAGGTGTTGATAACAGAACTTCCGAAATGGGTGATGTCATTACGATTGTGCATGCACAATCATGAGGCAACTAAATTTTCTTACTTCTGACGTTGTTGGACGCTGGCGAGCGTCCCATAACTCCTAAAAAAGCCTCGAATGCATATTCAGCGGTAATTCAAGATTCTACCATGTTTATTCAACGAACTGGTTTGTACTCTCACGCCAGCGGGACTTGTTTCCTTCTCTTTATTTTCATTTGCACCTCGAGGTTGCCAGGAAGCAAGGTGGATCTCGACTAGCCTGAGCTGGTACTCGCACCAGGTCTAGTGAGCGAGCTACGCTGCTCAAACGGGGCCACGCAGATTTGCTGCCAACTCATTGGAGCGCATGGCTGAGCTAAGCGAGATATTAATTGGTCTGCAAACGCATCTTCGGGGCACATCATTGCTTGCACAGAGTTTGTTACCGAGTGGCGGAAAACGCTACGGCAGTTATTGGAATTTTTCACTGGCCTTAGCAGTATTCTCCATCCTTTTGGTTGCTCAACTTGAGAGCGGAAATCTGAAAATGCTAGCAACGTTTGTATACCGCTCGTATCGCACTTGAATCGCACTTGTATACGGCTTGTATCGTCTACAGCTTGCATTGCACTTTGGAAGCAAGATCTCGCAAAGAAATCAGCTGTGAAGTGTTTATTTTCATCAAACAGCTCTCGAAATTAGCGTAGAGCCTACTATGTTTTGTTGGTGGAGGAAAATATAACTCAGATTTCTTAGAGAAAAATATCAGTGTAGCAAATTCCTGGTTGGGCTAATCATTCCAGATGACTAAAAATGATTGGGATTTACATTGGGTGCAGTAAACTTCCGCGTTGATAATAAGCCTGCCTGCGTGGGAGGTTTTGGGCTGGCTGTTTTCACTTATTAATTTGAACGTATTAACTTCGTGCCTGTATCAAAAAACGTTCATCTTCGATATTATAAAGTTTAAATTTTAAACCTTATTCCCATCAGGAGGATAGAACTATTCTATCAATGAGAATAAGCACTCTAAGGGTGTAAATGGGAGGTCCCGAGTCGAGAGTTACGTAGTCTGAAAAATGTTTATGGTTTTGTTCAGGGCGATATTTTTTCGGTTCGCTGCTTTCTTGGTTCTCAGAACTTCGTACTTTCTTTTTCAACTTTTAGCTTGTTTCCTAACCTTCCTTCTCAACTTACTATTTTTATGCGTGCGAGATCCTCTGCAGGAACACACCTTGTGTATGGATTACGAGTGTCTTAACTACATTCTTGATGGTGTCTTTATCCTTCTTCTCTTTGAACATCTTTGATGGGCTAAGACAGACTGAAACCAACTTATAATCAATCTTTCAATCAACCATTTAAAGCGTAATCTACCTTTTGGTTCATTTAAAACCCAATATGTGGTCTGCTGTCGAGAAGAGTTAAGTGGCGTAGCATGTAGAAAATTCCAGTACGGGGCGTAGCAATAGTTGGTCTCGAGACTATTTAAATCTATCGTTGATTATTTGTGTTTATGCCATATAAATCTAAGATGTAAAGGTACGAGTGACTGCAGTTTATGTACTAGCTAAGTCAGCGAATGGGATCATATAAGTCAACATAAGTCAAATGAGTCAAAACTTAATCTACAGGAAACATTGCTCAAATAACGTTTGACGTTCAATATGAAGCTCGTTGTTTTTCCGTCAGTTGACATGTGTGCGTGAGGTTACTGAGCAAACCAAAATCAGTCCTGACGATATACGTTCTTATACCTATAGCAGCTTCTTAAATTAACTCGAGCGAATGAATACGCAACATTATTGCTATATCTTTCTTGGAGCTTTAGCTCTTATGTATTACGCCGAAGATGAAAACTTGAAAATTATTGTCGTTAGTTCAACCTTTCGGAGGAATTGGCAGAACCGTGAAGAGCTAAATGTCGAAACCTAAGCAATACTTTGTTTCAAATTTGGCAATCTGAAACATTAAATAGAAAAAATTTCTGCTTCTAGTAGCACGCGTAGATCAAAGGGAAGTTTTGTTGAAGCTCAATGGCAGAAATACTTCAGTGTCCGTAGGATTTTCTTTTTATTTCCAGCGGCTAGTTCCAAGTCCTGTTGTCATACATTGATTACATGCTTGTGTCTTTTTGTTGTTTGTATAACGTCGCGGTTTGGTTTGCATTTCTTCCTTTGTTATATTTATCTGAAAACCGTACGCAATGTTGCGTCATGAAGTTTGACACACCTAAAGCACTAGAGGAGGTATGTACAGAGTATCTAGGACAAGTTCTCTCCTGAAATTAGCGTTGCGGAAGCCAGCGAATGTAGAACTCTAGGAGACGAGTTGCGCCCGTTATGCCCCGCGGGCGCTGGAACACGGTTGTTTATGCACTTGCAAAAACTGATAAACCGGCTGCTCTGCGCCGACTCCTCTGTGCTGCCTAAGAACTGGTCAAGCGTGATCGACCGAACGAAGCTGATCACTTCAATATTCGAATTGCTATTTCGTAAATGCAATCGTATGGACCATTGAGATGCTTATCATGATGTACGCCCTAGCTGAGAGTTAGGTTGGCCTTCATTTTGTTAAAATAAAATGTTTTTTTGTTTCGTTAAGCACCATCTTTTTTCAGTTCACTGCTGTCCTGTTTTTCAGTGACTGTAACTTTCTTCTTCAACTTCGATCTTGTTTTCCAACCATCTTACTCAACTTGTCATTTACATGCGCAAGGGATCTTACATTCTACGTACCCCTAACTTGATACTAAATGGTGCCTTCATCCTTTCTCTCTTAGAACATCTTTGTGGTTTGTTGCAGTAAGGGAGGCCGAAACTATAACTTATAATCGATCAATCATGATGTGCGGGTATGAGTAAATGCATCAAGGATACTCCTTAGAGGGACACAACTATTGTATCTAGGGGAATTAGCACTCCCAGAGGGAAAATGTGTGAGAGGCCGAGCTGAGAGTTAGGTTATCATTCAACATCCAGTGCAACGTAATACAGCAACAAATTTTATGAAAATTACGCAAAAAATTGGGAGGTAGGCCTTCTTTTTCTTCAAATAAAATGATTTTTGTTAAAATAACGACCACGTTTTTTCGGTTCACCGCTGTTCAGTTTTTTAGCACCTACTACTTTCTTCTACAACTTTTATCTTGTTTCATAATCTTCTTTCTCAACTTACGGTTTCTTCTGCATAGATTCCAAGATCCCTTTTCTCCATACTAACTGGTGTCTTCCTCCTTCCTCTCTCCGAAACGCTTTTTTAGCTGTTGTGGAGGCTTAAACTAACATCTAATATATTTCAAGGATAAAGTGAAATTATTGATGTTGAGATGAAAATTCGGCCAGCTGAAATTGCTCAATGAAGATATTCATTGTACCGATGATAAAACACTATGTTTATTGTGTTCCAGGCTAGTTGAGTGACGATTTATCGGTGTCTATATGTTAAATTTTTGAGTAATATTGCTTTTGCATTTTTACTCGCCCGCGAAACACCAATTTGTTCTTCAGTGCCACGCATATCACATTCTGTGGCACACATTGATTGAGAAATGGATTGTTTGGGAACGTATTTCTATCTGCATTTCTCTCGAATTCATTTATGTCTAAATTGAGTGACTGAAATTCCCTGCAGAGAGATACAACTGTTGCATAGCTGGGAATCGACGCTCCTAGCTAGGAAATTTGAGGTTCCGAGCTGAAGGTTGGGCAGGCCTTCTTTTTTTTAAGCAAAATAGGTTTCTCAAGCGTGTTTCAACTTTTTCATTCAAATTTTCTTGTTTTAAAAGGACTGAAGAGAAATTTTCACTAGTATTTTAAAATGTGGAACTATCGTCAGAAGATCACGAAATGAACTAATTGATTATTACTCAAGGCGCAAGGAGTTGAAATAAAAGTAGTCACAATTTTGCGGTTGTTTAATTTTTGGTTCTGCCTTTCAGCATCTACAACTTTCTTCTTCAACTTTTATCGTGTTTCACAAACTGCTTTCTCAACTTACCGCTTTCATGTATCTTGTGCATAGATTCCGCGTTCCTTTAACTCCAGACTAAATGGTGCCTTTTCTTTTCTCTCTTTTGAACGCTTATATTGCAGTTAGGAAGACTTGAACTAACTCATCTAAACCAATCTGTTTTACTTCTCTCACTTTTGCTGTGTATTTGCGCAGGGTATATGCGGACACACCTTGAGCACGTAAATTTTCCGTTCATTTAATTCCTCTCAATTATGCAGTGCCTTCCTCTTTCCTCTCTTGAAACCATATTTTTTGTGGCTAAGAGGCTTAAACTTTCAATCTAATCCAAACTGAGCGACTGAAAAGTTATGATACTAAAATGTAAATGGGTTTTTCGTAGACAAGCAAGAATACAACACCAATGTTCCCTTCAGAGCGCTTCAACTGTTGGATTTATGGGAATTAGCGCTCCTTGGGGGAAAATGTGAGATCCCGAGCTGAAATTTAGGAAGGCCTTCTATTGTTGAAATATAATTTGTTTTTGTTTTAAGGGACTTTTTTTCGGTTCACTGCTGTCTTGTTTTTTAGTTCCTCTGATTTTCTTTTTCAACTTTTATCTTGTTTCATAATCTTCTTTCTACACTTACTGTTTCTGTGCCTCGAGTTTGGGGGCACACCTGGTGCATAGATTTCGCGTTCCCGCAACTCCATGCTAAATGGGGCCTTCGTCCTTCCTCTCTCTGATTATCTTTGTTTCGATAAAGGAGGCTAAAATTAACTTGCAATTGATTAATCAAACGAATTTTATGTTTTTGAAATGTAGAAACTCTGTCTCTTAATCAAAGCTTCGCTATAATAGAGTGTTTTATCCTTTATTTGGTAGCTCTAACTCACATATAATTTGGAAAATCATGAGACGTCAAGAAAGCTCAATTAGCATCCATCAATATATCAATATCTGTCTACTTATTGCAGGTTGATTTTTGAGTGATCCAGTTGCTAAAATATGTTGGTTCACTTTTTTGATCCAACTTAAAACTATGTCGTAGCTCCAGACATCTCTGAAATCTTCTCGGTGTCAAGAGAGTTGAATAAAAACTCAGGCCTCATATCTCGTGTGTAGGTCGCTCGAGAAAGCAACCACCTACGCTTGCAAGTTCAGCTTTTTGCTCATTGGCGACCGTTCGAAAGCAGTCAAAGCATTCACGTGTTACACTCAAACAACGAAACATAGCCTTAAATGAAGCTCTATGATGGCTTACGTTCTGGTAAGACGCCTGTTAAACGGAACAGCTTATTGCCATTTAGAAATTTCTCTTTCGTATCACTCTCCCCGAAAATCGACATTATTGCATAGTGGTAGATTTTCTATCATTCATGCTAATGGTTGCTCATGATACATTGAAGAAGTTTGCTAAAAGTGTTCTGAATCAGTGTCTCTTGGAGATTAATGGCATAAATATTCTACCTGAACAATAGTAGTGCACTTGCATACTTTTTGGAAAAGTGCATCTCGGTTGAAATCCCTTGAAAATCAACAGCACTTGCGCAGCAAGTGCTAGATAAACAAGTGCGGCAAGTTGTTGTGAGTTTTGTTTTGTACTTACGGAGGCTAAATATGTTCTTTTCTCTCTTTCCGCATCGCCAGGTCCGGCATGCACGCATCGGTCTCTTCCTACACTGACGACGATTTGCAAGAGTTTGCTTTTATTTCTTCTGCCATTTTTCCCCTTGTGTCTTTTCGAGATAGGCCTCATCATTGCACAAGTGGCTACTCATCCCAAATGATGCTGGAAGTTATGAATCTTGTTGGTGCCACTAGAATTCATTCCTCCTTAGCAATGATTGCTCTGGTACTGCTTCCATAAGAAGTGGAGCACTTGGCGACTTTCTTCACGAGTGTCTTTACATTGTGCCCGTCATTTTAGCTTCAATTTTTTACCATTCTGTGATGTTAATTGGTTTTGTTCAAACGTTGTTCCAACGACTGCAATTGTTAGTCTAAGCGTTGATGTCCAAGTCTTTCTTTACCTCTGTTTTTACGTCTTATGCTCTATAACACTGAGCTCAATTCAGCCCGCTGAAAGTGAATCATACTTATTTAATAAGACATATGGCCAGGGGGCATATTTGATGGGATTGTTTTTTCATACTATGGTGAACTACTTGATGTCTATGCAATGCTTAAACAGTCACGTTTTCTTATTCTACTTTTTCCTATTTTTTGGTAATTGTTTGGGAAAATCTCTCACTTCGATGGAATATGTAACATTTTCATATAAATACGTTGGTTGCGATGGGTTAAACTGAAGTTTAATATTCAAATGAAATTGAAACTCAAAAGGTGTTCAAAATTTTATAAACAGCAAACAGGTCCATTAAACACCATTATTTTTTAAATATTTTTAATACTTTTTAAAACAACCCATCGATGGGTCGTTTCGAAAATAACTTGTTAAATACTTTATATTTTGAATGTCGTGTTGCATGTTTGTCAACAGTGAGAATACAAATACATGAGCAAATACGTTTTGTTGCCTCAAGCTTTTCCGCGAAGCACAGCTAACTCATTCCTTTGGGAGGATTTGGCAATTTTTTAAGCTTATATTCTCGGAAGAAGGCAGAGGTGTTGAAAGATACCGGTATCGAAATTGCGAGAAAGTATATCGTCTTTGCATGATTATTGAGAGAAACATTCCTGTTATTCTTTCATTCCGAAACAGCTTCAACTTGTTGGAGTCTGATTATTAGGAAAAGATTTTTCCCCTTTTGACGTAGGTGTGGATCATTGGATAAAAATTGTTTTGATAAATGCAGAGAAGTTTTAATAATGAATTCGTAAGATCATTTTTGTTCCCCGAATTATAGTGATCTCCCAATGATTTTTCTTATTCAATGCTGCCAGTCTTTTTCGAAACGTTGTAGAGAACTTCACTGTGTTTCGAGATTTATTACACTGTGTCGATTCTAAATTTTCATTTCATTTCGCCAGGTATAAAAAATTTAGTGCTGTAAAATGTTGACGAATAACGAGCTGTTTTAAACCCTGCGTTTATTTCATGATCTTCATTTTTGCAAAGGCTCATCACCACGCTTCATATTCCTGGACAATCAAGCAAGGATCTTCACGATAGTCACACTGGAGTGGGCGCCGAAACAAAGCCGCACTGCGAAAGTCTCTCTGTAGGTTCTCACGCTTCCGGCGTCAGCATAACTTGCTAGTTTTGCAACCTAAACAATAGGTCATGATCGAAAGGCGCAATGCCTGTGAAAGCATGCATGCCCACTCTTCCTGCGCTCACTCTTCAGCTGTCCAAAACTGAGTGCTCTTCAGCCATCCGGGGAAAATGCCTTTCATCTTTACGAAACGCCATAAAAATTCATATCTAGTGAGATTTTAAACAATATACGATTTCGATAATTAATTAACCACAAGCGATATATCAGTAGAATCAGTATTTAGATCTATCAAATGGACTGGCAAGAACTTCACTATTTGTAAGCCCGAATTAGTATCACTCGGTCTCTCAATGAGATACATTGCTAAGAGTCATATGCATGGGGAAGTTGTTCACCATCTCTTTGAAATTTGGAATCTTAGATTTGGGTTCTGAGCTGCATTTGTAATCTCATGTGCTCACACACAGCGAAACCAAACTACTCGTCGCAAAGTTGTCAACTCTTTCTGTTGCTTTCTTTTACATTTTTTGATTATTAAATAGCATATTGCCTTTTCTTTTCTCTTTTATCTTGGAAGTGAACACTCAATTAGAAAAACAATATCAACAGGACGCATATTTTCAATACCACTCATGAACATTTATTTTCTACTTCGTAGTACGCAAAGTTTATTTCTGTGGAATTCACAGTGCGCCCAACACTCCATTTTTACAGTAAATCTGGCGATGAAACTATTTGTACAGCGTTTGCACTTGATTAATCGTCAGTCACAGTCCTTGAGTATAGGCAGCTGCATCATATCACTAGCAAAAACCAGCTCAGCACTTTACGTGTTCTTGTGTGGGGTGACTCAAGTTTTAGTTGTCTGATTGTTTTCTTCTCTTGAGATTCTATCGAAAAGCGTTCATTTGAAGTTTTATTAGTTTAGTGTTCTCAGTGAAGTAAGTACATGATGAGTGTTTTAATACACTAGCTTTCTTCTTGCGTGTCAATTTACTGTTCGTATTTAAACGATGATGAAGAATATTAAATTCTTTATTCTTTTATTCGCACCCGATAGCTTTTTATTGCGTTTTAATCTCAAGTACCTGTAACTTAAAGTCAAGCCAGAAATTTGAAGAACTGTAAAATTTATTTGTTCGACTGTAGAATTAAAAGCATTTGGAAAGTATCTGAATGCAGACCTCGTATGAAATATAGTCGAAATTTATGCACGTGTGAACAATTAATTTATATTCATTTATTTTGGTGCTCCCAGTTTTTGTCGGATGATGCGTGCGTTTTAGCTCACGAGTGCTGCGTTTACAGATGGTGAGCGTGCAAAGTTCCGGGAAGTTAGGAAGCATCGATTTTATTTGCCGTAATGAATTCATTATCAAAAACACGAGACTATTCTCCGTTGGTTATTAAATAAATGAAGAAAATTGTGGATATTTATGCATAAGACATGCATGCTAAAGGTTCAAGTATTTTAATATTTTCATTGCTTGGAAAATTATCAGTTCCAATGTTTCTTACTTTCTGTCTACTTCGCTGAATATTGTATAAGGAAAGCTCCAAATGACATTAGTTCTAACGTGGGATAGCTCGAGCACAACAGTAACGCACTGGCGAAATACGGGCATTCATAAACTAGCTTGATTGATTGATTGCAAGTTAGTTTGAGCCTCCCTTGCCCCAACAAAGGTGTTCCCAAGAGATAGCTTTTGACCCCAATGACGTAGGGGATTTTAGATTCCTTTCGTGCTTGAGTTTAAAACTCAGAGAAATGTTAAGCTTTAAGACATAATTAAGTCATATTCAGGAAACCCTTCCTGTTTTCATTTAAAACGTCATCGTGTTTAAGATGCGATAGACCTTTCAAGATCACCCACGTTTTTCTTGTCAATGAATGGCCGAATTTTTTAAAGTTAGCATTTATGCAAAATAAAATTTTTGCGTTTACAATAATTCTATTTTTAGTAGGCATGTAGGCTTCGTTTTCTAAGACACACCTTCCCATAAGTATCTAACAAACCATAAACATGTAAAGCTCTTTTCAAGTTACCATAGGAGCGTTTCCTTAGTCTAGCCATTAAGGAAACGCTCAACTGTTGGTAGCAACTCGAGATACAGTTCATTTTCAAATTTTGACCGCCAGGGGTGATAGCGGTGTTGGTGCTCGCTTGCCTGCAGTTCAGTTTACAAAACTGGTGCGCACAAAGTTGCTGGTGCGCAAAGTTGTTTTTCGCGTTTTTTCTAACGTAGAGTTAACTAAGAGAGTACATTGTTTCTAATTTGTTCTCACTTTATTTAACCTCTGTGTTTTATACACAGATGTAGGGATTCTTACAGCGATATTTCGAGCAGAAATTAGATTTAAGACCCTTAATAGGGAGAAATTTTGGAAGTCCAGCATTTGCCCATTTCGCATCAACTTCTTGGAACTCTCCCGTTTCTATTTTCTGTCTTCTTTTTGTGTGTCAATATAAATGGAAGCTGTGTCCTCCTAGGCCTCATTTGTACACGTTTCCACGTTTTCATTTGTGACCAATTTCTATGAGCTTTTGCAAACCTTAGTTATTTTTCTCGTAATTACCCCTCAGAAGGATGAAAGTATTGTATCTATGGGAATTAGCACTCCCAGGGGAAAGTGTGGGGTCCCGAGCTGAAAGTTAGGTAGATGTTCTTTTTGTTGCAAAAAATGTGTTTATTTTGTTCCAAGCCCATCATTTTTTGGTTCACGGCTGTCCTGTTTTTCAGCACCTATTGTTTTCTTCAACAACTTTAATTTTGTTTCATAGTCTTCCTTCTTAACTGACTTTTTCTTGTGTGGGAACAAACCTTGCATATAGATTCTGCGTTCCCTTAATTCCATAAGTAGTGCATAAAGCCTTCCTCTCTGGAACTACTTTGTTGCGGTTAGGTAGGCTTAAACCAACATATAATTTAATTTCCTAATTATTTACTTAACTACCGACATGGTTGGCTTCATGCGAAGTTTTTTAGTCAGTTTAGGATCTTTATGTTAAGAAATCCTAAAGTACATTTGGTTAGTTATAGAGCATTTTGGACAATGATTTTTTTTGGAAATAAAAGACTTTCCTTTTTCCTTTTTTTTCTAGCGTTGCATCACATATGTTGCATATTCTAACTTGACATTGATACAAATTTGAGCACGTACGTCGGTGTGTGTTCATTTCCTACGTTTCACGAAAACATTAACTCGATTATAGACATCATTGCGGCTTTGTTTTAATTCATTTATTTCTATGCCTATGATTTTTAATGTTCGCCAACACACATTCACACTGAGACTCATTATCATCACTTTTTGAGCGACAGACACGACATAAGTATCAGTTAGGGAAGTGACACATTTTCTCAACCTATATTGTCATTTATTGCTATTCAAGATGGAAATTTTTGCTGATCCATGCACGCCCTTTGCTCGTCGCAAGTGCTGAGCCCAGCGTCATTGTAGTGCATGTCTCGTTTCTTGCTTGATCAGGCGTCATAAAACGCTCACGTCTGTGTAATCTGCTGTTTTATGTTTGATTTGCTTTCTGTTATTTCTCACGAGCTCTCCACGTCCATTTTTTCTAGTGCAGGCTGACTCTTTCTAACGCTCCATCTATTCTTTTGTCAACAGAAGGTAGATTTTAGTGGTAAATTTTTGAGTCGCGGCGCCTTCCGTTTGCTTGCGGAGTCGTTTGTCCTTTTCTTTCCCGCTTGGTTGCATTCGGATCAACGACCCTTGTAGTTGACCAATGGAAGTCATTAACGCAGTTGCTCAGAGCGACGGCCAATGGCAAACGGTCGAGTACAAATGTCCTTTGCGTCTTGCTAGTCAGAAGCGAGCGAAGAAAACTCCAAATCTCACCACAACGACCACACGAGATGACGAATGACCGTTTCCGAGTTGACCATCTTTTTCAAGGGACTTCAAGCGGAAGAGGAGGTGTTAAATTTTAAAGCTACATCCTTTGTGAAGGGCTTACTTTTCAGCAGAATGATTTTTTTCGGAAAGTGCTAGTGGAAATAAATCTACAAGCAAACGAAAGCGTCTCTTCTTCCTTCTGCTTTAGCTTGACCTTGACTGACAGCAGTGCATATCATTGGTGAAGTTCAGAGAAATGTTCAAAGGTCAAACCTTCTCTTTCTTCTGAGATGCTTTACCCACAAGCGATTTTTGTTTGGAATAGCGAAGACGGTGTCAACATAGTGATGTTCTAGTTACTGTTTTTTTAAATGATTAATGTCATGTTTCAATGTGAATTTGACATTTCTTCAGTACTTGTCTAATTCATGTTAACTCTAGCATAAGGTTGACATTACTGACTCTAAAACACTGCTTTGACAATGCCTCCTTCCAAGAGCGATACTTTTATGAATGATAATTGCCGTCAGTGGGTGTGAGGCACATAAATTTTAACGCTATAGTTGAATATTAATCGCTGTACATGACGAAATTTGTGCCGTTTTGTATTAGGTCAGATGACAATCTATTAGATTCGTGTATCTCAATGACGTTTGTACGTAAATATCTCAGTAGAAAGCTAATAGCGCAAAAAAGTTTTTGAATTGCGAGTTCTTTGGTTGTTCGGGAATTGGATCGCTTCGTGTTTTTTTGTTGCCGTTAATAGTACAGTAAAAATCAAATTCCCACATACTAGCAGCTCGTCATCTTGAGTTGTGTTATTTGAAAATCCATTTTTTCAGAAAATTCTGTGAAAATTTTTACCTCTAAAATGAAAGGATTTTTCTATTGATATATGTAACTTTTTCAAGTTATCCGGATGATAATCATTGCTGGGAAAGTTCAGTTCGTTGTGATCGATTGCACTCAAATGTTGGCTCAAAGATTTTCAGAGCAATTGAAAGACACTATCCAAATGCGATACATGCACGATTTTGCTTATGATGCATTCTTCCTTTTGGCTCCTCAATTGAAGACAAGACGACATCGTCGTTTAGACCTGCTGTTGCGTTCTGTGCCACTGAGACAGTTCCGAATTATCTGACTCGTGTCAAGTAGTGTATAAAAATATGAGTTCTTTATGAAAGGGTTTCCATTTTGTTCCTCAGACGTATTCACATTCAAAGTATAAGTAGGTTCTGTTTGACAATGCCATTCAGGAGGATACAACTGTTGTATCTGGGATTTAGCATTCTCAAGGGAAAATGTGTGGTCCCGAGCTGAGATTTAGGTAGGTCTTCTTTTTGTTGAAATAAAAAGTTTTTGTTTTGTTAAGGACCATCTTTTTTCAGTGCACTGCTGTCCTGTTTTTCAGTACTTCTGACTCCAACTTTTATCGTATTTCCTAACGTTCCTTTTCAATTTACTGTTTCTATGCTTACAAGATCCTGAGCGGGAACACACGTTGTGCATTGATTCCGCGTTTTCTTAACTCCGTGCTAAATGGTGCCTTCATTATTGTTCTCTTTGAAAATATTTACAGTGGTAATAGAGCTTGAAACTAAGTTATAGTCAATCAAATGATCTGTTTGACAATATCATATTACTGTCATATGCATCAATATAGGCATGGCGATTGTCTCTACATGTTAACTGCGGCGGGTTAAACTGTAGTTCAATATTCAATGTTAATTAGAGTTAATCTTCGAGATCAGTTTTTAAAAAAACAAACATTAAATAGATCGTGCCTTCTTATGTTTATCATTAAGTATTTTAAAAATTGAGTTTGTAACTGCTGTTGGGTCAGTAGAATTAGGAAAATCCCCTCATTGATCCCCGGTGGGTCAAGTCGCAGTCAAAGTGGTAATATGCCACTGTATACCATTGCGCAATTCATTGTAATGAAGTTACTTTAAAAGTCATGAGTTACTTTAAGATTTACGAGAGTTAATATTTTCACCACAGCAACTCTCCTTTAGCTACGCTGCTTTAACTGTGAATAGTTGGAGACTTTCCGATGTGACTCTCCTGCTGTGGCGATGGAATTGATAACTGCAGACTCGCGTGTTCAGAATTTGCTAACTTCGATAATTTTACCCAACCTAAAGCGTAGTTGTCAGTTAATATTGTTAACGTGCACCCATTAAACTATTAAGCTGTTCAGTTTCGGTAAAATGCGGTCAATCTCTCGTCATGATGTAGAGGTGGTAGTGAGTTTTTTCAATAATTTTACAGGGATGAAATTATTTGATAGTGACTCGTAAGATGAAATTGTTTTAATTGACCCGGCAGAACGACGCGTACGCGTACTTTGTATTAATTTCTGTAAATTTCTACTTTCTGGAAATGACACTTGGGGGTTACATTTTGCGTTATTTTAGAAGTACTTATTTCTGCTGGGTAAATAAGTGACCTTGAATTGTGTCCAAATTGAAAATTTTGATGAAAAAAAATCTGCACACGAGACGTATAACTGTTTTTAATGCATTTACTAATATTCTCAGATCAAGAATAGGATGACTTGGTCAGTAGTTTCTCCAAAGACTTTCACGCGAGCAGTTAGTATGCTGAGAAAATCCCCTTCATGAGCTCAGTCATCTTCAGGTTGCTGTTAGCTGTTCTTAAAAGTAGGGAATAAACTGCCGTGTAGCAGCTTCGTAATAACGTCCAATTGTTCCTTTCATTGCTACGCATGCTCTGTATTTTGTTTTTTAACTCAACAAGTCTAGCGACATGGTCTTAGTAGAGGTAGGCCAATGAGCACTCGAAATTGATGCATCAATTCAAAAATTGGTCGTGCAAAAACTTCATAGAAACCATTCCTAAGACCTACACAAGTGGAGGCGGATAAAATTGTACGCGGCAACTTGTTTTACATTTCGTGTTGTTTTCCTCGTCATGTCAATATTCTTTCTGAAAAGAGTAATGAATAAATTAATCCTTGTCCTTTGAAAAAAATGTAATGTTCTGAGCTGTGAGTTAGAGGGGCCTTTTTCTTGTTGCAATAGAATAGGTTTTTAATTTTGCAAGGACCTTCTTTTTTCATTTACTGCGGCCACTTTCACTGCACTGCTGTTCCAGTACCTCATGATTTTCTTTTTAAACTTTTATCTTGTTTCATGCCCATTCTTCTCAACCTATTGTTTCTATGCGGACGCAATCTAGTGCATAGATTCCCCGGTCTCATAACTTCAAACTAATTGATGCCTTCATCCTTCCTCTCTTTGAATATCATTGTTGTAGTTGTTGTAGATGTTGAACCTCGTTTCTTCGTGCATCATGGTTATTTTTGACGATGAAGTTTTCAGAATAATGACGTACATTTTATTCATTTTCGTCCTGATAGTTTCATTTGAAAGTTTTGAGGTTTTATCTTGCTGGAAGAAACGATAAACCTTCTTTGAAGAAATATCAACCGT